>JAMPIV010012795.1:0-312500 GCA_024509875.1 Oreohelix idahoensis | reverse complement strand
TATTTCTATAACCCGGCCGGGATATTTCTATCACCTCACATACATATTTCTATTTATTTCATATACTATATTTCCATGGTAGCCTCCTGTTTGGTACGATTGGTAGACAATATAAAAACCTATCACCACATCCCCCACTTGTAAAATAAAATAAAAAAAATAAAAAAATTTAAAAAAGTGAAATCTTAAGTAGCTGGGATTCGAACACACGAACGCAGGAATGTTTCTTTTATAAATTTCCTACTATTGTTCGATTGTGTTTTGCCCTAGTGACGTGAACAGAAATTTACGCGTGATGTTTTTTGTGCGGGTCATTGATCTGGTTTCAACCCAGGGTGGGGTCAATTTTCCTGTTCATACGTTATGATAACGTTTTTATCGACCAAACCATGCCGAAGCGCTTGCGCGCGAACTATTTTCTGAAACAGTATCTCTACACAACAACCACTATGGCTCCATCACGAAATTCATACGCTCGGACTACTTTTATTGGAAAGTCATTGTCTTAATCACGAATTGTTTTAGACATGTCTCATTCTTTAACTAGACCTGGACCGGTGAAAGTCTCTGAAAAAACGTTGTGAAAGCCTTCTCATATCAAACTTCTGAAAAAGCAACAGCTCACCACCAAACGTAAGTTATTCTGTTTCATTCGTATGTTTTGTTAGGATGTTAAAATAATTATTTCTGTTTAATAACATTATAAAAAGGTTTAGTTGCTTGTTTATGCGTGTGTTGTATTAAATATCTGTTTTCTATTTAAAAGACATGTCTGTGTATTCGTTTCTTCGCTAGCCAGTGTTGGTAAAGGCTGTTTCAAAGTTAATATGTCTAGATTAATAGGTATTTTAATAATAGTTGTTTGTTAAATTCTTACATGTGTGTATGGTTTAGCTAAGTTAAGAATTATCCGACTTATTTTTTATGTGCTGGGTATAGTAGTGAGAAAAATTCCTTAGTTTAAACCTTATCTACGTTTCTCGTCTATTGTTAAACTCGTGCGAAAGCGAATTATATTTGGGTTTTGAAAAATTATCGGTGATACTTACAACTTGTAATACTTTCTGATAACAACACTCTAAACTTGTATAGACTAATAGTCTATTTCAAATACTTGCTTGGATGTAGCGCAAAGATGTTTGGGTAGATCGATAAATTGATTTGATTCCACAACATATGCGCTCGAGTCGTATTTCTGTACTCACAAGCTGCTTCTATAAAGAACTTCTCATAGTAACTACAAACATATTACTTTAAAAATAACTAAGGACCCGAGTCACTACAAACTACCTAACCAGCCCGTGAAAATTAGACAACATAATAGTTTAGAAAATAGCGTATTTTGGCTTTTAAAACAATACTGAACTACACACGGAAAAAGATAGAGATAATACAATCAACATATTACATTAAGTCACCTTGCTATAACCATGATTGAAACTAACATACACTTTAATAAATACTTATATTTTCGTTATTTTAAAAAAAGGACAGGTCAACTCGGTACTGTCTCGCGAACGGGCTGAGTTTTAAATCCATATCTTTGCTTCCACAGCGCGCGCGCGGACCATTCTGATATGATAAACAAAATTATTTCCTTTAATAACAGACTAAACAATAAGACTAGTTATAAGGAAGAGTAGGCGTGTGTATACCTATAAGTCTGTGTTTTATTTACCTGTTTATTCTCTCTCTCTCTTTCTCTCTTCCTCTCTCTCTCTTCCTCTCTCTCTCTCGCTCTCTCTCTCTCTCTCTCTCTCATTACATGTATTTAATTTTATTTATGTGTGCCTAACGTCTTTTTGTTCATCTTTTCACAGATGGCGTCAATTCAACGACGGGGCTATGCCTGTTTACGCTGCCAGTCTGTTTTCAAGCGAGGTCATGATCTTACTCGGCATATGGTCACAGCACACGGCCGTCACAATCATGAGTGCGCTTTCTGTGGTTTAGTATTTACCAGACCCGATACGCTGAAACGTCACATAGAGAATAAACATGGGTCCGGCTCAGCACAAACAGACACATCAGTGGTACAAACCAATCTGATATGTAGCAGATGTGGGGAGACCTTCACGAGGCGCGCCGACCTATTACGACACAGCAAGACCAGGCACTCGCTGACTCTACTAGTATGTGAGGTCTGCAATAAAAACTTTACCCGCCTTGACAATCTACGCATCCACAGAAAACACCAACACACCTCTTCAACAGCAGCAGACACCGCAGCAACACCGCAGAACCCACCAATACCACCGCACCATAATGACCGCGCACTATCATCAGGTGTCACAACAACAGACTCAAAATCGGCGCACCAACAGACACCACCAGCCGGTGCCATAACAGACTCAGCATCTATGACGGCCTCTACCACCACAACAACTTCCACACTACCAAGAGCCCCCTATTCAACAAGTCCCACCCCATCTCACCCACCAAAAACAGGTCAGACCAAGAAACGCCCTATGACCAGTACCCAGTCCCATATAAAAAAACCCCGCTTGACGTCTGAAGAAGACAGTTTACAAGGCTTACAGGCTGATCTTAAACAAATCTATATTGATAACTGGCAAGCCATAAAAACACACGCAAACATCCATAAATATTTATCGACTTTCACTTTCTCCCATAGACCAGACAGAACAGACCCCATCGAATGGACAAGTCTTTTGCTCCCTGTCTTTACACAACAGACAAAACGCTTCAAGATTAACTTCAGTCACCACGTAGTTTTGAGAAACAGAGAAACAAATGACCTCCGTTTCTTTCATGCCTCAAATAATAATAGTTGTGTGTTAGAACAGCCTCACTTAATCAAAAATCTTACAGATTTCAAGTCTTTTGTCTCAAACTTACAAGACACCGACATTATCACACATGCACAATTAAACAGACCCAATACAAAATATTATGTTGAAGCAATCCCGGCCACATCCTTCTATCTATATCATATTCAAGACCACTCAATCGCTTGAGCAAACACCACAACAAAATAGACAAAAATACATTCTTAGACGTCCTCAACACACAACAGGCACAGGGTGGGAAAAATATCGGGTTCAGAGCACACAAATCCTCCATCTACACCTACGAACAACACCGCAACGCCCTATCTTACTTTTACATAAAACGACAGGTACATCCCGACAACGTCACCACATCACCCCTAAACATCTAAACTCTCTCTTTCTCTTTCTCTTTCTCTCTCTCTCTCTCTCTCTCTCTCTCTCTCTCTCTCTCTTTCAGATACGTAGACACACCCAATACACAACACCTCTATTTCTTATGACGTGACGACACATATCCCTTAAGGTCTGGCCTGCAGCTGTGATATTGTAAATATTGTATATTTTGTAACAAAACACCACTAATATATATAACAGTACATTCATATGTGAAAATATCAATGTTTGATAATGTTACCATATACAAACTGTCTTTCATATATAATTATTTTACATTCATTTGCTAAAAAATTACTGTACAATGTATTACGTTAAAAAATACTATATATTACCATATACGCCTGTTTGATACTACACAAACACTATTGAATATAAAATAAAAACTATATTAACTAAAACGCCTTTTTGTTACCTATATCGTCCGTTGTATGTCTCAATATATGTCTAACTGTTTGTATAACTATTCGTCTAACTATTCGTATAACTGTTGTATGTCTAAATGTATATGTCAATAAATATCGTCTTCCTATTGTCTAAAAGTCTAAATATATCGTCTTCTTATTATCTAAGTCTATCGTCTAACTGTTCGTATAACTGTTGTAAAATATGTCTATATGTAAAATAAACAATACTTATTATCTAAGTCTATCGTCTAACTGTTCGTATAACTGTTGTAAAATATGTCTATATGTAAAATAAACAATACACAACAATACCGTGACGCACTTTCGATGGTAGACCTAGTACAGGACTCTAACACTTCACTCCCATATATATATTGTATATACAACAATTAAAATACACGCACACAAAAACCCATACCCCAACACACCCCACTATACATCGTCATCCTCCCCCTCGCACAAAAACAATACCCGCTTCCTTAAAAAATCCATTAGTAACCTAAGCCCCCGTTATCGATTTTTATATTTTCCTCTTTAACTCAAGTATTCTTTTAAAAGAGATCATTAACTATATACTTCTATCTAACACTTCACTCCTGCGTCATACATACAACCACCAGCTACACCCCAGCACACACCCATGAGTCATCACCGCCAGCCAAAAAGCAATACCCGTTCCCTTAAAAAAAACCCTTAATAACCTAAGCCGCCGTCACCACAGATGCATCCTGACAACGTCACCACATCTCCGTATATATGAATGTATATATATATGTATGTATATATATCTAAACAAACACACCCAACATCACACAAAAATCCCCCTAACCCACCCCGTCAGCTACATCGTCACCCACGCCACCACAAAAAAGGCACTTCAAAAACCCTCTTAGTAACCCAACATTATCGATTTTTTATATTTTTTATACATATATTGTATACATGTATAAACAAACACACCAATACACTACCAACACAATACTTCACACAAAAATCCACCCTAACCCACCAGCTACATCGTCACCCACGCCAACACAAAAAAGGCACTTCAAAAACCCCTACTAATCCAACATTATCGATTTTTTATATTTTCCGTCATTATCGATTTTTTAATATATATATTGTCTAAGTATTTTGTATACACAATACCATTATCGTATATTGCTATATAAAAAGTCATATGTCTGATCGTCAGAGGAAGCCCCGCCGCTAAAATATATCGCTATATAAAAAGTCATGCGCCGCCGCCTGAAACGCCGCCGCCTGAAATCGATCGAGTTTTTTGCTATATAAAAGTCACACGCCGCCGCCTGAAAACGCCCTAAGTCCGCCATTCCCTACTACTAATGGGCCACCTCCATTAGTGGTTCCATGCACCTTCAGGAGAGAATAGGAAGTTGATGATGATGATGATGATGAATATTTGTTTGTATATTAAATTCAAACTCATGTTGTTAGATGTCTTTTTGAGCATTCCATTTCTCTTCTAGACTTGACTTATAATCTACAAGTAAATTTGAATCTGAACTTGTTAGGCTTAGTCTTGTTTCTAGATACACTACAAAGTCAAGACTACATTTTAGGACATAATGTTTAAAATACGAGATCATGTATGCTTTCCCACATTTAACATATTGTAACCTGGACAAAAGAAAGTAGGGGGTCGGAATGTGTAGTGGTGTTTGATGGTATTGTATGATGGTGATATTACTAAATGTAATTGTATGAGGCCAGCTGTGAAGGCTCCTGAGATAAAATGTAGTTGTGAATTGTCAGAAGGCCTTTCTTGCTACCACTACGACCTCACACTTAATTTTTTTTTTAATGAATGTGGCTACGTAAAGTGTCTAGGGTACTGTTATGTAGTGTGGTGTGATAGTTTATAAATACACCCACAGATATTTAAGAAGACTAATAATATTACCAAATGTCAAAATACACTGAACTAACTCACGTGTGTAAAATTTTTTGATAGAATTATATTACATTTATTTTGTTCTGGATCAATTTTTTAGGTTGACCAGAACTTAAAAGGATTTAGAGATTATGAAGAAATGCATGGAATATTATATCATAAATGCAATAGTGTACATATATATGTACTATACTAGTTAGTTTTATTAAAATGTTCTAGTAGTCATCTACTTGGGAGGATAGTTAATGTTTGTGCTGTTGGGGTGGCCTCATCACACCTGTCTATATTGACTACACAGTGTCCAGAAAATGGTGGGAATTTTTTATGGGGTATTAGTAACTAAACGGCGTTGGTGAATGTCCAGCAGACCAGAGGCTCACTCATCTTGTAGTTGTAGCTCTGGTGCTGAAATCAGGTGGTCCCACCTCTCCGTGCTGGCGGGCAATAATGGTGGTCTCTGTCACAAGTACTGCACAGATACACTCTAGTAAAGTCACCAACTGAATAGACACTGCTTTGTTGACAACAGAAACTCACAGCTCTGCAATCAAAGTATGGGCCATGTGTCAAAATCTATTCTCTACCCACGTCTGGACACAACACTGACACAACAACCACATCATACAGACAGGTCAGATCTCTCTGACCAAACAGCACATTTACCATGGTGGTTTTACATCAGATAGATCCTCCCAGACTATAGATTCTGAAAAATATTTATTAGTTTTCTGCCCTAAAAGAGGATAGGTAATATGTTTCATTATTCTCAACACTTGATCTGTCTTGCCTAACTCTTGTTGGAGTTTATGTATATTGTTGGTCCCTAGACCCTGACTAGGGCGGGGGGTCTAGAGCAAATCCCTACTTGTTTGTAAGGCTAGATTTCGATATGGCAGTATCAAATCACTCAAACATGAAACAATATTCAAAATATATAAGGAAATAATTTCAATCTTACCAGATTATGAATAAATAACACAGAAATGCTAGCAAAACTCAGCTGAGCTGCTGGCTATAGTATGGCGTCCCTGAATTTATTTCACTTTCTTTCATATGGAAATCACCACACTTTAAAATCTGTGTCTATCACTGAACAACTATTGAGAAATGACCCCAAATCCGCGTCTAAGCGCCGACAATATGCTTGTCTGTGGCCAATCACTGCCTAGGTTTTTTTGAATTTCAAATTTCCTACACTAAAGTCATTTCAGTCATGCTTCAGTCAAGTATGGATGTTTATCTGTTAGTCTGTCCGTCTCTACTTGTGTTTCTACAAAAATGTGTACTTGATTTTTGAACCAACCTTTCTCTCCCCTCCAAAATTTTGTCGTTAAAAGTTATATTTAGACACAGCTACCACCAATGTCCCTCTCTTCCATACTACGTAGATTTGAACACCTGCGTCTCAAGGTCGTGTTTTTTTTTTTGGTGCAATTAGCGACACTTTTAGATTCAATACAGTCTGTCGATGATGTGAACAACACTGTCTTTTGTCATTATCTTCAATATTATCTATCCGTCTGTAGAATTAAGAACCTATTAGTTCACTGCTCAGAATGGGCCATCCGGCCAGCTAATTTTTATATTCCTAACATTAATATTAAGAAAAAATGTACTTTTTAAATTTTGTAATATTTCGAACATCTGCGTTTAGCCGCTGAATTCAAATCAAGGGCTTGGTATCGCAACAGCGTCCATTCCGTACCTCGTGTCAATTTGGGGGACGTGACTTTTCTCCGTTTCCCCCCCCAATTGCGTCTCCTTAGCCTTTCTAGTCTCACGCAATCTTTCCAGTCATATTTTTTTCCTTTCATCCGCCGTTCCCCTCCTGTCTAGCAAGTCAATTCTTATGGAGGGTGATGACCCGCGGTCTGGGCGATCATGTCTATCAGCAGCCTACGCATTATGTTTTTATCCTTATATGTTATCCTTGGAGGTATTTTACCGTTGTATCTCTGTCAATTTCACTACACATCTCCCCACTTGAAAACATGCCTATGGCAAGTTCCAAAACCAGCGATACACATAGGTAAAATTACTCCTCACGTCTGCCGCTACTCTAATTTTGATCACAGGGGTGCCGACTGAGGAAATCTGCACCGACATTCAATTTGCGGCTTGCATAAGCGACTGGTTTCAGTTCCCCATCAGGTGAAGATGATCTTTGCAACAAAGCCCCTCCGAGTCCCACATTACTTGCATCGGTTCTTAAGACAAAGTCCTGTGTCAAATCAGGCAGTTTGAGAATAGGCTTGCTAGTGAGTTTTTCCTTTAACTCTTGGAACGCTAGTTCACATTGTGCAGTCCAAATAATTTTATCTGGAAGTCCCTTGCGAGTCAGATCAGTCAGAGGAGCACAAATAGCGTTAAAATTTTTGATGTATTTCTGATAAAATCCGCATAACGACACAAATGATCGCACGTCTTTTTTTGTTTGCGGCCTAGGTGCTCTCTGCAGTTTTTCCAAGTTCTTAGGATCAGGGGTCATATTACCCTGATATACAGTGTGTCCCAAGAATTCCAACTCTTTGCATCCAATACAACATTTTGTTGGCCTAGCAGTTATGTTCGCCTCCCGAAGTCTATCAAACAACATCTCCAGAGCTTCAATGTGTTCTTCAAATGTCTCTGTGGCGACGAGAATATCATCCATGAAATTCGTGATACATGGGTTATTCAGGGGATCCAACAATTTTCGCATCATCCTTGAAAACACACTCGGAGCATTTTTCAGTCCGAATGGTAGCATATTGAATTCATAATGTCCATCCGAAGTGCTAAAAGCCAAATAAGGTCTCACTTCAGGCTTCACTGGGATCTGGTAATTGCCTTTACTAAGATCCACCTTTGAAAAGTATTTTGCCTTGTTCAGTCTGGCAAATAGCTGTTTTGTGTCTGGTAATGGATCCACTTGTCCTTCTGTGACAGCATTCAGTTTCCTGTAATCTATGCACAGTCTGTGTTCCCCAGACGGTTTTCTCAACAAAACGACACTAGAACTAAAAGATGATTCACTGTGCGAAATAATCCCCTCCTTCAACAAATACTCTATTTCTTCCTTCAATGCCTTCTCCTTCGCGAACGGAATAGAATAGGCTCTCATACAGATTGGGTTTGAGTCTACCAGTTTCATGTCATACTGTAGCAAATTTGTGTGGCCTGGTTTATCTGTTAATACATCTGTATGTTCCTCCAGAACTTGTTGAACTCTCTCCCTCTGGTTTTTAGTCAGGTGCTTACTGACTTTTACCTGTGCTGCGGTTTCACAAGGATGTAATGGGTATTCATGTGAGGTGAGTGGTTCTTTTTGCATCTGGGTTGCAATAGCTAAGGTCAATAAGGGGGTGCTTTCCTGGAGTGGTCTGTCCAGATACTTCTTTAACAGGTTTACATGATAAACTTTTTCCTTCCCCTTTTTGTCAATTTTATAGTTTGTTCTAGACACCTTCTCTAGAACCGTATATGGACCTTGCCAACCAATTTGTAATTTATTCTGGCTTCCGGGTAGTAGAAGCAGCACCTTCTCTCCGACTGCCAGTTCCCTGTCCTTTGCCTTCCTATTAAAAATATGCTGCATGTTTCTTCCTGGCTTGTTTCAAATTATCATTTGCCAGTTTCCATCCAGCTTTCAAACGAGTGGTCAGTTCGTTCACATATTGATACGATGAGGTAACAGTCTCTTCCGCCTTCTCATCTGTCCAGGTCCTTAATAAAGCTTCTAAAGGACCTTTTATTGGCCTCCCAAATAGCAGAGTTGCGGGAGCCATCCCGGTTGAACTATGTGGTACCTCCCGGTACGCAAACAATGCGGCGGGCAGGAATTGATCCCACAGATCCGGTTTTTCGTGTGCCAGCTTTCTCAGGATAGAAATGAGAGTCCCATTGAACCTCTCTACCTGGCCGTTCCCTTGTGGATGGTACGGACTACAATGAAAGTGCCTGGCTTGAAATAGCTTAAAAACTTCTTCCGTTAGTTTCCCCTTGAACTGAGAACCATTATCCGTCAAGATTTGATGCGGGAATCCTAATCGGGTAAATATTGTAAGTAGTGCCTCTGCTACATGTTTTGAATCAATTGATGGCAGGGCTACCGCCTCTCCCCACATAGAACAAGTGTCCACCAGAGTAAGGATGTAACTGTTCCTCCTCTTGGTCCGAGTGAGAGGTCCTACAATATCCACTGCAACCCTCTCAAAAGGTGTTCCCACTATGGGCATTTCCCCTAGAGTTGCAGGAGCAGTCCAGTGCTTTGGAGCTTCCCTTTGACATTCTGGGCAGGATTTGACATATCTTTTTATATCCTCCGTTATCCCTGGCCAGAAGTAATGACAAGCTATACGCTGTCCTGTGGCGCTGATCCCCATGTGACCACTGAAGGGAATCGCATGCCCGAGTTCCATCACTTTATCTCTATATGAAGTGGGAAGAACCAGCTGGTTGTGACCATTTGTTCCAGTTCCGGCCTTCCTGTATAAGAGTTTGTTCTTCATGAAATATTCCCCCTTGCTCGGAGGTGTGTGGCATTTGGGCAATTTTTTTAAACAGGGCTTGAGTGTCCTATCCTCAGCCTGCGCCTTCCTCATCTCCTCTGGATGAGCATTTATAGGTTCACCTTCTTCCTCCTTCTTCTGTGACCTGGTCTGCACTGTCGCCATGATCACAGGTTTCTCGGGATTCCCCAAGAAGACGTATCTACACCCCAATATCAGAGGGTAGATTGGTTCATCTATCACTGCTGCTCTGATTTCTCCTTCCACATAGCGAGTTTTCACCGTTATCCGTGCGATGGGAAGTGTCATGAGTGGTATGTCCTTAGTCGCCCCTTGTATTTCCACTGTTTATGTGGTATACTGACTTGGGTCCACTAGGCTAGACTTCACAACTGAATCATAATCCAAACCTGTATCATAAAGGCACCTTATGGTGACCCCATTACAAATAACATCCTCACAAACTGGGGGGTGATAAGGTTCCTGTTGTCCCTTAGGATTAACCTTTAATCTTTGCGTCCCCGACTTCATTGCAGCAATGTTTGAAGGTTTCCTTCTACAAAATTCGGTGTTATGGTTATCCTTCTTGCACCATTTACACCATCTTTTTCCTTGGTTCAACGGTTTTCTTTCATTGAACTTTTGGTCATTGAACTGTGAGTTTCTGTCGCGATCGTCATTTCTTGGCCGCTCAAAGTTTGTCCTACCTTTATTTCCCTGCTCTCTATTATCAAATTTATTAAATTGCTGTGGAGCTTTAAAATTGTCTATGTGCTTCTTCTTAGCACCACTTACCTCTGCCTGGGCTGCCTGATACCTCTCAGCAACATTTAAAATTTCCCCCCCAACTTCTCTGCACCTTGTTCCATGAGAAATTTTCTCATGTCTGGAGCCATGGACTCTCTCAATTGCTCAATCATGATCATTTCTTTAAGATCTTGGGTCTTCCCCAGAGCCGTCCATTTCTCCAAATAGGTTTCTAGTCTAGCAGAGAATTGGTGGTATGTCTCCCCAGACAACAGTTTGGCATTTCTGAATTTCTTACGATAAAATTCACCATTCTTCTCGTACCTTAATAACAAAGCCTGCTTTAACATGTCATAATTGTCTTGGTCTTCCCTGTTCATTTTGGCAAATACTTCATAAGAAGTACCTCTCAATCCCTGTGATAGCTTTAAGCTCCACCTCTCTCTCTCTAACCCATATGTAGTAGCTAATAACTCAAAACGTCCTAGGTACCCCTCTATGTCATCGTCTTTTTCAACAAAATGGTCTAAATGAAACCCCATAGCGGAGTTTGAGGCTCCCAGACTGGGCGTAGCATCTGAGGCAAAAGGGCTGGCACCATTTTCAGGAGCCTGGCCTTGTAATTCCAGCTCCCTTAGTCGTAATTCGTGCTCCCTTTGCAACCTTCTATCTTCTGCTTCCCTTTCGGCCTTTTTATCTTCTGCCTCCCTTTCGGCCTTTTTATCTTCTGCCTCCCTTTGCTGTCGTTTTTCTTCTGCCTCAATCTGCAGCCTCTTTGTCTCAGCCTCAATTTGTAACCTCTTTTCTTCAGCTAACCTTTCAGCCTCTAATTTTCTTTCAGCCTCTTTTTCTAATCTCCTTTCTTCCCGTTCAATATATTTATCACATTCAGCCGTTACATATTGAATTAAAATTTGACCATCCATTCCCATCTCCTTCGCGGTGAGCACAGCAGCTGATCTAAATTTTGCCAGCTCCGCCATACTTTTTAGACAATATAATATACAAGATAAATCTCTAACCAGTAAATACACTAAGTACTTCTTATGACTATAGTCTAACTAATTCTAACTAACCAGTTAACTAATTAATTATCACTGGCTGTGAAGATTCACCAACTTTTATCTGTAGGGACACTTTTAATGTTAAAGGGAATTTTACAATTTATTTCCCTACTTTTATTTCTCCCACCAGGAGATCCTAATATTACTGTTGGGCTAATTATCCCTGGACAAGACCCCAATTTATGTAGTGGTGTTTGATGGTATTGTATGATGGTGATATTACTAAATGTAATTGTATGAGGCCAGCTGTGAAGGCTCCTGAGATAAAATGTAGTTGTGAATTGTCAGAAGGCCTTTCTTGCTACCACTACGACCTCACACTTAATTTTTTTTTTAATGAATGTGGCTACGTAAAGTGTCTAGGGTACTGTTATGTAGTGTGGTGTGATAGTTTATAAATACACCCACAGATATTTAAGAAGACTAATAATATTACCAAATGTTAAAATACACTGAACTAACTCACGTGTGTAAAATTTTTTGATAGAATTATATTACATTTATTTTGTTCTGGATCAATTTTTTAGGTTGACCAGAACTTAAAAGGATTTAGAGATTATGAAGAAATGCATGGAATATTATATCATAAATGCAATAGTGTACATATATATGTACTATACTAGTTAGTTTTATTAAAATGTTCTAGTAGTCATCTACTTGGGAGGATAGTTAAATTTGTGCTGTTGGGGTGGCCTCATCACACCTGTCTATATTGACTACACAGTGTCCAGAAAATGGTGGGAATTTTTATGGGGTATTAGTAACTAAACGGCGTTGGTGAATGTCCAGCAGACCAGAGGCTCACTCATCTTGTAGTTGTAGCTCTGGTGCTGAAATCAGGTGGTCCCACCTCTCCGTGCTGGCGGGCAATAATGGTGGTCTCTGTCACAAGTACTGCACAGATACACTCTAGTAAAGTCACCAACTGAATAGACACTGCTTTGTTGACAACAGAAACTCACAGCTCTGCAATCAAAGTATGGGCCATGTGTCAAAATCTATTCTCTACCCACGTCTGGACACAACACTGACACAACAACCACATCATACAGACAGGTCAGATCTCTCTGACCAAACAGCACATTTACCATGGTGGTTTTACATCAGATAGATCCTCCCAGACTATAGATTCTGAAAAAATATTTATTAGTTTTCTGCCCTAAAAGAGGATAGGTAATATGTTTCATTATTCTCAACACTTGATCTGTCTTGCCTAACTCTTGTTGGAGTTTATGTATATTGTTGGTCCCTAGACCCTGACTAGGGCGGGGGGTCTAGAGCAAATCCCTACTTGTTTGTAAGGCTAGATTTCGATATGGCAGTATCAAATCACTCAAACATGAAACAATATTCAAAATATATAAGGAAATAATTTCAATCTTACCAGATTATGAATAAATAACACAGAAATGCTAGCAAAACTCAGCTGAGCTGCTGGCTATAGTATGGCGTCCCTGAATTTATTTCACTTTCTTTCATATGGAAATCACCACACTTTAAAATCTGTGTCTATCACTGAACAACTATTGAGAAATGACCCCAAATCCGCGTCTAAGCGCCGACAATATGCTTGTCTGTGGCCAATCACTGCCTAGGTTTTTTTGAATTTCAAATTTCCTACACTAAAGTCATTTCAGTCATGCTTCAGTCAAGTATGGATGTTTATCTGTTAGTCTGTCCGTCTCTACTTGTGTTTCTACAAAAATGTACTTGATTTTTGAACCAACCTTTCTCTCCCCTCCAAAATTTTGTCGTTAAAAGTTATATTTAGACACAGCTACCACCAATGTCCCTCTCTTCCATACTACGTAGATTTGAACACCTGCGTCTCAAGGTCGTGTTTTTTTTTTTTTGTGCAATTAGCGACACTTTTAGATTCAATACAGTCTGTCGATGATGTGAACAACACTGTCTTTTGTCATTATCTTCAATATTATCTATCCGTCTGTAGAATTAAGAACCTATTAGTTCACTGCTCAGAATGGGCCATCCGGCCAGCTAATTTTTATATTCCTAACATTAATATTAAGAAAAAATGTACTTTTTAAATTTTGTAATATTTCGAACATCTGCGTTTAGCCGCTGAATTCAAATCAAGGGCTTGGTATCGCAACAGCGTCCATTCCGTACCTCGTGTCAATTTGGGGGACGTGACTTTTCTCCGTTTCCCCCCCCCCAATTGCGTCTCCTTAGCCTTTCTAGTCTCACGCAATCTTTCCAGTCATATTTTTTTCCTTTCATCCGCCGTTCCCCTCCTGTCTAGCAAGTCAATTCTTATGGAGGGTGATGACCCGCGGTCTGGGCGATCATGTCTATCAGCAGCCTACGCATTATGTTTTTATCCTTATATGTTATCCTTGGAGGTATTTTACCGTTGTATCTCTGTCAATTTCACTACAGAATGGCTAAGAGGTATGGCGTCCGCCTCTAATTCTGAAGGTACCGTGTTTGGACCCAGTAACTAACTGAATTCTTTTTCAGAACTAATGGTTCCTAAAGATGTCATACTCCTCCCTAATCGCCTGGGTAGTGAGTTCTGATGCCTAGCCTTCTCGGATTAGGGTGAAAAAATAATAGGAGGCTCCGTGTGCAAGTTGCGCCAATAAAAATACCACGGCAGTTGGAAATCGTAAAGAGTAGGCCATACGGCCGCTTCCCTGGCAAAATTTAAAAATTACGAAACCTACCCACCACAAACGATACACTTTTTTAAGTGTTCATATCATCCCAATAATTAGTGGGGGTCGACCGACCACCACCTTCCAGTTTGCCAGTGATATACAGGGTGAATAAAACGTCACTCCCTACTTTAACAAATTTTTTTTTCTCATCTCTGTCTAAATAATGTATTTGAAACAAATGTCATTTTAAAGAAAATTAAATGTCATGTTATTAAGTAAAATGCAATACCAATTACCAACAAAGTTTAACTCAATATCTGGCCTGTTTAACGCTTGGCCTCGTTACGTGCAGTAATGTTTGCTCTCTCTTATAACAATATGTTATTGGCCCTTTCAGATTTTATTTTACTTTGTTTTGGGAAAAAACTAATACAACTAATTGCTCAAATGACAGTTGCTGCCCCTTGTTTTGACATTGTTTCAGGTATATCCCATTGACACAAGTTAGAAGTTAAAAAATAGAGAGTTACTTTTCAATCACCCTGCAGGTGGTCTAGCTGGAGAAGAACAGAAGTTTGTCAACCTAATAATCAATTGTCTTAATACTACCTCCAAAACACATGACATAAATATGCCGGAACAACCAATGTGATAATCAATAACCAACAGGGAATATAACCAAATGTCGTAACAAACCAGCTAAGTTGAAACTATGTCCCAGTTAAATTCCGTGGGACTATTATTACAGATGAGGGTCTCAGTACAGTACTACTGAAGAGGTCAGGCACAAAACAGTGGAAATGACAACACTGAATCACTATGGAAATAAAAATTTATCTCTCTCCCGAACCAGACTTTGCCTTTTGTTCTGCTTTGCACTTTCCTCATTCTCACAAATGTGTCAAACGTGAATTTTGACAGTAGGTTTAGAAATATGAATGCAGTCATTGGAAATGAGATGTTCTAGAAAGATAATCTTAATATACATGGTTCGAATAAAAAATGAAGATATACGACACACAGAAATATAGGATCATACTAAATATAGGATCCCTAAAAAATGCCGTGCTGAAGTCGGATGTGTCGACCGAAAGGTGCAGATATCACAGCTACGGCGTAAACAGACACAACGCAACCACCGTCCTTTTTAGGGCGAACGAAGAAGAAGAAAAAATCCGGTTGTAACCTTTCGATGGATAATCTCTAAACAAGATCACATGGACCACCAAAAGCTATCTTTAAAGGCGCAGAACCGGGCCTATAAGACAGACAGGATACACAGAACCGGGCCTATAAGACAATATACACAGAACCGGGCCTATAAGACAGGATACACAGAACCGGGCCTATAAGACAGGATACACAGAACCGGGCCTATAAGACAGGATACACAGAACCGGGCCTATAAGACAGGATACACAGAACCGGGCCTATAAGACAGGATACACAGAACCGGGCCTATAAGACAGGATACACAGAACGACTGACAGTTTGAGATAATGAACAAATCTTACGATTACCGGAACTAAACAAATAATAGATTGACGAGAATGGAAACTATTACTCAAACAATCATTGACTGCGGTACCTCAGCGTACACATTTGATAAGACTCTGGTGATCATGATGTTAAATTCTTCTAACACGTTTCTCATCACCATTTAACTTCTCAAGGTTACAGACCTTCAAGAAACCCATGCCAAATCTTCCTGTTCCTTTGCCATCAGTTCATGTCTTCTTCGTGTCTGCCTCTTCTGTGTATGTTTCTTTAGGTGAATTGTCCATATTGTTCTGTTGAAGTGTTTGTGGCTTAAAATATTTGCTGGATGGGGTAGCCCGCGCCCTGCCCAATAGTATTTAGTCGTCTCTTACAACATACACGGTGGGTTACAGTTTAACAATATTCTCGCTACCCGCTGGGGCCCCTGTAACACACGGGTGATCTAACAAGTTGCACTAACCTTATCTTCAGCCAGTGCGCCCTTTAATGTGTAATATAACCGTCTTCCCTGCTGTGATTTTGTCATCTAGATATGTCAAGTTAACCTCAATGGATGAATGAATAACAAACTTCTAGGCTTATCCAGGTAATGATGCTTGAATAGTTGGCTTGGATGAGCGTCATTGACTGTCCAGCGAAGCATGGGTAGCTCTTTCATTTTGGAAAAATGCTTATCATACTGCCATTAATGATAGAGGAGTTAACTCAGGATCGTTATTGTTATTTTTGTTGTTCAGAATCGATCTCATCGTTATCTCAGCAAACCCTCAGGTGCTCAGTCTCCCTCAGCAAGTGCCGAAGTGTATGATTGCTAATTGTCCATGTAGCGTGCTGGTTGTATATTCTCATTTGTCCATCGCTGGATTAGTTTTATTAGCTGGCTAGCTTGCTACAACAGGAACACTCTAAAAGCACTTTCTTTTTAAACGAATAGCGTCGGATATCTAGATTACAGTAATGAATTTCTCTCAAAGTAGATTAACATAATTTTTTTTTTAAATATCCTCTTTCCAGACAACCTGCCTGAGGAAAATTGTTCGAATGTTTTGGCCAAATACTATATCCAACTAGGAACTACTTACACGGTGCTGGCAAAAAGATATGCACACCATCATTGCGGGCAGACGCTGGAACTGGGTTCGCCATGTCCTCAGAAGGGACCCTGACACCATCACCAGAGCTGCTATGCTATAGACCCCAGAAGGACGGCGAAAGAGAGGCAGACCAAAGACAACCTGGCGGAGAACTGTGGAGGCTGAGATGTAAAGCATGAACCAGAGTTGGGGCACTGCACGAAGGATGGCCGCCGCGTGAGCAAAATATGGGCAGTTTGTTGCTGCCCTACTAGACGCCATTAGGAGAGATGGCCACTGACTGCTTTATTAGTCAGGAGCTAAAGATCAAAGAAGAAGAAGAAGATTAACATAGAAACAGATACAGCAGTCGAAACAGGAAACCAAAGACAGAAAGACAGGAAAAGAAAGATTTGTATTTCATTATGAAATTTCAACAGACATGGCTTCATAGTGTAACAGAGAAAATTTGCGCTGATAGTTTGGTGGTTCGTTTTGTCTTATGCTCAGTTTATATCTTATGCTCAGTTTATATTAAAATAAAAGGCAATTGGTAACGTGTACGTGGAACGCCTGAACGTATCAAATGTAATACGTTTCCAACAAACCTGAGATAGTACGTAATTCCGTGAGCTTGTAGAATATCATTTTATATTTCACATTTTTTATGACGATGATGACGACGATCATGATAATGATGAAACTTCAGCGAAGCTTTCATTTTAAAGACAGGCCTAGCAATTATCAACTTTCAGTAGGTGGTTGAACTTAACATAGTATTTTGTTTTTTAAAGTTAACCTTAATCTAATCCAAAACTTAAATTCAACTTTACCTTAAAATCATGAAAAACGGAAAGGAACAAAAAGTTTTACAAACCACTTTTATTATTTTTATCGAATACGATTAAAAGCAGAAAATAAATTTACCGTACCCATCAATCATATAACATAGAAGAAAAGTTGATGGCCAGTTATTATTTATCTTCACAATGTTCACATTTATTATTATTATTTTGTGTGTGAACGAAATGATGAATTACTGATTAATGAAAACAGGTCATTTATTTTTACTCTATTCAGTAGAGTGTTCGGAACATTTATATTCAGGACCTTTTGTTCTTTAGAGTTTCTCAATCTAGAGTTAGTTATAGATCTTTCTCATTGCCATGAGATCAAACTGTCAATCGCCTTCTCTGCTTCCTTTAAATCAATATTGTTTTTTTTTTTTTTTAGTTCTTTTAACAAACTGCTCCTCTTGTCAGGTCATCTGATGTCATTTCTCAAATTTGCATTAATGTTTAATTGATAGTGGAACTATCCTTAGAAGTCTTAAATGTTACAATTATAATATCTCGTATATACAGGATGTCCCTTGCCTGGCATCATAGGAAAGGAACTAAAAAAGGCGATACAAACACTTTTATTCACAGAACGTGCACAGTGTATCCACCATTTTTCCTAATGTACAAATTCAGACATGATGCCCATCGAGAGGTTCAGAAAATGAAGCAGTTTTAAATATGTTGCTATAGTATAGCTAGACAAAACATGAAGTTCACACACACAGACACACACACACACAATAGTTAGACTACATATTTTGTTCCATCATTAACAACATCATTTGCGATATTTTTTTATATTTTCTGACAACATATTGTAATTTCAACAATCTTGTTGGTGCAAATAATAGTATGTTTTTTTTACACCATAAAATGAGAAAGGATATACCACATAGCACGATGACAAACATGCCTTTCAATGCGACATTAGTGAACCAAAAAGAAATACACAACTCAAACAATAACGCGTATTTCTTAAACCATCTTTATCTCGTATTTTCCAGAGAAGATCCCGGATGAAGCGTTCGTAGGAATGGGTTTAATCAGATCGGAAGTCTAACTCATCACAAAAATCTGCCCCATGCTCACGAAATAAGTTCCGGCACCGGTTCGAGAAATCAAGAGATAATACACGTCCTCTTGCCAGTCTCTGCCCCGAGGACAAAGATCGTTTTTATTTCTTCAGCAAAGATGTCGGCGTGTTTCAACGTCTGCCGTTGGTAAACGTCAGGCCTTAACCCCAATGACCTAAATTCATGAGTGTGGTTGCTATGGATCTCTGATGAGACAACGAAAGAATAGAACTACTGGTCAGTCAGGCATGTCGTACAAGGCTACTAATATTTGATTATGCCAGGGGATGGCAACTTCTTCATGTAAAACACATTGCTACAGAAACAATCACCACAGGAGCATGAGAATGCTGAGTGCTGGAGTCCTATAGAGGGACTAACTGTAGTGCTGGCTCCATGCTCCATAAGGAGCTAAGTGGAAAATGAATGAGTTCAATACTTCTCAGCTCCTCAAGAAGTGTACATCTTCAATAAAATTTTGTTTTTCATTCATTAGTTCAATACTTCTCAGTGTCGCTAGAGGGTAGATTGTTATTGAATTTACACACAAGCCTGTAAGTTCACCAGCAGCACACTGTAATTTTCTAACACAGCTACACACTTCTTATCGTACAGGTAGATTAATCACTAGAAATACACATAATTATATATATATATATATATATATATATATATATATATATATATATATATATAGATATATATATATATATATATATATATATATATATTCGTTCTTACCCTCAGGCACACGCACAGACGAGATGTTAATGGCTGTTTAAGGTCTGCTTTCAATTACAGAAGGCAAATCGCTTCCACTAACACATGCTTTCTTTTGCCGCTCGCTGTCGCGTTCAAATATTGTTGTAGCAAGTTTAATTTGCTGGGGAGGTTATGATGTTATACCTAAATATTCACAGATTACAACTTTATTAAATATTTGTCAGTTAGGAGTTGCTGTACATCAGCACACACAAGCTCCTCCAGCTATCTGCTGACAGCGTAAACGTTTTACCGGAAACTTGTTGGCGTTACACTCACTCATCAGGTTTCCTGTCACCGGCTGCAATAAAAAGACACCCTGGCCTTTTTATATCTGATCACACTTTATTATTATTATTTACATACGGTGGTATGGGGTCAGCATCGCGTGCATACAGGTGCACTCGCCCCTAATTTTATATGACTCACACCTTGCTGTGACCACACCTCAGGTCTCTATGGCAGATACGCCACTGTACTTTTACATAGTTTTCCTCAATACAATAACGTGGAGTAACCACATTTCCTTTTGTATGATTTGCTCTCTCTTTTTCTTTAAATTATAAACGCTCCAGGCATGTTGAACAGTGTTCATGGAACACGGAGGCTTACTAACATATTCTAATACAATAATATTAAAACAAAATCATGACAATATACAACAGTTAAATACAGTTCAATGTGAGGACTCAATAATGTCTGCTCCCGGCATGTCCTTCACTTTTCCCAATAGCAGTATCTAACTTTGGCAGTTGTAATAAACATATTAATACATAAAGCATTCTTACCACAATTTTCAAAGAAATATGTAACAAATAACGCTGACTTGCAAAGAATGGCCTCAGTTTTTCTCTGCCCTGCCCAGACTGCGAATTTATTATTTATTTTACAAATTAACACAGCTCATCTCAGCGTATTTGATAGAAAAAGTTTTTGTCAACTGGCGATGAGCATTGAAAGCTTTTTGCTAATATCTATTAGTACTGGCCAATGGAAAGCTTGCGACTACCAGAATTCAAATGTAGTTTTTGAAAAACAAAAAAAAAATTTCAAACAAACTCTGTGTCTGGTAGTCGATTGGTCAGTCAGCGTTAGTTATGCCAATACAAAAAGATGTTTAGTTTTGGTTAACATTTACCCACCGCTCCCCGTTTACTCCTATACTCTTTTTACCCAATCGGATTTGAATTTACTCCAATGCCTCTTTCTAAGCTGGCGTCCCCACTAACGTTATGAAAAAAACAAGCAGGAACCACAGTCTGTCCGTCTTAGTGTTATTAGACATATAGTATTATCTCAATAACTTGGCTAATTCGACCGGCAGGAAAGCCTTACCGTAAATCACGAAAAATCATAATATCGATTGCATCTAAACAAAAATTAAGAAAAAAACGGAAGCATTTTAATGTAACGGACATCTATTTATAACTCAGGTTTCGCTAAATACCGAGATCTCGTTGCTACTTAGCAGTCACCGACATGATTATAATTGGACTACCATATATTTTAAACCATATTTGGGCTCAGGAGATACTAAGCTATAATAATATATGATTTTTATGGTCAGTTTCATTAT
This sequence comes from Oreohelix idahoensis, assembly GCA_024509875.1. Taxonomy (NCBI): domain Eukaryota; kingdom Metazoa; phylum Mollusca; class Gastropoda; order Stylommatophora; family Oreohelicidae; genus Oreohelix; species Oreohelix idahoensis. The sequence goes on along the minus strand of JAMPIV010012795.1, from coordinate 291,245 downwards.
GGTTTAGATTTTAAATTTTGTCACTGTCAATCGTCAAATAAAAAATTTTACACAAGTCGGTCATCTTCCCCCTCTCATCTCTCTCTAGCATTTTTATTCAAATAACTAACTTGTTTGAGTGACGTCAGAAATACATTACTCGGCGAGAATTTAAACTGTCTGTGTGTATATATCATCGGGCCAATCCCACAGCGTGTCAAGCGAAGCGGGGTTTTACGCGGTGGGTGTTAGAATTGGCGTTAATTATTACTGTGGTCTCGTGTTACACTACCAAAATTGTAAGGATTACTACTATTAAAGGCGTTAAAGTTAAAGTATTACGTTAATTCAGACAGTAACTTGGCGGCACATTTCTGGAAGATCGTTAATTATAAGTCTTGCCGCAGTCTCTATCAGATCGGGCAAAATGTTAAAAATGTTTATTGTACGTCACAAGGAAAGCGAGTAGGTTTAAACAGTGGGATCGTTTCTAAGCATTACCATGGCACAAAATTCAGCGCGATGCTGGCGTGTGAGATGATTATAGTCAGACACATACTGGCGGGGTTATTTATTATCATAGGACTAAAATCTTACTGAAATGAGCGATTATCTCGCAGATTTTACTACACATGCATTCATTTGCAGGTTATAATCTGCGAGATAACTTAGCTCAAATGAAGTCTTACGCGTTTCTCTGATCTTCATCATAAGGATGTCTACTCAAAAAGTCTGCACCGACGTTCTGAGGGCCGGGAATGTATTCAATCAGAAATGAGTATGGCTGTAATAATAATGACCATCTTAATAATCTGGAATTTTCATGCTTGGCTTGTGACAGGAATAGGAAAGGTGAATGATCCGTTTGGTCCACAAATGTCCTGCCATATAGATAAATCTGGAATTTTTTTATAGCCCATATCAAAGCTAGACATTCCTTTTCACTTGTTGAATAATTTTTTTCCGCTTTGTTCAACTTGCGGCTTGCATAAGCGACTGGGTTCAATTCTCCATCTTGTGAGGAGGACCTTTGCAACAATGTAGCGCCCAGGCCCACATTGCTTGCGTCACTTCTCACGACAAATTCTTGATTCAAGTCAGGCAATTGCAATACTGGCCTGCTTGTGAGTTTTTCTTTTAACTCCTGGTAAGACAATTCACACTGTGCGGACCAATTTATTGTATCAGGTTGACCCTTGTGAGTTAAATCCGTCAGAGGAGCACATATAGAGTTAACATGCTTAATGTACTTTTGGTAGAACCCACACAACGACACGAAAGATCGCACATCTTTCTTTGTTTGTGGTCTAGGTGCTCTTTTCAATTTTTCCAGATTCTTGGGGTCAGGGGTCATGCTACCCTGATGTACAGTATGTCCCAAGAATTCCAACTCTTTACAACCAATACAACATTTTGTTGGTCTAGCGGTCAAGTTAGCCTCTCTGAGTCTATCAAACAGCATATTCAAAGAGGTAACGTGTTCCTCAAATGTTTCCGTAGCAATGAGGATATCATCCATAAAATTCGAAATACATGGATTTTTCAGGGGATCCAACAATTTTCGCATCATCCTAGAAAACACACTCGGGGCATTTTTCAACCCAAACGGTAACATGTTGAACTCATAATGACCTTCCGAGGTGCTAAAGGCTAAATAAGGTCGAACCTCAGGCTTTACTGGAATTTGGTAATAGCCTGTGCTAAGATCTTTCATATCATATTCCAACAAATTTGTGAGCCCCGGTTTATCCGTTAACACATCTGTATGTTTTTCAAGGACCTGTTGAACCTTCTCCCTCTGTCCTTTTGTCAGGTGATTACTGATCTTCACCTGTGCAAACGTTTCACTGGTTTTCAGTGGATATTCAAATGAGGTGAGAGGGTCATTTTTCATTTCGGTTGCGATAGACAAGGCCATTAGGTGTGTTCCTTCCTGGATTTGTCTGTCCAGGTATTTCTTCAAAAGGTTCACATGATTGACTTTTTCCTTTCCCTTTTTGTCTATCTTATAATTTGTTCTGGATACCTTTTCCAAAACTGTATATGGACCTTGCCATCTGATCTGAAGTTTATTGTTGCTGCCGCTCAATAGAAGAAGCACCTTCTCCCCTACAGCAAGCTCCCCATCCTTCGCTTTCTTATTATAATAAGCAGCATGCTTTTTCCTGGCTTGCCTCAAATTATCATTTGCCAGTTTTCAACTAGTTTTTAAACGAGTGGTCAGTTCGTTCACATATTGATATGATGAGGTAACAGTCTCCTCTGCCTTCTCATCTGTCCAAGTCCTTAACAAGGCTTCTAATGGACCTTTTATTGGCCTCCCAAATAACAGGGTTGCGGGTGCCATCCCGGTTGAATTATGTGGAACTTCCCGGTACGCAAACAACGCGGCGGGCAAGTATTGGTCCCACGTATCAGGTTTCTCATGTGCCAGCTTTCTCAGGATAGGAATGAGAGTCCCATTGAATCTCTCTACCTGGCCGTTCCCTTTGGGGTGATATGGACTACAGTGAAAATGCCCGGCTTGGAAGATCCTGAATACTTCCTCAGTTAGTCTTCCCTTGAACTGAGAGCCATTATCAGTCAAGATTTGATGGGGAAAACCTAACCTAGTGAATACTGTAAGTAACGCCTCTGCCACATGTTTTGAATCTATTGATGACAGGGCTACCGCCTCTTATAGGGCTGTCTTCCTCCTTCCTAGATTGTGACCTGGTCTGTACTGTCGCCATGATCACAGGTCGTTTGGGATTTCTCAAAAACTCATATCTACACCCCAATATCAGTTGGTAGATTGGTTCATTTATCACTGCTGCTATAATCACTCCTTCCACATAGCGAGTCCTGACATTGATCCTAGCTATGGGAAGTGTCATGGTTGCTATCTCCTTGGTCGCTCCCTGTATCTCCACCGTTTCTGTGATATATTGGTCAGGTTGCACCAGGGTAGAACTCACGACTGAGTCAAAATCCAATCCTGTATCATAAAGGCACATGATAGTAGTACCATTACAAGTTAGTTCTTCACACACAAGGGGATGATGAAGTTCAGTCTGTCTTGTGGACAGTTCCTTCTTTCCTTTGATCCCTGTTGGGAGGCATGCAGCGAGATATGGAGGATTTATTTTCCTACAGTCCCTAGTATTATGGTTGTTCATTTTACAAATCTTACACCATTTCACTCCCTGTTTATAGGGTTTCTTATCTTGTACCTGAGGGTTCCTGTCTCTCTGGTTCCATTTTGATTTGTCATACCCTTGTTTGTATCTGTGTGATTGTTGATCCTTATTGTCAAACTAATTCTGGTTTTGTGGTGGCCTACTACTTTCTACTTGTTTCCTCTTAACTCCAGCTATTTCTGACTGAGCTGCTTGATATATTTCAGCAACTGTCGAAATCTCCCCCAACCTCTCTGCACCATGTTCCATAAGAAATTTTCTCATGTCTGGAGGCATAGACTCTCTTACTTGTTCCATCATGACCATTTCTTTTAGGTCTTGACATTTTCCCAGAGCAGTCCACTTCTCCAAATAGGTTTCTAATCTGGCAGAGAATTGGTGGTAGGTTTCTCCAGAAAGCAGCTTAGCAGTTCTGAATTTCTTTCTATAAAATTCTGAGTTCTTTTCATATCGAACCAGCAACTTCCTTGACACTGTAATTAAGAACCTGGTGCCACGATACCAAAAATGTGTTGAAGTCAATGGTGACTATGTTGAGAAATAATGTAAATGTGAGGTCCACTTTTGGCTGCAATAGATCATTTTTATATATGATGGTTTTTTTTATTATTTTAAAACGGGAATTACTTAAAAAACGCGCCTCGTACATCCTTATTTAAAATCCGTTTCCCATGATCCGCCTCCCTACAATAATTTGGTCGTGAATAAAACTACTAAGTAATATATCAAACTATACAGAAATCTAATTCCTTTCATCCTTCCTTATGTTCCTGGTATGTGTCTCATTCCATTAAGAAATACTTCTTTAATACATTTCCAAACTTACAGACACACTTTGGCCATCATTCTCAATTATTTTGAATATTTCCCAAGGCTGGCTTTGCCACCAGAATTACACACAAGCCTGTAAGTTCACCAGCAACACACTATAATTTTCTAACACAGCTACACACTTCCTATCGTACAGGTGGTTTAATCACTAGAAATATATATATATATATATATATATATATATATATATATATATATATATATATATATATATATATATATATATATATATATAGAGAGAGAGAGAGAGAGAGAGAGAGAGAGAGAGAAAGAGAGAGATTCGTTCTTACCCTCAGGCACACACACAGACGAACTGTTAATGGCTGTTTAAGGTCTGCTTTCAATTACAGAAGGCAAATCGCTTCCACTAACACTTGCTTTCTTTTGCAACTCGCTGTCGCGTTCAAATATTGTGACTGACCTGATTCTCTTAGATACGCTCTATAAATAGTGTGGCCTCGAGCGTCAGAGGTAGTTTCCCCTACTAATGTGTTTTGAGTTCAGAAAATATTGGTAAATTTTGCCTATTGTGCAAATCAGGAAAACTAAGATTTTATTTATCTAAGTTACTCCTGGAGCGATTTTATTCATCTAAAGTGTAAAATACGCCCTGTATTATTCTACATATTTCTAGTAAACAACCTTATTCATTCCTAAATGCATTTTATTCTATGCGTATGTTACACAGCTAAATAATGGACTAACCTGAGGCTTCGATGCATTCAATTAGAGATCTCTCCCATCCTATATCAGTATTTGTAAAAGTATTAGTACTTACGGGTAGAGCAACATCCCTAATATCGTTTTGGTAGCCTCTTCCAGGTGGTACTTCTTTCGTAAAGATGCAGTTAATTGTCCTTCGCTACTTGTTTGCACATATTTGGACTTCCATTTTATTTTTCCAAGGCTGTAGTAAACACGGCAAAACGGAGCGTTCTGATTGGTCTGTGTATCTTGCAGTTCTTACAATGTATGGCGCGCGGTGTGGTCAGAGTTACGCAGAATTCGTGTTGTGATTCAGACGTCACTTCATGTCACTCAGCTCCTCAAGAAGTATAAATATTCAACAAACTTTTGTTTTTCATTCATTAGTTCAATACTTCTCAGCTCCTCAAGAAGTGTAAATCTTCAACAAACTTTTGTTTTTCATTCATTAGTTCAGAGGTTTTCAAACCTTTTTGGTCCGCGGCTCCCTTGACCTGTGCATAAATCACCGCGGCTCCTCTCTATACTATATATTATATAAAAGCAATTGTACCCAAAAAGATATTAATGACTTCTGAATGTGCATATTTTACATCTGATACCAATTGTGGGGGGTAAATAACTTCTAGTACCTAATGACACGTATTGGTACATGTAATAATACCTCGGCGCAAACAAGTCGTCCTACGAAGATCTATATTTATTGCTGGACCTTGGCTCATAATATCTAGAACAACACTTTTCCCAAGCCACCGCGACGCCCTTAGCCGAGGGCCGCGACGCCCCTGGGAGCCGCGATGCACAGTTTGAAAACCTCTGCATTAGTTCAATACGTCTCAGCTCCTCAAGAAGTATAAATATTCAACAAACTTTATTTTTTCATTCATTACTTCAATACTTCTCAGCTCCTCTTGAAGTGTAAATCTTCAACAAAAATTTTTTGTTTTTCATTCACTAATTCAATACTTCTCAGCTCCTCAAGAAGTACCTCTACACCTCACGGTAGAAGGGGAACGACTAAGTAAGTAAGTCCTCAAGAAGTATAAATCTTCAACAAACTTTTTTTCATTCATTAGTTCAATACTTCTCAACTGTGATGAATTTACCGTGATACAACGTTAAAATATCTCCACTTATAAAGATAATGGGTAAGATAGCATGTAGGGATAAAATGATACGAGGATACATACTCGCCTATGCCCGCGTTTCCTACCGCCATTGAAACTAACTAGTTAGACATGCAGACGAAACGGTTACCCTATTAGACGGGAGGGAAACGGAGATAAAAATCATTATGACGGTCTGAACACGTGTTTGAATCTAGAAAGAAAAAAAAAAAAGACGCAATTTGTAGTTTAAAGAAAAAATCACGCCACTAGTTGACACAATGTAAGGAAATGGACAGAAAAAGACCTTAGCTCTTGTTAGAAACAGTCGTATCTTAGACGTTTTACAGTAGTTAGTTGTTTTGTTCGAATACAGCGGCAAATGCCGTGGAGAACGTTCAAAAACAAATTTCAAAAACTAACCTTGAGAAAAGTAGGTTTTTCCTTAATAATACAGTTATGAAAATAAAACCTAGCTGGTTTGATAGCCCATCTTAAGCTGACAAATAATATACTTTTAATTATACAGACGGACAGATAACACGGAAGATATTGACGAAAGACCGTATTGTTCCTATCAGACTAGCGAACAGTTTTGTTGTGCATACTTCACTAAAAGTCACATTTTTGCGTCCTTGAGACAGAAAAATGCAAAAATCAAACTGCAATGAACTAGCGGGGCAAAGTCGGTAGATTGTAGCTAAAAATAACTTAGGAGGCAGGTTTGTGCAGTTTTACATGTAGTTAGTCCAAAAAACAAGTGTAATTTTGGGAAAGGCCAAAATGTGACCGACGTACATTTGAAAAATTGAGATGTACTTTTGACTTTATTTTCAAAATTTAAATTGAAAAGCTTGGTCTTCCGATCTGATTGGCCAACGCATTTTTATATTAGCGAGAAAGAGACGCACATTTGTGCCATTCGATAGAAGTCTGTCCTGTAACACAGTGCTTAACTGCTAGTGGTGTTTTCCAGGAAATAATACATAAACTTCAGTGGGACGCCATACTCTAGCCAGCAGCTCAGCTGAGTTTTGCTAGTATTAAGTGACTGTGTTCTCAATTCTGAATTGTGGTAAGGATAAAAGCATTTATCTTGTTTATTTTAATATTTTGAGTGATTGATACTGCCATATCATGAAAAATGATCACGACAAGTAAGTGCTTGCTCTAGGTCCCCAGCCGCAGTCCAGGGCCTAGAGACAAACAAATAATATATGGAAAACTAACTAAGACTATGGAAGGCGGATCTATTATTGAGATCAGTGGGAACATATCACCCATCTTATTGAATGACAGAGGAAACTATTGAACATATCTCAGATGCAATGCAGTCTTGGGGAACTGGTACTATTTGAAAACAACTGGGTGAGATGTGCTATGTTGGTCAGAGAGATCTGACCCAGTCTGTGTAATGTTGTTGTGTGGTGTTGTATATAAGAGTGGCGCAGTAGATAGAGTACTGACACATAGCACGAAATTTTGTTTCAAAAGTTTCTGTTTTGGCACTAAAGTTGTGCCAAATGCTTTTGTAAGAGTACACAAGCGGATGTCTGTGCCGCCTAACATTGGTGTCTGTGCAGCCTAACATTTTACTCCAGCTACGGAGAGGAGTGGGCCACAAGAATCCTATACCAGATCGTCACAGGCGAGATAAGTGAAAACCTGGCCTGCTGGAGATTCACAACTATTCCACCATCAAATAAAGAAATAACTCTTGAGAAATATAACATTTAACTTCAGTCTATAAGTCAATGGACAATGATTTTGGTAGTCACAGATTGGGAGTGATGACGCCACCCCAACGAAGCATCCAGTGCTAGTTCTTCCCAAGACATTATAGATATTAGTAATATTAACCATTCTAATAATATACCTATGTACACAAATTACAATTGATTATGACATATATATATGCATTTCATTGATAAATCCATATCATTTCATATGTTCTGACCAAAATAAAAATTGGTTCAGAACTAATAAATTTAAAAGATTTTAAAACTTAAACTATAACAGCCAGAGTTAGTTCAGTGTATTGTAGAGTTTATTATTATTATTATTAGACTTATTGATTACATGTGTGTGTCTGTATATTACATTAACTACACATTACATTTCAGTACCCTAGACTTTTTAACGTAGCTAACATTCGTAATAGTCTAATAAGTCTGTTTGAGGTCGTAAGTGGTAGCAGAAAGGCCTTCTGTAATTCACATAAACTTTTATCTCAGGAGCCTTCACAGCTGACCTCATACAGTACACTAGGTAACATAACAACCATACAATAACATCAAAAACCACTACATCAACTACTCAAGAAGTGTAAATGTTCAACAAACTTTTGTTTTTCATTCATTAGTTAAATACTTCTCAGCTCCTCAAGAAGTGTAAATCTTCAATCAACTTGTGCTCTTCCTTTATTCATTTTGTCATTACTCTTGGGCTCCCCAAGGAGCATAGGCCTTCAAGAAATTCATGTCAAGTGCTCAGGTTCCATGCTATCAGCTCAAAATATGGGGTTGGGGTGGCTCAAAGTTATGGCGTCCGCCTCTAATTGTAAATGTACCGGGTTCGCCCCCAACACAGGGAATTTAATTGTTGAAAATCTCTTGTCAGTTGAGATCATAAAGAGTAGGCCGTATGGCTTACTGATGATCGTGATCTTCATCAGCATCATTGTCATGAAAAATAAAAAAGTAAAAATATTTAGGTTCTTTGTTGTTTGTTTTATAACTCCGCCTATGCCGGTCCCAAGCCCGGATGAAAAAGGAGGAGGGCGGCCTGCATGGAGGCCGTAAGGAGGCAGCCCCTCCACCATGCAAAGGCACAACAGGCCAATCACCTGTTTGCTTTAAACTATGATTACGAGCAATATAAGAGAGAAAACCGGACTGATTCTAAAGGCGACGAACTGGAACGGACTACGGACTACGACTTATGGAACTTGGAACACAAGAAGTATAAATGGGAAAGAAGAGGAGCTGATGGAAGAGATGAGGAAAGCTAAATTAGAAATCCTGGCTATTACCGAAACAAAGAAAAAGGGACAAGGAGTCATGGATCTCGATTGCAACACACTGTTATACAGTGGTGTACCCACATCTGAAAGAGCTAAAGGGGGCGTGGGTTGCATTGTGGCCAAAAACCAGAAAGGTAGTATCAAGGGATGGAACTTTGTCTCGGAGCGCATTATGGTTGTAAAACTAAAAGAAGGAGAAACCATAGTCAACCTGGTCATAGTGTATGGGCCAAATGAGGATGAGAGAGCAGAGGCCAAGGAGGAATTCTTCGAGCTGCTTCAAAGGACAGTGGATAACTGCCTAGATGAAGTTATCATGCTCGGAGATTTTAATGCCAGAGTTGGAAATGACCATGCTAGATGGGGTGGAGTTATCGGAAGATATGGAGAAGATACTCTCAATGACAATGGAAAGCGACTCCTTAGATTCTGCAGTGAGCAGAATCTGATCATCACAAACACAAAGTTCCCCCATAAGCGCATACATGCATACACTAGATGTGAACCAACCAAGAATGAGAAGTCAGTGATCGACTATGCCATTGTTAGGAGAAGCTCATTCAAATATGTCCGGAATGCTAGAGTCTGGAGGGGGCCAGGGATTGGAAGTGATCACTACCTGCTAACAATCAAAAGAACAACTGAAAGAGTTGCTCAGCCTAGGAACTGCCCAACATCACGCAGGAAACCAAGTAAACGAGCGGAAGAAATGAGCATTAGGACCTACAAGCTGAATGAGCCAGAAATTAAGACCAGATATCAGGGGCTTATTGCTGCAGCGGTGAGCAACACAGAAGAACGACCTGATGACTTGGAAACCCTCTAGAATAAATTCAAGGATATCATAAAGACAGCTGCTGCAGAAGCATGCGGTGAAGTCCGACTTGGGAACAAGAGAAAGAGGACACCTTGGTGGACAGAGGAAGTCAAAGAGAAAATAAGAGAGAAGAAAATGGCATGGAAACAATACTTAGGAGCTAGAAACACAACAGGACAGATGGAAAAATATAGAGAATATGTGACACTCAGAACAGAAGCAAAGAACAAGGTGCTATCAGCAAAACAGAAGTCCTGGGAAGAATTTAGAGAAAAGCTAGAAAAAGATGCACAAGAAAACCAGAAATTGTTCTATAAGACCCTAAAGAACATGAGAAAGGAAAAACAATGCCCTCTCAAATTTATAAAGGACAAGCAAGGCAAATTGCTTACTGCCCCGAAGGAAGTAATGGAAAGATGGAAAGAATATTTCTCAGAACTCCTGGATGGTGAGCATGGTGAAGCATCAGAAATGATAACCACTAGCACAGAAGAGAAAGCCAATGATGGTGAAGATGACATAAAGATGGAAGAACTGAAGGCAGCACTGGAGAAAATCAAGATGGGCAAAGCAGCAGGGCATGATGGTATAACACCAGAAATGGTTAAGTACATGGGAGCATCAGGCAACCTATTACTCTTAAGGATTCTACAGGCAGCGTGGTACAACAAGACCATACCAAAGGATTGGGAGATTGCTATCATAACACCAATTTTCAAAAAGGGTGACAATCGACAGTGTGGAAACCATAGAGGTATATCCCTTCTCAGTGTCCCTGGTAAAATCTACTCTAGAATCCTAGAGCAGAGACTCCGACGCCTAGCTGAGCCACAACTGGATGAGGTCCAGTGCGGATTCCAAACGAACCGAAGTACTCAAGACCTAATCTTCACACTGAGTGAAAAGGCCCTTGAGTATAAGAGTGAGATCCATCTTTGTTTCATAGATCTGGAAAAGGCGTTTGACAGGGTCACCTGGAGCAAACTTTGGGATTGTTTGGCAAGGAAGAACATTCCAGCACCTCTGATTCATGCTATACAGAGCTTCTACAAGTCTTGCAGAAATTATGTGAGGACAGCAAACCATAAGTCAGAAGAGTTCAGGACCACCACTGGTTTAAGACAAGGTGATATCCTGTCACCTTACCTTTTCATACTCCTCATGGACGATGTCATTAAGGCATGTAAGGCGAGAACAAGAAAGTATTCAGTGGGGTACTGGAAGATGAGACAGGTCTGTATTTCGGAGCTGGCATTTGCTGATGATGTTGCCCTGATTGCTAAATCAGAGGCACATCTCCAATTCAACCTGCAAGTCTGGAAGGAAGAGCTGGAGAAGAGAGGGATGGTCATAAGCAGCTCTAAAACAAAATCCATGGTGATATCACGAGAAGAAAGAAGACATCAGATTAAGCTGGGAGAACAGGTCCTGAAGCAGGTAGACCACTTTAAATACCTCGGAGCTATTATTGACCGAAAGGGAGGCATCAAAGAAGAGTTGGCCACTCGAAAAGCAGCAGCTGGGAGACTTTATCAGGCCATAAATCGAGGATTCCTCAGCAAGAGAGAGGTTGGTAAGAAAACGAAGATGGCTGTATACCGCTCCACCTATGTCCCAGTCTTGACATATGGATGCGAGTCATGGGCAATGACTACAACCCACAAAAGCCAGATCCAAACCTCAGAAATGAGATATCTGAGGAAGGTGGTTGAAGTAACAAGAAGAGACATGGTACGCAACCAGACGATACGTCAAGGCCTTAAATCCCACCCCCTGCAGACCCAAGTAGAACAGTACCAACTAAGATGGTTTGGCCATGTCTGCAGAATGGGAGAAGACCGGCTACCACGACAAGCATGGGAAACAAAGAGCCATGGATCCAGACCCCCAGGACGACCCAGAGTCCGCTGGGAGGACAACATTAGACAATCTTTGAAGGACCGAGGACTAGAATGGAACCAGGCCAGGAGGAAGACAGCCGATAGGATAGTCTGGCGCTCTCTCTTCCAAACCTCTACACCTCACGGTAGAAGGGGAACGACTAAGTAAGTAAGTAAGTAAGTTGTTTGTTTTATGCCGCTTATTTTCTTTTTTTTTTAAATAATACATAATAATTTTAGTTCAGCTCGAAAACTAAAAAAGAAAGTTGTGTTTTTAGGTCATTTTTTTATTGTATAGTGCATTTTATTGTATTGGGGGGGGGGCCATGGGGGGGGGGGGGGGGGGGGGGAGGGGGGGGGGGGGCCATGGATCCAGACCCCCAGGACCCAGAGTCCGCTGGGAGGACAACATTTGGGGGGGGGGGTGGGGGGAGGGGGGGGGGGGGGGGGGGGGGGGGGGTAGGGGGGCTAGGGGGGGGGGGGGGGGGGGGGGGGGGGGGGGGGAAGGACCGAGGACTAGAATGGAACCAGGCCAGGAGGAAGACAGCCGATAGGATAGTCTGGCGCTCTCTCTTCCAAACCTCTACACCTCACGGTAGAAGGGGAACGACTAAGTAAGTAAGTAAGTAAGTAAGTTGTTTGTTTTATGCCGCTTATTTTCTTTTTTTTTTTAAATAATACATAATAATTTTAGTTCAGCTCGAAAACTAAAAAAGAAAGTTGTGTTTTTAGGTCATTTTTTTATTGTATAGTGCATTTTATTGTATTGGGGGGGGGGGGGGGGGGGGGGGGGGGGAAGAGAGAAGAGAGGGGGGGGGGCCTTTGGGTCATAAATGCATTTTTATAGGTCATTTTCTAGCAATTTTTAGGTCATTAAAATCCTAGTCCTAGAACAGGGATTGTCTTGTATTGCTAACTCCAGGTTTCCTTAATGTCCATCGCCAGTGTCTTCTTCTCAACTCTTATACCATTGGCACTTGACTGGACAGGTATACCCAGTGTTGCTTGTGTCGTATTACAATTGACCGTCCGACTGACAGAGTGGTCAGAGCGCTGGTCTCTCGCGACAAAAGTGCCGGGTTCGATTAACGGTATCAACACGCTCCAGTCTACACAGATGTAAATGAGTACCTGAATTTACTCTTGAGTTAGGGAAGGAACAGGAAGCTAGGAAGGCAACTGGTCAACCAACCTCTCGATGCTGGACCTAGTACAGAGAAGTCTCTAACACTTCACTCCACTACGGCAGTTTCTACCTTTAGCTTTAGTTTTACGCTGTCTACGTGCCAAGTCTGTCGCTGCTGAGTTCCAGGTCCACCGCGCTTAGAAAACTTCACGTCAACAAACCTTTTGAGGAAACGTGTCTAACCTAAACTTCAGAGATTTCATTGATAATCTCATTTAAAAAACAAACAAACAAACAAAAAATGGCCCAACATGAACATTTTGAGCAGTTGAGAATCTTTGAGTGGTCGCACGGAAACAAATGTAATGAGAATTAAATCTCAGGAACCGGATATTCCTGTCAGGATCTTGAAGTCCTGAATATTAAACAAACAAATAAGAAAATCCTTGCAGGTAATACAGATGTGGTTTGTCAAAAGAACAGTTACAATTTCATCATCATCATCCTGAATATCATCATCATGACCGTCATCATCATGACCGTCATCATCATCATCATCATAATGATCATCACCATCACTATCAGCATCATTGTCATCATTGTCATCATTCTTATCGTCATCGTCGTCATCATTATCGTCATCATTATCTAGCATGACTTTGCTGTTATCATCTCCTGTAGCATGGTATCACCAGTGCAGCTAGTCCCATTAAAAGAAACCTACTCCAAATCATTTACGTGCTTTTGCAGCATTTGTTTATGTAACAGGTTGTTTTACATGCTGCAAGCCTCATGCACAAACTCCTATTAGTAAACTTCCTGACATGACTGAGGAGATTTGCTTTATTCTTTCTCTCTCTCATCAGCGAAACCCGAGAACTAAACCAAGCATGAAGAATTCCATGAACAGCTACAATAACCAGGCTTGGACTCGAGTCGGACTTAAGTCACTAAAATGACTCGACTCAAGATATGACACGATTCATGACTTGTCACTATTGCCGAACCAACTTCGCCGTCCTCATTCATAACGCACACATATGGAGAAGCCGAAAATGGTTTTGTTTAAATCTGGCTGGACTGCCCATGGTAAATTTCCAGTGTTATGTCTTGCGGTTCGCACTAATGACCCGTCATCGAAGCATCATTTTTTGGTGATGAATAGATGGCACAGAGGATAGTGTGATTCGCTTGCATAGCTAGGCGGGGTTGTCGCACGGAAGGTCCTGGGTTCGAGTCTTGGGTAAGCCACTCACGTCTGTTGTTTTTCTGTTGTCTAGTGTTGATAAGAATCCCTTTTCTTATTAATGATGTCCACCAATGACCAGACATTGTTGATAAACCAAGACCCTTGAGCAAGAGACATGCTGAGAAATCTGAAGCTCGCTCGAACATCACCAGAGTTAAATACTGTGTTGTTGTGTTGCTCGTGGTTCGAGTATGGAATGTCAACTTGACCTACGCAGTGGTGTGTAGACATAGATGGAGTGTATAATGTGCGAATGATAGGAAGAGTTCGTGGTGTTGACAAATGTTCTTTTCTCACACTCATGTATGGCTGGAAGTCATCGACACCAACGACTGTGTACCTTTACTAAAGTTTAATTGGACGTACACACTCGACAGCACAGATAGTGACAAATCACAGGTTGGCATAATACATCATGGTACAGTGGATAAATGGTCTTGCAATGTTATGTTACATGGGCACTCATGTAGAATAATAGTATAATGGACTGTCAGTAGCCAAGCACTCAGTATTGCCCATATATATATATCAACTGAGTTTACTGACAAAGCACGTCAGATTATAAACAATATCCAAGATGGCTTCTAGACCTAATCTCGTCTAGCGAAGATTCCTTAACATAATGTCCAGCACAGATTTTTCCATATAATTATATTGAACCGCTAGCAATGGGTTCTCATGTGTAGCAGTGATCTCTGGACTAATCAAGCGATAATACGGGCATCCCTTTTCTCTTCTTGAAAGTCACTACATGTTTGGTTCCAAGATGGCTTCACTCGTGAGCTGTCACTCACGTTTGGATACAGATAATGAATCTGTCCTAAAGTTAGTCATTCATTAAACATTTCATTGCTCTGTAGATTTGATCATGAACAATTGACTGCATTCTACAGGATATAGTGCTGCTAGGAATCAGAATCGTTTTTTTTTTTCATCTAGTTAGATGTATCCTCTCAGACGTACAAATCATCCCTATCGAAAAACGGTGGCTTCGTACGAGAGTTCAAAAGAGTATCTTTATTACCTTGGTTTTCAGAAATATGATTTTGCCATTCCTTGGCAATAAGAATGAACACTGGGGTAAAGCATACACGATAGGTCTAGACGACTATCACTTTCCCCAAAAACCACTGAGATCACTTTTTCCCCGGCGTCAAGCCGACATAGAAAAAAAACACAGCCCATCATCAGGGCGAAGCCAAAACACACCTCTCTCGCGACACATCCGCCGAACAGCCTTTGACCTCTCTAGAGACAACAGAACATATAGTTCGACTTAGATATGTAAAGATATACAGATATAAGACAGATTCGTCCTACACAGACAAACAATACACATAAATTCAGGCCATAGATATTCTGAAGCAAGAACAATCTATTACTACCCAAACAAAGAATAAATCGCAGTAAAACTGGATTCATCCGCGGAGTTCGATCGAAAGAGACGGCACAACTTTCAAGGGAAGTAACTCAATAATGACTTTCCCTTAAGCACTAAAAAATATCTATTTTGTTTACAAAATATTTGCGAACATAACAAGTATACCAATGTATAATATTGTAAGATATCAAAGACTGCACGTAACAGTCTTACCACACCTCCCGGGAAAAAAAAAAAATGGAACATTTTTTTTCTTTTTGAAATACATCTAGGAGCAACGTACAATAGGCTCACAACGCATGAATAATGCGCAGATGAAAATATCAGGAATACATATAACGCCTAATATGAGGCTAAGTCGACTTATGGAGCGACTGGTGAGAATGTGTCTCATAAACTGAGAGAAATTATTTCTCTATAAGTATATTTTTCCAGGAAGGTGTCATCAAAGTATAATACAATTCTG
The DNA here is from genome assembly GCA_024509875.1 of Oreohelix idahoensis. NCBI lineage: Eukaryota > Metazoa > Mollusca > Gastropoda > Stylommatophora > Oreohelicidae > Oreohelix > Oreohelix idahoensis. Next base: position 275,504 of record JAMPIV010012795.1, on the reverse strand, counting down.
GCAATTACACGATGCCTAAAAAATTCATACCATCATTTCGTATTAGATATCTTACATTTATGATTTATGAAGAAAAAATCATCAAAGCACAGCGGTGAATAAACATCAATGAACCGCTATGTAGTGATACAATCATTATATTATTAAATTACAAATTTGTATCTATCATGATATAGAAAAGGAACTACTATAGAACTAGACATATCAAGAAGTCTAAGCCCTAATAGTTATGTGGAATCATGTGGGCATCTTGACAGAATGTCTGCCATCACATTATCTGATCCACGAATAGCTCGCACAGAGAAATGAAAAGGTTGAAGAGCAATTGCATATCGAGTAGACCTCGAGCTCTTCAAATTCTTACTCTGTATAGCAGTAAGAGCTTTTTGGTCGGTTTCTACTATGAAATGTGCGCCCAGAAGGAATCTCTGTAGTTTGAGGATCGACCAAACCATAGCTAATAGCTCACGGTCTAAAACCGAATAATTCCTTTCTGCCGCATTAAGTTTTCTGGAAATATACATTACAGGATGCAGAGTTCCAGAGTACTCTTGCATTAGTGCCGCTCCAATCCCAGTGGATGAAGCGTCACTACGAAGAACGAATGTTTTATCTTTAGTGGGTAGCACTAAAATAGGTGGTGTTGAAAACAATGTTTTAATCTTATCCAGAGAGCATTGGCATTCCTGAGACCAGTGGACCACATTAGGCGAACCTTTCTTTAGAAGTGTTGAAAGAGGTGCCATGATAGAGGATAGATTCTGAATGAATCTGCCATAAAATTGAATAAGACCTAACAGACTTCTCACCTGTTTTTTAGTCTTAGGGATTGAGATGTTAAGTATCTTACTAGTATTATGGTCCTCTGTCTTTAGGAAACCATGACCAACTCGGTGGCCTAGGAAAGAAATTTCGCTAAAACCAATATAGGCTTTAGAGGGTTTCGCTGTCAGGTTGTGCTCGCGCAAAGTAGACAGCAATTCATCTAACCCTGAATAGTGATCTTCCCAAGTATCGCTGAAAAGACAGATGTCGTCTAGATATGCAATGACATCTGACCGATAAGATAGGATTCGGCGCATCATGCGTACGAATGTAGCTGGTGCGTTCATAAGACCGAAAGGCATAAAATTCCATTGGAACAAACCTCTAGGTGTTGAAAAAGCCGTGAGAGGTTTGGCGCGTTCAGATAAAGGAACTTGCCAATATCCTTTAGACAAATCAAGTTTAGTGAAAAAATGAGATTTGGAGAGTCGAGTAAGTAGTTCTTCCAGTAAAGGCATAGGTTCAGCATCGAACTTCGTTACCTGATTCAATTTTCGATAGTCAACGCAAAGACGTATGTTATTGTCTTTTTTACGCACAATAACCATCGGCGAAGAATATGCAGAGGTGGATGGTTCGATTATTTTCAAATCTATCATCTCATCCAACTCTTTCTCGACCTGTGCTTGAAAATGTATAGGTATAGGATAAGGTCTAACCCTAATAGGAGTATGGTCAGTTAGAACAATGTCATGTTCAATGACATTCGTTTGTCCAGGGATGTCAGTGAGTACATCCTGAAATGTTTGCAACATAGTTGAAACTTGTCGCTGTTCTCCTAGAGACAAATCAGGAGAGACAGTAACGTTCTTCCATGATTCACTAGAATGAAGTGGGATCATTGGAAGAGGAAGATTTACATCTGAAAAACTTGTTTCCTCATCCTGTATCACGGACAGTGATGAGTAATGACCATGTTGTACTGGAGAATTGTCCGTTGCTTGGAAAATGGGTTGCAAATAATCCGGACGTTCATGGAATTCAGTAAGCATATTGATGTGGAAGGTTTTATGCTTCCCATCAATATCGACAATATAGTCGACATCGGAAATTTTCGATATTATATCGTACGGACCTTTCCAAGAAATAAGTAGTCTGTTTTCCCTACAAGGTAGTAATACAAATGCTTTGTCACCAGGACAAAGTTGTCGTAAGCATCTCTTCTTATTGGCAAATTGCCTTGCCTTCTGTTTCGCAAATTCAGAAGAAGAAGTTGCTAATTTGCATGCTTCGATAATCTTTTGTCTCAACGCGATGACATATTCGTAGGATGACTTTGTGTCATCGTCAATATTGTCAGATGTTATGAGATCGTGAAGCAACGACATAGGGCCACGCGGACGCGCGCCAAAGACGAGTTCAAAGGGAGAAAATCCTGTATGTTCATTGGGTACCTCTCTGTAAGCGAAGAGGGCCGCAGGTAAAACTCTGTCCCAGTCTTGAGGATGATCCTCAGTTATCTTCCCTAGTAAGTTTTTAAGTGTTCTATTAAGGCGTTCGACCATACCATTAGACATTGGATGGTAGATACTACTTAAAGATCTATCTATCTGCAGAGTAGACATTACTTGAGACATGGTATCTGATATTAGTTGGGTGCCATGGTCTGACAATATCTCTCCGGGGAAACCCAAACGAGAAAATATAAGCCAAAGAGCATCTGCAATATCAGCAGTAGTAATGCTCTTCAGAGGAATAGCCTCTGGCCAACGTGTGCACATATCAACACATGTCAAGATAAACTGATGTCCTCTGGCAGACTTGATCTTAAATGGACCAATAATGTCTATGGCCATTTTTTGAAACGGCCGAATAGGAATGTCCGCCGCCTGAATGGGTGCAGCATGCCGTGGACCTTTGGATTTAACTTCCTGACATACTTTACAAGATCGACAATAAATCCGTATGTCCTTGTTTACCAATGGCCAAAAGAAAGCCGCAAGGACTCTTGACTTAGTACGGGAAAAACCCATGTGTCCAGCACACTGAGAGTCGTGAGCGTGCTGCAAAATTTTAACTCTCAAATTCTTGGGAACCAGGATTTGAGAATGACTTGACGTAATGGAGTCTTGAACCATACGTACAAGTACGCCATTCTTCTTTGTAATCCACGATTTACGACTTGTGTCTTTATTCGGATCACCTTTAGTTGCAAGAATGAAGAATTTCTTCAGAGTGGGATCATCTTCTTGCTGTTTTATAAACGAGTCACGAGAAATTACCAAGGGATCATCTTGGTTATGCACTTCATTATCTTCAGTAGATGAAGTTTGAGGCATATTAAGAGCCTGAGCTCTAGTGACTACAGCGTTAGCAATCTGCATGTTTTGCCTTTCCCACGCGGAAATTTGTTGCGGAGTGCATTCTTTGACTCCATGAATGCGACCGATGATGAGGTCAGCGATCGGATTCGGGAGAAGACATGCGTGTACATCTCCTGTAAAGAAAGGAGTAGCAATCCTAATGATAGCAGTAGAGTATTTCTCTAATGTGCCGCCAAATGTTACACATTTGACTACTTGTCCAGTGGCACGGGAAGGATCTACGAGTGACTGCCTAACACCAATTGTGGTGCATCCAGAATCAAATAGCACAGAGACTGGATTGTTATTCACTAAACCCTTATGTAAGACAAGAGAACCTCTTCCATCATGCGCGACTGATGCCGGAAGAGCAGGAAGAGGATGGCCACAGCTTAAAGTAGACACTGTGGTTGGCTCAAATAACGTTTTGCATTGGGGGCACTGAGATGCTCTCCCAAAATCAAAAGCGGCACATGCCATATTACTAGCATCATTATTATCTTTACTCTGTTTATAGGCTTCATGGGACTCTTGTTGTGCAGAGTTTGCCTGAAAATGTGGTTTATGTCTTTTGTTTTGAGATCTACCTCGGTTATTATCACCTCTGTAGTTATTGTTACCTCTATTGTAACCCCTATTTGGGTTTGAGTCATAGTTCCCTTGGTTACCATTATCATATTCATTATAATGAGTATCTCTGTAATTATGATCTTGTTGACTCCAAGACGGATAACCCTGATAGTTTCTATAATTACTTCCTCTACGGAAATTCCTATAATTATGACCACCCCTGTGTCGAGAGCTATCAGCTCGTCTCCAGTTCTTTGAAGAAGAACCCTGAAATGATTGGTTACCTTGGTTTTGATAACTATTATGGTTACCTTTTTTATCAAATCTGTTTTGAGGTCCCTGAAATCTGTGTGAATAATTGGGATTGTATGGTGTTGCTGAAGCAACTGGCATACCCTCCTTAATCTTAGTGTTGCCAAAAGTCACGTCGGGGTGTGCAGTGACATATTGGGAACAATATTCTTCCATTTCCTTTAGAGATTTGGGTTTACGCTCATGTATAAATTCCAGGAATGGTTTGTTAACACATGACATAATCTTATCTCTGAGCAACAAATCCATAAGTCCTTCATACGTTTTTTCTGTTTTGGAAAGCTCAATCCAACGATCAACTGTGAGACGTGCCTTTGCAGTGAATTCTGAGAATTCTACCCCTGTCTCAGGCACCATCGTCTTAAACAAAAGGCGATAGCCTTCCTCACTTAGCTGGTATTTTTTTATCAAAGCCGCCCTAATGACATCATAATTATCCTTATCTGCTTCTCCTACAAGGCATAATCTAGTCAAAGATTCACCTTTCAAGTTTTCTGCTAATTGATTAGCGTATTGTGATTTATCCACATTATGTGTACGACAAGAACGTTCAAATCTATCCAGCCAGAATGTAATATCGTCACTGGACTGATTGAACGGTGGAACCTTAACCTTGTAAGTAGAAGGTTTACCATTACCACTAGATGCCTGATTAACATTAATCATACTTGTCAATCTCAATTTCTCTAACTCAAATTCATGTTCTCTTATTGCTTTTTTTTCTTCAGCCTCTCTGTCTAATCTTTTTTGTTCAGCTTCCCTGTCTAATCTTTTTTGTTCAGCAGCAGCTTCTCTTTCTAATTTCTTTTGTTCAGCTTCACTGTCTAATCTTTTTTGTTCAGCAGCAGCTTCTCTTTCTAATTTCTTTTGTTCAGCTTCAAATCTCCTTTGCTCCACCTGCATCTGCAATTTCTTTTGTTCAGCAGCAGCCTCAGCTTCTCTTTCTAATCTTTTCTCTTCAGCCAGAGCTTTTCTCTCTTCTGCAGCTAATGCTTTGTCATATTGAGCAACTGCCCATTCTTCTAATTGTTGACCAGTCTTATCAAGGGCTTTCCCTTGTATAATGAAGTATTCTAATGTAGACATGGTGTCTAACAATAATACTAATCACCTGAAACAATAATAATACCACAAGTTCTTAATGACTTGATTAATCAGTATACTATCCCAATATCTGTGGGTCACAAGCCTTAATAAGGTCTTGTATAACAGTAATAATAATCAGGTACTGGTTTATACCATAATCCAAGTGCAGTGCACAGGCAATTGTGTCTTATGAAATATACCTATATAAAACATATGTCAACCAACAGAATACATAAAGTACAAATAGGACTGACAATACGAAAACGTTTGCAGAAATCAAAATAAATCAAATAGGGAAATCAATGAAAATAATCACTGAATCTGCAAAGAATAACAACACAAATGACGTCACAGTATATGAATATAAATTGTGAATAGAACTGAAAGATAGAAAAGGGTAGACCAACAAATTACAAACAATTCAAAACAAAACTAAAGAACAAAGAAATATTACAAAAATAACAATAATTACAGACTTCACAGCTAACACAAAAGCAACAGTTGTCGCAAGCAAATTTTCAATCAAGAAAATTGCACCTATAGAAAACGCCCACAACGGACCCTCTATGACGTGGGATATTCTGTTGTGAGGACGCCGCCCAACCTTAAACACAACCCGCTGACATATAAACTAACATACTATACAAACAAATAACATGTAACATATCATAAATACATATATCATGTGTGTAATGTGTTGCAAAATAGGCTCAGTTTTACAGTAATGGCAAAGTTATTCTTGTAAAATAAATAAACTGCCACTTTATTGAAATATATATTCTGGCCTTAAATATTAAAGTTCATATATAGAAAACAAGAAGATCCATCGATGAAAATAGGACTTCTTAGTTCAATAATACTGTCTTCCTGTTAACATTGACAAGAATTGATCCAACTGTTCTGTGAAACTCTGTAATGTCTAATGTAAAAATGTCAACAACGCTGACCTACATACTGCATTCACTTGACAGGTCACGTGACGAAGTGTTGACAAAGAGCAAACCAATACTGCAAGTGTGTCGTATCAGCCACAGGAAACGGTCTGGTATCGGTAATCTGTTGACTTCTGAACTTCTGCGAGGTCAAACCCAGAAAGCTGGTCCACCAGTTGATAAGAATCTTTTTTCTTATTAATGATGTCCACCAAATGATAAATATAAGTGGATGGAAGCAGACATCATCATCATCAGTTGATAAACTCTTAATACAAGACCCTTGCCCTGAGCAAGAGACATGCTGAGAAATCTGAAGCTCGCTCGAACATCACCAGAGTTAAATACTGTGTTGTTGTGTTGCTCGTGGTTCGAGTATGGAATGTCAACTTGACCTACGCAGTGGTGTGTAGACATAGATGGAGTGTATAATGTGCGAATGATAGGAAGAGTTCGTGGTGTTGACAAATGTTCTTTTCTCACACTCATGTATGGCTGGAAGTCATCGACACCAACGACTGTGTACCTTTACTAAAGTTTAATTGGACGTACACACTCGACAGCACAGATAGTGACAAATCACAGGTTGGCATAATACATCATGGTACAGTGGATAAATGGTCTTGCAATGTTATGTTACATGGGCACTCATGTAGAATAATAGTATAATGGACTGTCAGTAGCCAAGCACTCAGTATTGCCCATATATATATATCAACTGAGTTTACTGACAAAGCACGTCAGATTATAAACAATATCCAAGATGGCTTCTAGACCTAATCTCGTCTAGCGAAGATTCCTTAACATAATGTCCAGCACAGATTTTTCCATATAATTATATTGAACCGCTAGCAATGGGTTCTCATGTGTAGCAGTGATCTCTGGACTAATCAAGCGATAATACGGGCATCCCTTTTCTCTTCTTGAAAGTCACTACTGGTTTGGTTCCAAGATGGCTTCACTCGTGAGCTGTCACTCACGTTTGGATACAGATAATGAATCTGTCCTAAAGTTAGTCATTCATTAAACATTTCATTGCTCTGTAGATTTGATCATGAACAATTGACTGCATTCTACAGGATATAGTGCTGCTAGGAATCAGAATCGTTTTTTTTCATCTAGTTAGATGTATCCTCTCAGACGTACAAATCATCCCTATCGAAAAACGGTGGCTTCGTACGAGAGTTCAAAAGAGTATCTTTATTACCTTGGTTTTCAGAAATATGATTTTGCCATTCCTTGGCAATAAGAATGAACACTGGGGTAAAGCATACACGATAGGTCTAGACGACTATCACTTTCCCCAAAAACCACTGAGATCACTTTTTCCCCGGCGTCAAGCCGACATAGAAAAAAAAACACAGCCCATCATCAGGGCGAAGCCAAAACACACCTCTCTCGCGACACATCCGCCGAACAGCCTTTGACCTCTCTAGAGACAACAGAACATATAGTTCGACTTAGATATGTAAAGATATACAGATATAAGACAGATTCGTCCTACACAGACAAACAATACACATAAATTCAGGCCATAGATATTCTGAAGCAAGAACAATCTATTACTACCCAAACAAAGAATAAATCGCAGTAAAACTGGATTCATCCGCGGAGTTCGATCGAAGGAGACGGCACAACTTTCAAGGGAAGTAACTCAATAATGACTTTCCCTTAAGCACTAAAAAATATCTATTTTGTTTACAAAATATTTGCGAACATAACAAGTATACCAATGTATAATATTGTAAGATATCAAAGACTGCACGTAACAAGTGTTCTACTTCTTTATTTCTTACGAGGGCCTGAAAACATACCTTTATGTTTGTCTAATATTTATTTACTGTTTTCCTTCCTTATGTGTCGTCTAGTACTTGTGTGGTACGTGTCTAGTACTTGTCTCGTGCTTGTGTGGTACTTGTCTAGTACTTGTCTAGTACTTGTCTAGTACTTGTGTAACATTTGTCTAGTACTTGTCTAGTAGTTGTCTAGTACTTGTCTAGTACTTGTCTAGTACTTGTGTAACATTTGTCTAGTACTTGTCTAGTAGTTGTCTAGTACTTGTCTAGTACTTGTCTAGTACTTGTGTAACATTTGTCTAGTACTTGTCTAGTATTTGTATGGTATTTGTCAAGTACTTGTCTAGCACTCGTCTAGTACTCGTCTAGCACTCGTCTAATACTTGTCTAGTACTTGTCTACTACTTGTCTAATACTTGTCTAGTACTTGTCTGGTACTTATCTAGTACTTGTCCAGTACTTGTCTAGCACTTGTCAAGTACTCGTCTAGTATTTGTCTAGTACTTTTAATCAGTAGGGCTAGGATTTTAATGATTTTGCATCCTTTTTTTTTTCTTTGACATAACTGAAACGATGCTCAATTGAGTATGAATAAGCTTCGTCAGAAACCTGAGCTGATTTAAGAGCCATTGTTAAGTCACTATTTTGCTTTTTTTTTTGGTTGGGGGGCATTTTTTTGTCGTGTTAGGGCATTTTTCAAGATTTTTCGGTCAATTAAAATATTTGTTGTTGAAGGTTTTTTTTTTTTTGCCATTATGTTGTATATTTTGGCATTTTCAATAAAAACAGGTATTTTTAGTATTATTTTTTTTTTCTTGACTTCACTGGTTTCCCCATACTGTTTAGTAATTTTCCTGAAACTCCTGAAAACAAAGGTGTCCGTCAATGAACTCGTCCAAACCAGTCAGAGTGTGAGAGGGGAGTAAAAAGGATTAAGGAGTTGAACATAGTTTATTCCAAGTATGTTCTGGAGGTGTCAGTAGTTGTGGAAAGGAGATTTTTAGTGTTTAAAGCTTTGTCAGCAGACAATAGAAAGTTACTCTATTTTGAAAATCTGCATATGATTTTCATTGTGCATTGTAATTATGAGCTCATTAAATAAAAACTTTCAGTTTGCCATAGAAACTGTACAAATATTCAGTTGTAATTGTATGTCTTTTGTGTGTGCGTGTGTTTTTTTTTTTTTTAAATAATGTATTATTTTGTTAATAAAAATAACATTTCAGTTTGGTGCAGAAACTGTGAAAACTTAAACTGCATTGTTATGGTGTCTTTGTGTATGTGTGTGTGTATGTGTGTGTGTGTGTGTTTGTGCGCGCGCGCGTGCGTGCGTGCGTGCGTGCGTGTGTGTGTGTGTGTACATCTGTCTGTCTGTCTGTCTCTCTCTCTCTCTCTCGCCGAGCTGAGCAGACGTATTTGGATTGTGTCTCACATTTCGAATTTTAACACACGCTTTGGAAATGTTACTTCAAGGATTGTTATATTGGTGTGTTCCTTTTTAGATTGTGAATATTGTGAGCGTGACATTATGTTGCTTTAATATATAGTTTTTGAAAGAAAATGCCAGGAAATTATGAACTATTCATTTATTTTCATTAACTACACATTATTTCAACAATGACCACGTGACTTGGTACTGAAAAGGGTGGTCGGCCAGCGCGTATTCTGGCACCCAAACCCACTCCAACAAATACAGTTTCCAGCGGAACGATGTATTTTACTGGCAATTAAACCCAGGGGGCATGTAAACATGTCACACTTGGAGATCGGCGACGGCTCGCAGGTAATAAAACCCTCTAGGGATGGTCGACTGCGCTCGACCACCATCAAAAGTTACACTTTACAAAAGGACAAAGCGGTGCGTTTGAAACTTAAGAGTTGTAGCAAGGAGTCGGGTTTAACTTTCAAAGTATCAAATGAGGGCCAATGTGTTACAGTACTTTTCCACAACACCATTCAATACGAGGCTTTCCGCACAGCGTGTATCAAACACTACCAGACTGACCTGTTAAAACGAGATCGGATAAACACGGCGCATTAGTGGAAGATTTAATCACAACACCTCTTATCTCTATGCACCTCTACCATACCAAGAACAAAGTGATGATTCGGGCAACTGCTGCAGTTATTGAGTCATGGTTACAAACAGACTTTGTCAGTTTGAATGAATCTGCGCAGAAGATAATTGCTAACACAAATTTGGACTCAACAGTATGTTCCCCCCAAATCGCAATAGATATTGTATCTTCAGCTGCCAACGTCTCACATGTTGACAATGAAATCCTCAGTATTAACTCTAGTCCAAACGTTCTCACAAATATATCCACTTTGCCTTCCGCAGCATACGACTTTCCACAGAGCGACAAAGTAACAGATACTCCAATATATCAGCACATGCTGGCCACAGAATATACCATGGGCTCTAAAGACTCGTCCACACAAACAGATGGAACTTCATCTCATGAAAACCACCCAGAAGTTACTCACAGGATAAATACACCGTGCTGCCAGGAACTGGTGCTAAAAATGGAGTATACAATGCGAGCTCTAAATGCTGATCTGACGACTATTGTCCACAAATCGATGAGTACAGAAAACGAACTCCTCAAAAATGGAATACTTTCTTTGAGAGAAGATAATGCCAATATGAAGCTCATCATTGAGCAACTACGGATCGATTCTATTTCTAAAACAACTCAGTCAATGCATCATCTTATAGTGCCTGAAGCTTTTGGCGATTCTACCAAAGAATAAACATCAAACGAACGCCACAAGCAGCAACAATGTCAAACCAAACAAGTTTCAGGTGCACACGAAAATTATACTATTAGTGTAAAAATAAGTAACAGGTTTTCAGCCCTTAACGAGAGTTCAGTACAAAGTGAACAGCTGCCCAATCATGTACCGACGCCCCAACCGCCCATTCAATTAACCCAGGCTCACCATGACGATTCACACCAAGAGAACCAATGGCGACAACAAAAATCAAAACGAAAGCAGAGTCAACAACCATGTAGTGAAGCAACACATATCATAATTCGCGACTCTCTTTTAAAAGGCATTTACAACGATCGGATGTCCACCACAAAAGAAGAATCCGTCTCAGTGCTGGCGATGCCTGGAGCTGGAACTGAAAGACAAATTGTTAAAATCAATAAATTCGACATACACCATAACATTACTAGAACAACAATACATATAGGAATCAACGACATAATGAATGGACTCAGCGTAAGCCCCTCTGCTATTTCAAGACTGACCACTACAATAAAACAAAAATTTCTTAACACCTCAATTTATTATGTCATCAATTATATCCGCCTTGCTATGGCATCCAGCGTCGCATAGCAGACATCAACAACAAGACACTACAGAGCTACTGTCAACACAACATTAATTTTATCAACCACACACCTTTCTTTACAAGCAGCTCAGGAGCCCCAAAGAAACGCCTCTACATAGATCAAATACATACATCCAAATTAGGAAGCAGCATCCTAGCAAAAAACATTAAATATCCGGAGCGTACGCAAAACGACAACCCAAAATACACAGGGAAGAAAAAAACTCATCTACCATGAGATCAGCCAATCACGATAATGCACAACATACTTTACGGCCCCTCATAGAAGCGCACCTAATGGGAGTGGCTTACCTTACAACAACCATAACGCCACCAACAGTCAGGAAGCCGAATGTTATGATGTTATGTTTCCTGCACTGCCCATAAGACAGTCCCTCACAAACAAATTACATGACAATTCTACGAGCAGTGTCACTAGATCCCAGACCCAGAAACCTCCTATCAGTGTTGAAACGACGACAGACGAAATCTACAGTCATTCTTCCTCACGTAGCCAACAACATCGTCGTCAGTGGAATCCAGAACTTGGCTACCTGATGCAATTCAGCCCTGCGTCACTCAGCCAAGCACTAATGATGTCTGTGCAACGTGGCGCCTACTATAGACCAGACAGAGACATCCATCATCGATGATAACTACACACATATTTTTTCACTGACTGAATCCCTGCGACCAAAGCCGTCTCTCCACTGTAATTTAGTTGATTACTGTTACGCCTAAACTAATAAGAACTTTGTTACTTTCTTGGAACGCTCGTATTCGTACAGGCCTTTAAAAGTTTTTTACTTGTTTGATTTTTGACTATTTTAAATTCGTACTTTCTCTGTCCTTTAATTACTTTGTTAGATTTTTTACTTTCACTTACCTGGTAAAGTTCATTAGTCTAAATAATTGTGATTTTCGTGTTAACACTGCTTTTGTTATTGATTTTTTTACCCCCCCCCCCCCCTTCCAATATAAAATGCATCATACAAATCAGACACAATGGCTAATTAAGGAAGGTCTACGGCTGGGTCATCTAAACATTTACCATCTATTAGGCAAACTTCCTGAGCTTACACGAATTCTGAATCAAAATTTTCATGTTTTTGGACTTTCGGAAAGTTGTTTGAATGACAACATATCAGATGATGATATTGCACTACAAGAATTTAAAACTGTTCGACGAGACTCAAGTAGGAAGCTAGAAACAGGTATAGTGGTATATATTTCCACTTCTATTAGTTATCGCCGCAGAAGCGAATTAGAGACAGCAGAGACCGAGTGCATATGGTTAGAAATAAAAATACTGAGTCAGGGACAATTTCTAGTCGGGTATCTTTATAGAAATCCCAGTGCAGGAACCATCTGGTATGAAGATTTCACCACTATGATGGATAAAGTATTTACCACTGCCAAAGAAATTATTCTTCTAGGCGACTTCAACGTCGACATGCACAACACAAGCCAAACGTGGGAAAACATCATACTATCTTACAACTTACAACAAATAGTCAACCAGCCTACCAGGGTATCAAAAACATCATCCACAACAATTCACCACATCTACGTCACCTGTGCAGAAAACATTATAGAATGCTCTATTCCTATTGTCGCAATGAGTGACCACTATCCAATATGTTGCATGTGGTCAAAAAATAAATATAAAGCTACCAGAAAAAACATATATGTATTAAATTTAGAAGTTTCAGAACTTTCAACCATGAGCTATTTTTACATGATTTGCGAGCTGCACCTCTAGCCAGTGTTTACCAACTTTCTGATCCCGATGACGTCATTGCTTATTGGACACGTATCTTTCATTGTCTGTTTGATAACCACGCACCAGCTAAAGAAGTTCGTGTGAAACGACAGATAAAATCTCCTTGGATCACACCAGCAGTGCTAGAAGCCATGAGGCAACAAGATCGAGCTCACAAAAATAAAGACTTTAACACATACAGAGCACAAAAAAAACAAGGTGCAACATTTAATACGTAGAGAAAAGAAAACATACTTTAAAAACTTAGTTCAGAACAAAACAAACAGTAAAGATATGTGGAAAGCAATCAACACTTTAGTAAACCAACGACATTCGCCAGACTCGTTAACCCCCAATACCTCATTTACTTGTACAGACTTCAGCAGTTACTTTCAGGCAGAAATAACCAGTCTTAAATCTACGATACCAGATTCCCCTTGTGACCTAGGCCAACTGTCAGCATTCTGTGAGAACAAATGCACCAACACAATCCCATCCGACATTCCGTTTATGACAGTTAATGAAGTGTATAACTATCTTCTAGGCCTTAAAGAGAATAACTCATCCGGACTTGACGGAATCAGTAATCTAATACTGCGCTATGCTGCGCCAGTTATTAGCGATTCACTAACATACATATACAATTTATGTATCGCAAAGAGTTATTTTTCGTCGCACTTTAAATTCACTAAGGTATATCATCTTTTCAAACCTGGTTCCTACGATAATTGTAACTTTAGTAACTATAGGCCAATCTCTCTAATATCATCACTATCCAAACCACTGGAAAAACATATACATAAAATAACACTACAACACCTAGTTAACAACGACTTGCTAATTGATAGTCAGTCGGGGTTTAGACCTAAACATTCATGTCACACTGCTCTAACAAAGATGATAGACAACTGGCACCTAAATATTAACAACGACAGCATGTGTGGGGCATTCTTTGTAGACTTTAAAAAGGCATTTGATATGATAGATCACAATATTTTAATTAGGAAACTAGAAACATCAAAAGTAAACTCTCAACTAGTGACAATAATTAAATCATTCCTGTCAGACAGAAAACATGTAGTTTCTTACAATAACTCCTTTTCATACGAAGCAGTGATAAATAACACGTTCCTCGGGGTTCTATACTTGGACCTCTACTTTTTACCATATACATTAATGACCTTCCACTACACACCAAGCACTCATCCTGTGACCTGTTTGCAGACGACTGTACTGTTTACACGAGTGACAAAAGTTGTAACACACTCGAACTATTGTTACAAAAAGATACAGATAATCTGATTAAGTGGAGTAACGGAAATCGCATGTTAATAAATATCATTAAAACAAAATGCATGTTAATATCAACTAGACAAAAATTACAAAATTCAGAGAAAACAACACTTTAGATCTACATTGGTACCTCACTAATTGAAAACGTTAATGCACATAAAACTCTAGGTATAATCGTCGACCAGCATCTAATTTGGAACTCACGTGTACATGCAATGACCAAGCAAACGGCAGAGAAAGTTTACCAATTAGCTAAAATCAAACATTTCCTAGATGAAGAAGCACGAAAATTGTTCTATATACCTCACATACAAGCAAACCTTGACTATTGCTCCACAATCTGGGATGGTTGCTCAATGTCCAACACAAAGAGACTCCGTTCACTGCAAAAGCGTGCAGTGCGTCTAGTATCCGACAACTGCTTCATACGATCGTAGACTTTTCGAATACTTTATGAGTTCTGATTACATGCGCCCCCCCCCACTAATCATATTATCTTTTCTTATAATGTCAACTGTAAGTTCTAATGACGATGTTTGTACTTTTCAACATATTTTATGTCATGCTTATAAGTAGTTAATGTTAATATGAGTGTGTTATTTTATTTTGCTTTACAACATTGAATTCCTTGAATGTAAAATGCATATGGAAATAAATGAATTCAGTATGAAAGGTGAGAGAAAGGAAGGGCAGAATGTCAGACGGGCCTGCGTGCCCAATTCTCAACCCTTTAAAAATAAAGTTCGTTCGTTCGTTCGTTCTCTCTACCTATCTATCTATCTCTCTCGCTCTCTCTTAGACTGCATGCTTTTAGTTCATAAAATAGACATTCAGTCTGTCACAGAAGCTGTAAAAAAATGAAGTTGTATTTTTTATGTTTTTATGTTTTTTTTTTTTATTTATTTTAATGGCCATTTTTTTAGTTAGTCACAAAAGAATTTCAGGTTGGCACAGTAACAAACAAACAAAAAATATAATTAAAATTTCTAAGTTCTTTTTGTTTAGTTTTATGCCGCTTATTTTCTTGTTTTAATAATAAAAAATCATTTTAGCTTAGCTTGAAAACTAAAAAAGAAAGTTGTGTTTTTAGGTAATTTTGTTTTCATTTTCGGGGTTTTTGGGCCATACATGCATTTGTTATAGATCATTTTCTAGCAATATTTAGGTCATTAAAATAAACATCAGTTTGAAAACAGGTTAGTCATCAACCTCAACTCTTTACAGCTTTCTCAGTGTTGCATTATACGCCTCCTTACCAGAGGACCTTACTGTCTTGAATGGCTGCAGGGTGCATAATGCAGGCCACTACTAGGTATGCTGCCCTGCTAAAGATAAACCGCTAAATGTTATGTAAGTTTCTTACTTAGATACCCGAGAACACAGAATAAACGTTTTTGTGATAGGCTAGCATAGCAAAGTAGTATTTATTATCAGGACAGAAAACAGCTCAAGATACATTACAGAGAAGTAAATAGTGGTTGTATCTCTTGACTTGAAAGTAGGTCAGAATCGTAACTCACTGTTTGTACAATTATAGCAAGTAAAGTGATGCACGTGTTACAAGGAAAACAAAATAAATTACAGTCGTGTAAATAGCTATTCATTATGTCACTTTTTTCCCTTTATTTTAGGAGTACTACCTGGTTTTGGCGAATCGCATCCCGTTTAACCTAGACACGAGGTGTGTCGGTTATATTAAGGCGCTTATCCAAAATATAAGGAACCGTGTTTAGTATTAGCCTTTGTGTTAGCAGAGCCTGAAAAGGCTGCCAAGAACTAATATGCATGTTAAAGAGGGTGGTTACGGAAGGTTGGGTATGGAGTTCGTTATTATATCTTGTAGAAACGTTAGGCAAAAAAAAAAAAAAATTAACAAATAGCAAATATAGAAAAGTCAACCAAAAACAGATGGAGAAGGGAAGAATAAAGGTATGGAGGGACCTTGCGCGGATGGTACAGGACAGGATGACTTGCGGAATATTTATTGAAGGCACGCGCTGCACAGGGACTAGAAAGGTACTGACTAAATGAATGTATAGTTGTCGTAGTGTTGGTTTATGAAGTGAGGACTGGTCACGACATCAATTAATAATATGTGACAGTGTCGGTGTGTTGATTCTTCTTTTAAAGTAAACTAGGTGACTGGGGCAGGCCTAGTTGTCTACCTTCTATTTGTCAATTTGGTCCATTGACCTATCTTCCAAGTAAGAGTATATCTTAATACTGGCCCTCACCGCCAGAGTTATTAATTCCTGGATGATATCTTCTCAAACTTCCAACCTAAACTCGTTCCATCCCTTCTTATGATGTTACTTAAGTGACAGCTTCGTATAGCAGTTATCCCCTTATGCCTATTATCTTGTTTACTCAAGCACTCAACAACCTTTTAGAGAGCTAACCCAACTTGAGAAGTGTTCCATCAAAACAAGTGATTTATTTACATCAAAAATTCCATCATAACAGGAGGCATGTGGTACAAATTCCAGGTACAAACATTTCCTAACTGCCTCTTGTATGTCCCATTCCTTCTGGGCACACTCACATACCTATATATATATATATATAGTTATAGCTCTCTGCCTGAGAACATATTCAGGTATGGTTTATACATATTTTCTTCCCTTAAGGCTTTTCTATTTATTCTGGCTTCTCTCAAGCCTTTCATCAACTCTTTCCTGAGTTGGTTTCTTTTGTCTACTAATCCTGTCAATTTTTACTCAATTTAATCAAATACCATCATCTAAAAATTCATATATGCAAATCAATTCATTGGGTACACCTGTTGCGATATCCTCATACTTATACCTGCTAGAGAGCGCATGTTTCATCCTGTAAATACAATCAGCCTTCAATTGCTTACTCATCTTACTTGTAGCAGTCGATGTTGCAAAGTTCATTATACAATAGCCCAACACGGCTATTAAGTCCCTGTTCTTCTGTAAAATCTCCTCAGCTGCCTACTTAGTCTCAGTTTATTCACCTCATAGTCAATTTTGTAGCTTCAGCTTCGTTTCTCATTATTCTGCGCTCACCTAGTTGTAAGCGTCGTTAACCTTGTAATACTTTGTTTCAACTTCTGAAATAATTCATTGAGTACACCTGTTGCGATATCCTCATACTTATACCTGCTAGTGAGCGCATGTTTCATCCTGTAAATACAATCAGCCTTCAATTGCTTACTCATCTTACTTGTAGCAGTCGATGTTGCAAAGTTCATTATACAATAGCCCAACACGGCTATTAAGTCCCTGTTCTTCTGTAAAATCTCCTCAGCTGCCTACTTAGTCTCAGTTTATTCACCTCATAGTCAATTTTGTAGCTTCAGCTTCGTTTCTCATTATTCTGCGCTCACCTAGTTGTAAGCGTCGTTAACCTTGTAATACTTTGCTTCAACTTCTGAAATCATTCTATTCAATGTCTATCAAAAGTTATGAGTCAAAGGACCTACTTACTCTGGTTGCACAGAATCCTCACAACACTCATATTTCTTACTATCACCTCTTATCTCTAAACCTATATTTTAAACACCGTTCTGTCTTTCATATGTGAATAGATTCTACTACTCTAACTAGGTCTATAGGATTCTTCAGAAGTATTCATTCTGTTTCTCACAGAAATTAAACTTGAGCCTGGCAGAATAGACATTCCTGCCACTCTACGTCCTTAACTAGGACTGCTCCTGCGAAAATGCGACCGCTCGACAGCGCGTCTAAATGGGTTCTCCTCTATAAAATCATTATCAGCTGATCTGTCCTTGTTTACTGTAAATTCATTAGTTCCTCCTATTCTTCGCTCAGCTGAAATATGTTCACGCTTATCCGCTGTGTAAACAACTCAGTGAAGTGTCATCCGTTGTCCTGGTAAACTTTTCACGTGCATATTTTTTTCCTCTCAACTCACTTAATCATATAAGGGAGGTAATTACCCATTGTCTCCCTTTGCATATTTGACTTAACCTTATATTGTCTTCTCTAAAGCTTGCTATACAATTCTTATATGTACATTTTCTAAACCATAATTACCAACTCACCAAATCTACTTATGTGTAATTAAGCACTTTCCTCCCCTGACTTTAATAATTAGAGTCTTCTCCCTTTGATCAAAGCATAATTTCACTCATCTTATTTCCCTTTTAGCAAGACAAATAGTCTTTATTCAAATCTATTCTTATTTCTTAAACCATTTTTTCATACCTTCCCTCTTAACCAAAACCAAATCACCGCTTATAATTCCTGCTTGAGCATTTTATAATGCTCCTAGCAAAGTGAACGGTGACATAGTTTTGTTTCTTGAATTTAAATTCAGGTGTGACTTACTGCGAAGTCGAACATATACGCACAAATCTGGCTCGTGTTGATATTTTGACAATGTCTAGGTATGCTGCCTTGCTAAAGGTAAACCGCAAAATGGTATTATGTTTCTTACTTAGATGCCCGAATAACCGTTTTTGTGAAAGGCTTTCTTTTGATTCACAGCATAGCAAAGTAGTATTTATTATCAGGACAGAAAACAGATTAAGATACATTACAGAGAAGTAAACAATGATTGTATCTCTTGACTTGAAAGTAGTTCAGAATCGTAACTCACTGTTTGTATAATTATACGCCTAGAGCAACTCCTGAACCTTACCAGTGGCTTATAAGGAGATATTCTCTCTCTCTCTCTCTCTCTCTCTCTCTCTCTCTCTCTCTCTCTCTCTCTCTCTCTCTCTATCTATATATATATATATATATATATATATATATATATATATATATATATATATATATATATATATATATATATATATATATATATACTCTGGGAAGGTTAAAGCGGCCGGCGTGATGCTGACCACTTCACCCCTAGTGTGCTGATGGTCAAGAAAATATGAGCCTAACACTATATTCCCAACATGCCTCAATGGGCGTGTAATGGAATACTTTACCTACATAAATATATATCCCATGACTATTGATTGTAATTATTTATCTGTTATTCACTTATTCGTTACCTTCCCGTTCCCCAAAGAGCATATCATCATCATCAGTTGCCATCTCCACAACGAAGGTTGGCTGTAATGGATCTCCAACGTCTTCTGTCTCTTGTCTTGGTGGTGCACTCTGGTAGACTCTTTCCTATCCATCTCTTGATGTTATCTTCCCACTTATAGCGCTGTCTTCCCCTTGCTCGTTTGCCTTCAACTCTCCCTTCTGTTATGGTCTTCTGCAAGGTGTTATGCCCTTTTATGTGGCCAAAGTATTTTAGCTGCCGAACTTTGACCTCCCTCATTAGTTCTCTTTTCATACCTAGATTTTATAGGACCTCCTTATTTGTTTTCATCTCTTTCCATGAGATACGCCCCATTCTTCTATATATCCACATTTCAAGAGCCTCAATTCTTTCTTCCAACTGCTTATTCATCGTCCATGTTTCTGCGCCATACAGAAATGCAGAATATATATAACACTTTATGATTCTCAGTTTTAATTTATGAGATAACTGTTTGGATGTCAGTATATGTTTCATGTTGTTGAATGTAGCTTTGGCCATTCCTATTCTCTTCTTGATTTCTGTTTCACATCTGCCATCTTCTGTTATTATATGACCAAGATATACGTAGCTCTTGACTTGTTCCAGGATTTTCCCATTTACGCTTATCTTTAATGTGGGTTTATCGTCTGTTTTGCTAATTATCATAGTTTTAGTTTTCTCAATATTAATGTCGAGTCCATATTCATGACTTATACTGTTCACTTGCTTCACTAGTTCTTGTAACTCCTGTTCGCTTTCAGCTAACAACACGGTATCATCTGCATATCTAAGGTTGTTTATTGATCTTCCACTGATGTTCAGTCCTGGTATTTCCTGTATCTGTTTGAAAATTTTTTCGGTGTATAAATTAAATAGGCAGGGGGACAGCACACAACCTTGTCTGACACCTCTTTTTATGTCTATGTATGGTGAATAATTCCTTCCCGATCTTACTGTGGCAGTTTGCTCCCAATAAAGGTTACTGAGTATTCTTATATCTTTTCCATCAATACCTATGTCTTTGAGGCATTCAATTATTTTCTCATGATGGATTCTGTCAAAAGCCTTCTTATAGTCAATGAAGCACATATACATACTTTTTTGGACCTCTGTATATTTTTCTGCTAATCTTCTTAGGCAAAATATTGCCTCTCTTGTTCCACTGTTCCGTCTAAAACCAAACTGTTCTTCTTGGATTTCGCTGTCTACTTTACTTTTTATTCTTTCCTGTATCTATACCAAAACTCTCCAGAGCTTCTATCATTTCAATTTTTATGTTATCCATGCCTGCTGATCTTCCTTTTTGTATCATATGAATGGCATTCTCTACTTCTGATCTGAGAATGTTTGGGCCTTCATTAGAATCTGGTGATGGTTTTTTACCTCTGTTGTCCTCGAATAGTTCTTTTACGTATTCTGCCCATCTGTTTGATATGTCTTTCTCATCAAGTAATATTACACCATTTTTGTTCTTGATACAGCTTCCTCCTTGTGCAAACTGCGACCGATTTGATAATTTCTTTATTTCTTCATGCATATCTCTTGTCATGTGCTTCGCTTCCAAGTCTTCTATTTCCTTACATTTTGTTTCTATCCACCGTTCTTTTGCTTCTCTACACATAGTACGTATGTCATTGTCTATTGTTTTATATTCTGGAGTGTTTTTTGCTTTCTTTCTTTCTGCCATTTTATTCAAGATGTCATCTGTCATCCAAATTTGATTTTTCTTAGACTCCTTTTTAGGTAAATTTGCATTTGCTGATTGTATGCTTGTTTTTAAGCATTCCCATTTTGCGGTTGCTTTTTCTTCTGAGTTTTCTCTTCTATACTGCTGCATGCTTTCTGTCAATAACTGTTGGTATTTATTTTTGACGTCGATTAAATATTTCTGTTTTATATCTGGTTGTTTCAGCGCTGATATTTCTATCTGGGGTTCCTCCTGTCTTCTGTTTCCTGCTCTTTTCAGCTTTATATTTACTTTGATGACAACTGGATTGTGATCTGAATTTATGTCGGCGCCAGGATGTGTCTTTGCACTTGTGACACTGTTCTTAAATCTATGATTTATCATGATATAGTCGATTTGATTACGTGTTACATCTCCTGGGTTTTTCCATGTGTATAATTTCCTTGGGTGATGTTCAAAAAAGGTGTTACATATGACCAGCTGGTTTTCTTCACAGAACTGGTTAAGTCTGTCTCCTCTATCATTTCTTGTCCCTAATCCATACTGTCCTACTATTTTCTTGTATTTTCCTTTTCCTTCTTTTGCATTCATATCACCCATTACTATCAACACATCTGTAGATTTGACTGGTTTAAGTGTGTGTTGTAGCTCTTCATAGTATTCTTCTATTTCTTCCTCGATGTAATCTTTAGTTGGTGCATAAGTTTGTAAGATTGATATGCCGAATGGCTTTGCTCTCATCTTTAGTAACATCATTCTGTCATTGTGTGTCCAGTATCCACATACGTATTTTTCTAACTCCTTCTTTATCAACATTCCTACGCCAATAAATTCTCGCCAATTACTTCTGTCCTTAGCCACCAGCGCAAGAACATCCCACTTCTCCATTTTTCCCAATCATTTATACTCGTATCTCCATTTTCCCAATCATTTATACTCGTATCTCCATTTTCCCAATCATTTATATCTCCATTTCACTTCTACTTCTCTTAGCCTGGTCATATCAGAACAAGGACTTCTTTGTAAGGCTATAAACAGGTCTCCTCAGTTTACGTCATATTTCTCACCAAAATCTTTTTCCGATGTAATATTAGCAGGTTTGAACTAATTGTGATGTGTTAGCGTTGTAGAATAGAACGTAACCAGATAAACAAGGTCATGACCCGTGCTTCTTAGGGAGTTGAAAGGCTATGAATGAGGATGACGTGGATGGGACAGTTAGATTAACACACAGACGAACACGACGACCGACCGATACGGCGCCAGGACGCTTGGATCAATGGTGAGAACGATAGACGACTCGATGAAGCTATAGATAACTAGACAGACAGACAGACAGACAGACGGACGGACGGACGGACGGACGGACAGACAGATAGATAGATAGATAGATAGATAGATAGATAGATAGATAGATAGATAGATAGATAGATAGATAGATAGATAGATAGATAGATAGATAGGTAGGTAGGTAGGTAGGTAGGTAGGTAGATAGATAGATAGATAGATAGATAGATAGATAGATAGATAGATAGATAGATAGATAGATAGATAGATAGATAGATAGATAGATAGATAGATAGATAGATAGAAGAATAAGAAGGATACGTACATAGCTAACACGATTAGTTCGAGTCAGTTCCAAATGGAAGGTTCATCAAAAAAGAAAGAAGCAAAAAAGATAAGGAAAGAAAGAAATAAATGTTATGAAGTCGATGTCTTACAAGTGTATGTAAATGTTTAAGATATGCATAACCCATAGAGTATTTACTGTAAACTGTTTAACATGTGAAGAATCCCTGGTTGCTGATCGTACCTCCTCCAGGAATCATGTAACCCAAATTCCTTAGAGCCTTATCAGGTTTAATATCATTAACGGGTAGGTTAATGTTTTTTAACTTCTTTCGCGGGTTTCCAGCTGTGAGATTTTTTATTAACCCTAATATGATAATGACCAGTGCGTTGCTTTGATCTGTGATCAGTCAGTATTTCGGTGTTTAAGAGACAAGATCTCAAAGTAAAATAAGTGAATGTAGAAGCGAAAGAAAGAAATCACTAACTGAATGAGCATATAAACATGAATGTCGTGTGAAGATAGCAGTATCATGTGATACGCACATTTAACAAACACAAAAGTGTAGGCGTTGGACATAATCATGCCAAATATGGCTCTCCTGTGACATCCGGTCCAGATGTTTCATTGTCTTCCTCATCTCGTCATTTATATCAACAGTTCTCTTCTCCGTGTGTTTCTCGTGCTTCCTCTTCCTCTCTTAGCCTGGTTATTCCTTCAACGCTTTCACTTAATGTTTCTGTCGCGAGTATGGAAATAGAGAATGTCTGCGTTTAGACAGAATATGAACGAGTAATGTGGAAATAGAGAAAATTAAAGTCACTAATGAAAATATGGAGAGAGGTAGGATTTCTTGAGAGAAGAGAGATATAATCTAATATCTTGGGTCTACTTCCCAGCCATACTCGAACTCTGTTTAAGATGCCCCTCGTCCGTCCTCCAATGCTAAATAGAATAATCTACTTCAGTAAGGACTACAACAGCAAACATTAAGTGACAGTTAGAATAGAATGAATTCTCACCGCTTAGTACATATAAATATTTTTATTAAAGAAAACACAATATTGAACCAAGAAAAAAATAAGTAATGCCTTCACTAGCTCTGAAGAGCTAGTGAATCTATCAAGATCACAACCACAGAAAAATAACATATGACCACTCAATCTCTCAGGCAAAACGTCTCACTCCAAACCACACACCAGTGCACTTTCTCACTACTCAGGTTATCTAGCTAACAAGGGGCCCCCAGTCTTCAGTGATGAAAATGGCCTCTCCAGTCTTGAGCAAAATAGTCCTGGTATGTAAGTAATCCGCAACTAGAAAAAACATAACAGAGTTCCTCCAAATTTTGGTATTCGAATGACGAGAAGATAAGCTCCGTCTGGAAGAGCTTCTACATAAATCCTAGCGTTCAAAATTTCCAGTGGCTGGAGGACACACTAGCAGGTGGAAGAGATTAAAACGAGTGCAAAAATAATTGCACCCACTGATCCAACTCTATCCAATCGACGAGAACTTTTGCTGGCGAGCAAGTATCCAGTATGCGCGCTGGAGCACCTCTTATACTGGATAATGAAGACTTGAACTATAAAACAGGTGACGAGTACATACAACTGACTACTCCGTTTGGTCGTTATGTCAGTATACTCAGAGGTAACCGGATAACAATGGGTATTGCTGAAGCTGACTAGATGGCAAAGGCGACAGCCCGTATGTGTTGAGATGATGGTTAAATGCAACTAGCGGCAATAAGTGCTGTAGGTAAATAATCCAGTACGCAATGCTACTACTTACGTGTAGGTAACAGAAATCGATGTATAGTGGTATACTCCAAGTTAACTGGCTGTTAATGGATCGGACGGTAATGCCGAAAAAGACTGAATGGCAAAGGCGACAGCCCGTATGTGCTGGAGCGATAGACACTTTCAACAATAGGCAGTGGTTAAGTAATCCACACACCCACTTTATAACTGAAACCTGGCAGGAAGTATGACGTAGACTGCCTGGTAATATTTATTATGTGGAACTTATAATCCCCTGACAGCAGCAAATCGCATCAGGAAGCACAGACAAATGTGCTGACCAAGGCTCTGAAAATATACAGCAATTCGATATCTCATTACTACCAGTAGCCTACTCTTCCTCAATTAGTCTCTCAACCATGCAAAATATAAACAAACTTCCACTTTCCACTCTCCGTTTCTCTCACTCACACAATCAAAACAAACCCCGTCTCTCACCCTCTTTGCACTGTTATGCATAGGAAACGCTACCTCTGTAGTCCCCACAATAGGTTTCTGTTTACAAGCCACGCGTTTCTGACGCGCTGCGTCGCAAAGTGATCTGGGGCAAAAATATTCACACACACTCGCCTATATAGTCCCATACACTCTAGTAAAGCGAGACCACTGGTAGATATTCACACCTTTCCCTGCTAACTATAGGGGCCCTAGTGATAATCATCCAAGTAGGGACAATACTGAATGAGTTATCAAAAATTTAGCATTGGGCTTACACTCAATATATCAAATAGCAAAACTCTTTACACTAATTATATATACAACCAAGCGGAAAATATTGGGTAATAATATTATAATCGGCTCCCACTCTCTGCCTTAAGAAACCCCCTGCCTGGCTAACACTTAGTGGTTATGGATGATGGCTCACTTAATAAAATTCAGAGCATCACGGTCACGAAAAAAAGGACCTTTCCTTAAGGAAAAAAAGAAATGTACATATTTTTAACCTGAATTAAAGTAGCACGGGATCTCTATTCTCTTAGATTAAGCTAACACCCCAATGTATTTAATAAGTAAATGTGTGCTTACCGAATACAGAATAATTCTTGCACTAACAACTGTTATTAGCTCTGGCGCAGAATATCACTTTGTCCAGTGGCAGAACTTTCTAGAGACAGTGGTACTGAGTGATAGAGACCTCTTGCTTAAATAGCAAGATAGAGTCTTCAGGTGGCTTTTGCACGTGCACTAGATGAAACAAATTCAGACGTAAGACCTAGGGAGAGATTTCCCGGGCGACTCAAGATTCAGGAAAAGGACGTAATCTGCCGCAACGTTGGCGGTTCTACGAGTGACTGGTGTTTGAGGGACGAGACGAGGGCGGCACACAAAAAAAGAGTAGAACTTTTCCCCGTGTCCACGGATTCTCTGTAACTCAAAGAAACAGGGAAATAGCCGTTCTCTTTCAGAAAGGTAGAATAAAAAGACCTATAGCTAGATGCCGCTGTCCACGTGTAAAGGGGTGGAATCAGCATGTCCAACGTGAGATTGACATGACCAATGTCAGAAATAGCGCTTTTAGGAGCTATAAGACAGAAAAGTGGGCGTAGACAAAAATCATGAACAAGACAGAGCAGACCACTCGGCTAAAAGTGACAGACATTTAAATCAAATTATGACAGTTTCATAATATACTTTCTTTTAGTTTATGAAACACGTAGAAGCCCTTGTTTGTTCCACTGAATATATCTCTGCTAGTTATCATCGTCATAATCATCGTTATTATCATCATCTTTCAGCTTCCTGTGGAGCACAAGTTCTCGGCATGCCAACATCTTCTGTCCTGTGCCATCAATTCCAGGTCTTTCCCCGTCTTTATTACTCGTTCCACGTCTATCTCCAGCTCTCTGTTCCATGTGTTGTTTGGTCTCCTATTTCTCATACCTTGAGGATTACAGAACAAGATCTGACTTGTAATGCTATCAACTGTTTATCTTAAAGTATGTCCTGCTCAAAGCTAGAGTCTTCTCCTCATCTCTTGTTCCACTCGTTTTCGTCTGGTTCTTTTCACCAGTTCCAGTTTAATGATCTGGTTATAACGTTCTTCTTTTCGTATTCTGCGCAAACATCCATTGATTTAAAATAAAAAGTCAAGTCTACTAGTACACTTGAACAAATTATTGCTTCTGTGTCGAAAACTAAACTGTTCTTTATTAATTTCCGTGTCTGATTTAATTTTATCCCCTCTTCTATATTCTGTAGTTTTGAATAGACACTGTAAACTTGCGTCAAAATCAATCTAGCACTGACAAATACGACGCCTAACTCAACCTCTACAGCAGAGTTTTTTTAAACCTTTTTTATTGTTGTTGTTGTTGTTGTTTTCGTCTACTATGTTGCTGTAATACCCTGTTCAACCTGAAAGTTGGTTATAATTGGGGTATATTGTGTGTGTTCTTTCTTCGGTGCTAGCCGGTTGTTAGTCCTGAGAATGACTGGTCCTGAAAAGGGCCACTAGCTGACTGTTTGGATAACTCTTCGTTGCTTGTCTGTTTATGGTGTCATGGCGTGTTCATGGTGTTCCTATCCTGCCTGCCTATCTGGCCTGTGTGGTTTTGTTAGTTTTTGCCCTCCTCGCTTCTGATTTTTGTGTCTTCCTGCTCTCCTGTATTTGTGATAGATCTTTTTCTATTGTTGCTGGGAGAAGTTTTTCTAGTGTTTCCTCGATGACTTCTTCGTCTGATTGCTCGTTTGTTTTGGTCGCTCTTGTGTTTGATGTCATTTCCTCAACGGCTCTTCGTTCTGCTTCGATTCTTTTGAGGATTTCTGTGTTTTCTCTATTCAGCTCTGTCAGCTTTTTGACATCTGCTTCTATCTGCTGCTGAATTCTTTTCATGTCTTTCATCATTTCTCTGGCGTTCTGTAGATCTATTACGTTTTCACTGTCGGTTGGTTCTTCGGGAGCCTGCTTGCTTCTGTTTTCGACCTGTAGTTTCATTTCTTTGACTTCAGCGGTCAGCTTGTGTAACTGTCGTCTATAAATCATGCGCTGTTTTTCTGCAACATCCGCAGCCACTTTGTGTTTTGCCTCTCTGAAGGGGATGTTTTTGGATATCGCTTCCTTCAGTATGTTCTTAGTTTCTTGGAACATCGGGCAGCCTCGGTACCTAGCCCCGTGGTTTCCGAGGCAGTTTGCACAGGTACGGTTTGCGTTAGTTGTTTAGTAGTTGTGGTCCTCCTTCGCCTTGGGCAGTCGCCATATTGGTGGTTTCCCGCGCAATATCGGCAGAATGCGTCTCTCCTGCATGTTTTCATTGTGTGTGAAAACTGTTGGCAGTTTGAGCACTGCATCACCGGAGGGATATAGGCTTCTGTCCTTTTGGTTGTTGTTTGGAGCGTAAGTCTCTCGGGTCTTGTCGTTCCTTCAATCGTTACTATCATCAGATTGGTGTCTTTCTTGGCCCAGGTTTTTAGCCTTTCGACCTGCACCTTTTTTATTAGTACTATGGACCCTTTTAATAGTCCGGTGACTGATACGGGTCCCTTTAATTGTCTGATGAAGGCTAAGGATCCTTTGTCAGAGAAAAAAGGAAAATAAACGCATGATTACAAATGTTACATTTTGAATTTTATGTTATGTGCACGGACCCCCTAAAATCTTTTCATGGATCCCGACGGGGGTACATGGACCACTGAAACACAGATGCAAATATTAGTTACACCCGGAAAGTATCAAATAACAGAGTAGTAATGGATTATGCAGGGAGAACACAATTACTTTCGTCAATCTAATCATAAACGTAGAAATAAATAATGATGTCAGTTTTACAGCGGATAAGACAGTTAGCTTCATGAAGAACAAATTGGTACTGAGCAAAGAAGATAGCGTATTGTTATGTAACCATAAGAAACACGTTTGAGAGCGTAGAGAACGGAATACATCTATAGTTATCAACGTTCATAGCGTTTGACGTCCGCATTCGCAACTGTAGATACAGGAGCACCGTAACCTCACAATAAATGTAGCATATCATGGAAGAGTAAACCACCACGATCTAAAAGATTACGGGAATGCCCCGCTTAATGCGCTGGGTAATTTCATAGAAAACGGAGCTCCAAACGATACATCACTCTACGGGGTATTTATAACATTACACAAACGGAGATTACTATCTAACCTCAGATATAATAAAGTATGTATACGTAATTCATGGGTGTAATGCACGCACTAAAAGTACAATAATGAATCTATATTGAATGATGTATCATAAATAGGTTATAACAACGGCACAGTATCGATACATTACAGCAGCAGAAGTGGGCTACATTTTAGACGAGGACTGGGCTGTGGTATTCCTTCAATGTCGACTTAGTCTTGAAGTTGACGCCGAGAGTTAAAAGTAATGTGTTATTTGTGGTTAGGTTTCACAATGCTGCTTTGAACGGGTCACATTCATTTGTTGACAAATTCGAGGACTTTGTTCCAGAGATTTTATGTTGTCTCCATTTTTATAATTCGTGAACGTAGCTTAGTTGAAAGAAGGACCTGATGCTCACTAGCTACCAGCCGTCACAACAGTTGCAGTTCTACATGCAAGCAAACGTTTTTTCTCTATGCTTTAGATCAGGGGTCGGCAACCAGTCGAACGCAATCAACCGGTAGATCCCAGTGGATTTTTGGTAGATCTTTAGGCGACGTGAAGAAATATTTTTTAAACTAGGGAAATTTCGGACTAGACCTCTCCCGCTGTCATTTAAAGTCGCGATCACCCCGGGATCAAAGGTTCTTTTTCTACATTCCTCATGAAAACTCTCGAGCTGGCTACTAAAATGTATTTTCGAACTGCATGAGATAGAAACGTAATCTTTTCTTTGTAAGGTTCATCATCCCTACTTCCCTCTACACCCCCCCCCCCCCCCCCCCTTTAAAATTACACACACGTATATATATATATATATATATATATATATATATATATATATATATATATATATATATGTATATATATATATATATATATATATATATATGGTAGATCTTTGGGGGATCAGTGTTACTAAAGTAGATCCCAAAAGCTGCTGGGTTGTCGACCCCTGCCTTAGATTTACTACCAGTTAGATTTACGTCAAGTTGCGGACTGTTTTCCAGATATTATGAATAAGGAAAACATTGAAAAAAAAAAACAAAAATGTGCGAGAGAACAAGAAAGTGCTCATACGTAATCGAGACAGAGCTTGAAATAGGAGAGAATTAGACTACATATTCTGAGGGGATGATAGTGAGCGACCGAGTGCGCATGTTTGAAGCGTTCTAATCACGATAAATGAATATTAGCTACGATGGCCACTTCCGGGACGTTCTGAGTGTTGTGACGTAGCTATTGAACTTGTGGATTGTTGTCATGTTAAAAATTTCAAGTATACAATTGAGTATGAATTTTCAGTAGCGTTATAACGAAACATCGCTAAACGGGCTGCGCTAAGCGCAATGTGACTAATTACAACTGGTTTAATGTTAATATAGTAACGTCACTATTCTGGGCTTACTGTAAGTGTAGCCTTCTTCGTCGTCTTTCGCCCTCTTATAACCACATCTATTTCTCTCATTAACATGGGCGATCTGTCTAAGGCTTCTCTTATCGCCATTTCGTTCCCACACAGTGTTTCCTATAGCCGGACATAGACCCCAGGTGACAAGGATGCCGCTGTCAAGGTAAAAAAAACAACATCATTGATGACCCTTCAGGTCTCTGTGGAGCATAGACGTTCAACAGGTCTACCTCAAGCCTTCCTGCCCTGGGCCATTATTTAACTTCTTTCATTGTCTTGTTCATCCTTTACAAATCTATCTCTTCACTTCCCGTCCCCCATGTATTATTGGATCTTTCTATTTTCTTACCTTATTGATTCATGAACAAAGATTGCAATGTAATTCTATCAGTTGGGTTTATCGCAGTGTGTCAATTTCACTGCCTGTGTCTTTTCTTCAACATAGCTCCACCTTGTATTTTTCTGATTCTTTCCACCAATCACACATGGTGACTCTGTCATTCCATTTAATCATTAGATTTTGTGCAATCTCTCATTCATTAAAGAATATAATGTCTTATTTGCCTTTTTTGTTTTCCCCACGTTTCTGAGCTGCGCTGTAGGGTTGCTTTGACATATATTTTTAAAAGCATATTTAGTGTTGGACTTGATTTCTTTTGGCGACAAGAACTTTTTATTAGTGACAGGGATGGGACTTAAACAACTATTCAAACGACTGTACCAGCATGGTCTACACTAGCTGTCAATCATCTATGTCAGTGCAGTGAAAGCTCCTCTAGTCATTAGTGTTCTCATGTTGATATTACTGTCAGTGGAGAAACTTTGATTATATTGCTGCCAAGATACACTTTGTGTGAGTCCACTTCTTGTTGCAATGTTTCTCAAAGTGCAGTTTGGCTATCATTTGCGTAATTTATGCTCATGACTTTTGTCTTTTCCATGTGTATTTTCACACTTAACTACTGCGACCTCTCATCAAATATTTGCACTTTGTCTTTCGTCTGGTTAGAGTTATGAGACAGAACAGCTAGGTTATCAGAAAAAAATCTAGTTCGTTAATCTGCTCTGTCAGAGTGCACTAAATTGCATTTCTGTTACTTGATGTTGTTCAAGGTTAAACAGCACAGGCAAAATACAGCTTCCGGGGCACTGAGAAACATCTGGTGATTTGAAAAGGAGTAAAACAGTAATAAATCTGAGCTTTTCAATATAAATATGAAGCTACTTTGATGTGCAAAGCAGATGTGTAGAACAGAACAAAAACTACATACAACATAACACAGACGTTCATTAACTGATACTTGTGAAATATCTTGAATACGGAGTGACAGGTGAGTCAGATCTAAAACAAATTATGTCAATACTGAAAATAAAATAATAACTAGTTTTGGCATTACAATAACAATTGGTAAAGGTAGTCCCAGAGCAGGTATTGCATGGGGTGGGGTGGGAGGAGTTATACATAATGACGTCATTGATAATTTATCATGTATCATTAATTGACCTTCAGGTCCTTCACGAGCATAGGCCGTTAACAACGTAAGCAAAGCCGTCCTGGCCTGTGCCATACTTTCAAAGTCTTTCGTTCTTTTTTGTTGTGCCTCTCGTGAGCCTCCTTAACAGATTCCCTTCTTTCGTCTATGACGGAAGAGTTAATTATTTACATTATTTTTACTTTTTAGAGGACGTCCATGTTGTCGCTGAAGTTTTTTTTTTTTTTTGGCTTAAAGTTTATACAGGATTAGCTACCAGGCACCATGCCCAAATCTCCTTTGTCTGCTCCTACAGCATGCGTGGTTATGTACAGTGTTGTTATTATTTGCTTTTCTTTCGGGTCCCGGTAACAGCTGGTCTACTTCTCGACTATCAGGATCAAATAATTGTAAAAGCGTTCATTTCTAAGATTGTACGAGTATATTCTAGCTATTTACCCATAGTCAACCGTGTGTTAGCCGGACCTGAAAAGGGAGCTAAGAATAATAAAGATGAAACATGTGAGGAATTTCATAGAAGGTCATTAATGAAGCTTGGGTATTGGTCCATCTAATTCATCTTGTAGAAACTTTAAGCCAATAAAACTTCAAACAGTTTTGGCAAGTCAGCCGAATAATTCAATTATGCAGCCAAGACAGGAGATCCTCTGGTAAGGAAACGTACGAATCAGCCCAGAGAAAGCCGAAAGGAAGTTTTGGTTGATGACTCACCTTTCTTGAAATGCAAGGGACACAGAAGACATGAACAGATCTTGAACAGATGATACGGTACAGGAATACCGGGCTTTTACTTGTATTTGATAAAACATGTACTCCACAGGAGCTTAAAGGTAATAAAGATGATGATAGTGATAATGATGACGAAGATGATGATGGTGGCAGTGGTTGTGATGATGATGATGCTACTGCTGATAATGATGTTGATAACTATGATAATGATGTCCATAGTGTTGTTCTTCTAATCTTTGACCTTGCTTGTTGTGGTGAGTTGGGATTATATAAATATAGTTATAGGGGACTTAGTGTACTGACTGAGATCAGCTGTGAAGGTCTCTGTATCTAATAAGTTTGGTGTGTTACAGAGGACCTTACTTGCCACCACATTTAGACCTCAATCAGACTTATTCTTGAATTTATGATGACTACGTTTAATGTCTAGGGTTATGATAGTGATGAAGTGTAAGTTCACAACAACCAACAGACAGATAAACACTTAAGTAAGATCCACAACACTTTACAACACTATGACAAACACATACACTGAACACTCTAGAAGACTATCTTAAGTAAGTCAATGGTTGAACTTTTATACAATGTATTGAATTTCTCAATATATAGATATCCTGATCCTACTACAAAGTGAATCAGGAATCACAATCAAATGTAAACACAATGTTTATGTACAAAATGTTATACAAAGGATCTTTGTCCCGACATATAATATTATTATAATACGAGTGTAGTGTTGTGATGTGGTATTATGAGGTAATACTGGCTTTTAAAGCTAGGTTGTTGTCTGTCATCACGACTTCATGTGTTTGTTACTGGTGGAAATAATATTAAAAGGTTCACAGATTCTTTTTCTTTTACAATTTCTGTCCCTTTTGGTCTTTTTAATAAAGTATAATTGATGGGTAGTTATTCAAGGGTGAGCGTCTCGTGCTGACAATTTCTTATCTCATATAGCGGCTGCATGAAAACTGTATCCTATGCTCGCTTGCTTCTCAGTTTGATAGAAAATACACAATGGCCGATATCTTGGGCAAGGAGTCTGCTGCCAGCTTTCTGGATCAAGCAATGCTCAGACCATGTGCTGCTATATTAACATCAGTACCACGGTCCCTCAATTCGTAAGAAAAACACACTAGAGATGACCTGGCACAGTTTCAATCTGCGGTAAAGTCCAGGCTGTTATAATATAGTTATATCATAAGAACACAGTCCTGATCTCATCTCGATCAATGTGTACGATATGGCGTCTTCTACAAGATTTTTTTCTGCCAATATCGACAGCATTGACCAATCAGTTTGAATCTTTTCAAACTAATACACAGTTGTTGTTTATTCTCTCATTCACTTTTCATCCGTTCCTAGGCATCTACTAGCTATGGAGAGGTCAACCAATGGTCTTTCGTCTAACTACAAAGTTCAGCCAATCCCCTGCTTCGTAAGATCTTAACATTTCTTTCACTACTATGTTTCGACCAAATTCAGGGAATTCCACCCCAAGCAGATATGACCAAACCTGACAGTATCCACATTCTTTATAGGTTTTATTACCAATTTTTAATTATCTAATTGACTATTTAGATATTTTATTACATATTCTCAGTCCACAAGTCTCCAGGTACCCGAATATATGATTATCATGGGGCTAAAAGGCTTATTTAAAAATACTGTCTTTTTTCTATGTTAATTGTTTATTTTTAAACTACCACTGTCCGCATCTTTTTAACTGTACTGTCAGTATAAAGTCAGGAATCAGGTGTAAAACAGTAGAATGTCATGTTTCCCAATAAGAGCTAAGATTGAATCGGGACCTTTTGTTAAATCTTTAGTTTTTGCAACACTGTTTATTTGAAATCGTCCTCATGCGTTTCGCATGTGATTGGCGTTCACTTTTGAATCGCGAGACGACGTAGTACTATTGCTTCGCTCCGTCTATCCTTTTTCGTCTCTGCTTAGTCCGTCTGTCTTTTTAGGTTAACCTTGTGCGTATAATTACATTAATGTTAGTATTTGTATCTAGGTCGTTATGACAATACAGTACAAGTTTTATACAGTGGGTGTGGCGATACATTTATTTGAAGAATGCAGCAGGGAAAGCAGAGATTTTGCGTTCAGCCCTTCCGGCGTTATTAATCTCATGCTTTTGCGCTATTGGGAACGCACTGGTCTTGCTCCATTCTTTTTTCTTTAATATATTTCGTTCTGCTTTATATTTATGTTCTAATTTATATATGGGTATTAGAATTTTTCACCACACTTGTAAGAAATACTCTTACTGCTGCCTATGATTCCCCTCGAAGATATAACATCACATAGTTTGTAAGACGAGAAGGGCAAGTTTCAAGTATCAACACTTCCAGTCTGTTAGACAATAACAAAACATACGATTCCAAACATCGAAATGCGGTAAATAAGCAGAACACATTCACCGAGAAAATCTTCACCCAAATAAATTTTCTTTTGTAACGAAGCAAAACTCAAGTGTCTATGTTTTTTAGCTTTAACGAAGGTAATTTTGGGAGGCAAAGGAAACTCAGAAGATCAACAAAACTTCTTAGGGAATTTTGGGAACATGCCGGTCGAAGACATAAATTTAGCACCAGGTGATGAGAAACACAGGCAGGTGAAATGTTATTTTCGTGGCATTGTCTTTTTTTTTAACCCGTACGCCGTTTGGCACCTGCGAGAACCCAGTTTTTGGTCTATTACTTAGCCTCCAAAATTTGGTCGAAGACTTTACACAAAGTTGATTAGTGTAGGAAGATTCCAATAAAAACGGAAAAGCACTGTGACTTCCAATGATAAAATTTAATAAATATATTTACAACGGTAATAAGAAATACAAATATATATACATCAATGCATTCATCAGGTAACGAGTGAGTGCCTCAGGGTGAATGAAGCATAAAAACATAGAAGTGATACAAGGAGCTGTAGTTGCAGCAGTAGTTGTGGCGTTTATGTTGCTCGTTTGAAGTAATAGTTGGAAGACGAGAATTAGCAATAGGGCAAAATTTGTAGAAGCAGAAGTGTGATATAATAGTAAATGTTGCTGAATTAGTGGTAATAGTAGTGGTGTTGGACGTGGTGGTGGTGGTAGATGTAGTCGTGGTGGTGGTAGAAAAAATAGAACATAGTTATCGTGACGGATGTAAGTAGAAAAAAAAAGTCCGTCTGAAAATAATGATAAAAGTACAAGGTAAAAAGTAACACAGTTCACATTTCACGTTTACATAAATACAGGCACAGGTAAAAATAAGACTCGCCTAGAATACAAGAGGAACTACTCTGAGAAAAACTGATTTTTTTTTAAAGTTAGATATTTGAGATCTGTTAAAGCCATAAGGAAAATGCTCAATTTCTTTTCAGCTTCCATCTGCAGTGCCAGAAATGTTTAAAAAAAAAAAAAATGATGTTCGCTTACTTTGGAACAGAGAATTTAGGCAATTTGCATTCTCACAAGTCTCAGAACATCCTAATGGCAACAAATGAAGCATAGCGTGATGTGTGGTAACGGCTGTAAATGATTGAACAGTGAAAACGAAACTGGAGACAAACTCATGTTTGGCCTTATCCCGGAGCAATGATGTTGCCGCATATAGAATTCCAGCCGTTATGAGCGATGGGAAATGGTTTCATGCGGAACGAAAAACAACGACTCAATTTGCGCATGCCTGTTACTATAAAAGGGATGGAGACATTAACTTTTAAGTTATCTTGTTACAAATTATTTTCTTTTTAAATTGGTTATATAATTTTTGTTGTGTAAAATTCCTTACTAATTTTGAATATCATCTGTAAACATTGTTGAGAAATTCTCACAATGTACTGATGGAAGAGCGGATGTGAGAAGAATGGCAGGTAGAATGGCTTGCTTTACGATGATAATAAAATGTGTCTGTGCAGGGTTATTATGATTATGTGTTGAGATCATTGTAATAATGTATTCAGATCATTGTAATACTGTATTCAGATCATTGTAATACTGTATTCAGATCATTGTAATACTGTATTCAGATCATTGTAATACTGTATTCAGATCATTGTAATACTGTATTCGGATCATTGTAATACTGTATTAAAATCATTGTAATACTGTATTCAGATTATTGTAATACTGTATTCAGATCATTGTAATACTGTATTCAGATCATTGTAATACTGTATTCAGATCATTGTAACACTGTATTCAGATCATTGAAACACTGTATTCAGATCATTGTAATAGTGTATTCAGATCATTGTAACACTGTATTCAGATCATTGAAACACTGTATTCAGATCATTGTAATACTGTATTCAGATCATTGCAATACTGTATTCAGATCATTGTAATACTGTATTCTGATCATTGTAATATTGTATTCAGATCATTGTAATACTGTTTTCATTGTAATACTGTATTCAGATAATTGTATACGACGATATTTGAAATCTGAATTCTTATTCAATTCTTATTCAATTTAACGATATCGGAAATCCCAATGCATTTCCATTCTCAAAATATATTATATAAATGTTCATTTATCCGAACACAATTAATATGTACGCTAAGATTCGCTATGCGCATGCCTGTTTCAAATATACAAGCTTTCCAGTTCGCAAAGTGAAGTTTTGGAACATTCGTGTCGTGAAGTACAAACGGTTGTCTTTCTTTAACAAGTAAATGAATGGACTGATTGTTTGACTTTGTTATTGCTAGTTTGACTTGTGTTGAAGTGTTTCTACTTTTACTATTTAGAGCAAAAACAGAAAAATGTTTCCGTTTGGGATAGAAAATTGTGCCGTGTACACTTACTTATACACATTGTGTCATTTATAAAAAGTTTGATTCCTTTATATTAGTTTTCATGTTGTTCACCTTTCTTTAACTTTATGGGTAATTGTTATTGTAAATATATTGCAAAGTAAGATTATCATAACGGATTTTTAGAGGTTGTTTTTTTTTTTTTTTTTTTTTTTTTTGTAATCATTATGTGGTGAACCTGTTTATGTGGTAGGAACAACTGGACTTTTCTCCTAAAGAATACGTGAAAATGTTCAGTCCGCTATACTAATGCTAACTTTGCAAACCGCTTTTTGTGGATGAATTAGTTTCTAAAACTGGAACCTCACCGCATTCGATTATTTAACAGCTAAGCTTCAGCTAACATCATAATCTTTAGTTTATGAAATATGTTTAACATCCTAATCACTAATATCTGATTTCTCCTTTAGCATTGTATCTTTATTATTTAGACTTATAATATTTGAATCGTTAGTTTCCCAAAGTGCTCCTCAAACATTTGTGTTATAAGAAGTGGATATGTTTAATTCCGAAATTTCTTACGCCCAATAAATTTGAAATATTTTTGATTATATGAGACGTCGGCACAATTTATTGGAAATCAGTTTTGCGCGGGATGCCGATTTACTTTCTACAGATGAGAAGTCAGCGATATACTCTCTTCAGAGCAAGAATATGCTACTTTTTTTTCTAATTCAGCAGGATCGTGATTTGTGCAGGTTTCTTAAAGCACCATTTGGAAATACATTAACAATATTATTCTCCTTTTAAAAAAAAAGTGCCTTAGCAGTAACGTCCTGTATAATCTTTTTCCTCCAAACCTGCAATCTTTTATGGAAAAGTCGCGCAATTGCTGCGTGGAAACTTAATTGCACGCAGATTGAAATAGCGCGCATTTCTTCCTAACAGTCAATGGAATTTGTTTAAGAAATATTCATACCCGTTATTTTGATAATTTTCTGGAACTTTTTCCGTTTTATATTAATTTTATATTAAGCTGAGATGCGGGAAAGTATGAATAAGTAACTAAATCTTATATATTTAGGCTCAGAAGATGTATTGCACATCATAGACGTTGTGCGTCATTGAATTCCTTCGGAAGGAGAATGGAAAAGAAAGAAATGACCACAGGAAAATCAGTGCCGGCATCAGGACATGCAGTAGACAGAGCACAACCTAATTATTTCCCACCATGTCTTGGCGGGATCGTCTACGTGCATAAATGGTAAGCCTGTTTTGCCATGACGTATTACGACTATCTTTAGTACGTCTGAGATGTGCGCTACAAGGAAACTGTAAACAGCAATAGGCAGTGTGTGACGTGTAATTAATTTAGTGCACTGATTATGTCTACAGTTGAACTGGCATGTTCCCATAACCTAGCATTTGTTAAGTTCAGTGAATAGTAAGTTTATTTTGTCCAGCTCGTGTTTGTTGAAGACAATTGTGTAGTTGTTACCCCAGTATAAATGTAAGCTTTCTATTTTCAAGCACAAAAATACGGTATTGTCAAGTATGTTCAAGAAGTTAGTGCAGGTATTCTATTTAGCTTTCTGATTCCTTCAAACAGTGAGGTGTGCACGAGCCTATATTACCATACCAGGCCCCGACCGCGTGGTAGGTCCATAAGTTATCACCTACGATTAAAACGCCAGGCGAGTGAAAAATTTACTGACTATCAGTGCTATATTTAAGTGAGCATTTCGTATTATAAACTTAAAATTAATAAAGGAAAGTATCTAATGTATGCTGGTAGTTCGCTTCACGCACCAATATAGAGATAAACAATGATAGGAAACTCTTTACAGAGCGATACAACAGGAGGCAATCTGATCATCAGAAGAAGTCCCCCCCATCGGACAAGTGTTTCGGCCCAGTATACTCCTTTACACTCTAAGGGGGGCGGGCCCACTTGGGTCATGACTCCCAAGCGTCTCAGCCTCCTGTTGTCTTGTATCGAAAATGAACCCATTTCACTTATGGTAGCAACTTTAATCCACAACTCCGCCAGCCGTGGAGGCAATTGTGAAAGTAACAAAGAGAAGACAAATTATTCCGTTCGTTCCGTCGCACACACTGAGACACCATCGCGAAGCCGCCGAGCCTAGCCACTGAAATTCTGTCTCTGACACCTCCTATAATATACATCGCCTGTTGCCCCTCAGTCACAGCCCGCTCACTAGTACACCACAAAACTCAGCGTTTTGTGGACTTAGAGAAATTCCTGGTGTTTTCTGTACCGCAGCGTTTATTGTCACGATTTCCATTGCCCATTGCGGTTGTTCCACAGCCAGCCTGATGCCTTTTCGGCAGTTTCACTAAGCCTCTTCAGTGCCCTTGTTCTCGCCTGTCCCTTCAGCCCCAACAGTTTCAATAGATCATACATTGATGCAGCCACAAGCCCTCTTGCGCCCACTTCAACAGCCATGACCCTTGTAGTGAACCCCTCGTGTCTCAGATCCGCGGCCAGATCACTATATTTGGCCGCTTTGAACGAATGTTGCTCGTCTAATCTGGATTCAAATGGCACGGTCAGTTCAATCAGTATGACCTGAAGCGTTGAAGAAGAATGAAGCACTATATCCGGCCGTCTCCGCGATTTTCTGATACTCTCTGGATATGCCCCTCGTCCAGGTAGGTCTACCGCCATCTCCCAGTCATTTGCACAATCAAGAAGAGATGGTAAACTGCTACCTGGTTTACTCGGTTTGGGGTGTGCTGACTTTCCTGCCCTCAGAAAGTATGTATTTGCGGTGCTCGGCCTGGGTTTGCTGTTCGCCTTCATCCTTGCTAGATCTATTGTCGCAGCAAGCTCATTTAGCACTTTGTTATGGCGCCAGGTGTATCGCCCTTGCCCTAATGACACCTTACACGCTGAGAGCACGTGTTCGAGTGTCTGCCTCCCCTGGCACAGGGGGCACTGCTCATCATCCGACTTTCCCCATTTCACAAGGTTGGTGGCCGACGGCAGCAGGTCATACATTGATCTAACAACGAAGCTGAGCCTAAGAGGTGCCATATGCCATATATCATTCCATGTCAAGGACCTCTGCAGGGCTCCTTCCCATGTAGTCCATTGGCCTTGTTGGACCTGCTGCACTGCTTTTTGCAACCTCTTATCATTCTCAGCCTCTCGTATCTCATGAACAACCATGTCTCTGCGCTCCCTGCTTGATGCCTTGGACCACCAGCGGATGTCTCCATGACCAAATCCCCGTCTATTCGTCTGTGTGTATCCGATTACCTCCCTCAGTTTGAGTGACTCTTGGGCAGCATCAACAGCTTCTTCCACTCTCCACTTCCTTCCTGTTTTCAGTGTGGGCTGAATGGACTTAACCACGTCATCAGCTGACTCGCGTAGCATCATTGCAAGCCTTGCCTTTCCAACTTTGTACTCTTCAACAACTGACTTGAAAGGAAGCAGAAGTTTTGACTTTTTGCAGTACAGTGCTACATCTGACAGACCTGGTGGTACCCCTAGCCACTTTCTCATGAACTTGTTGACCTTCTGCTCTATAGCTTCGACTGTACTTGTGCTTATTTCATATATAAGCAGTGGCCACAGCAACTTCGGTATCAACATGAACTGGAGGCACCACAGTTTGAACTTTCCCAAGAGTCTGCTTTGGTCTATGATCTGTAGCCCTCTGTCTGCCATTTCTATTGTCTGTTGCACTGCCTTCGAGTCTTTTAATGAGGCATCGTACACCCTGCCAAGACTTTTAACAGGTTCCTCAATAACAGTAGGGATTCTTTGGTTGGAAACCACGAATATGTCTTCTGCTATCTTCCCTTTCCTGACTGATAGGCTTCTCGACTTCTTGGGTTTGAAGCTCATTCTGCACCAGCTGACTAGTTCATCCAGGCGTTTTAACATCCTCCGGGCCTGATGTTCATCTGATGTCAGAATTGTTGTGTCATCCATGAATGCTTTGAGCGGTGGCATGTGACACATTCCCCCGAGCTTTGGACCTATAGCCATTCCTTCAGCCGCATTGAGGATTACCTGCATAGCCATCACGAATAGTATCGGAGAGATGGTACACCCCATTGCAATTCCAACTTCAAGGCCAATCCACTTCGTTGTGTACTCTCTGGTTGAAAATTTGACAGCAAACCCTGCGAAATACAGCTTCAGCATTGCTGCAATCTCTTGTGGAACATGATACATTTCCAGGGCCTGCCACAACATCTGGTGTGGAACGGATCCATAAGCATTCGCCAGATCCAACCAGATTACATGGAGGTCTGTTCTGTCAGACTTTGCCTTTTGGATTGCTTCCCAGATCATTGTGGCATGCTCTAGACATCCTGGTGTACCTGGGATACCTCCTTTCTGAATGGTAGTGTCAATGTACCCATTTGCCAGGAGGTATGTAGTGAGTCTTTTCGCCATCACTGAGAAGAATATCTTCCCTTCCACATTGAGTAGTGAGATTGGCCTGAACTGACTGATGTCTGTGGAATTTTGCTCCTTCGGGATGTAGACTCCATTCGCCTTTCTCCATTCCTTGCTTACAAGCTGGGCTTTCCACGCATTCTTTAGTAAACGGAGCAGTCGTTTGAGCACTTCAGGGCATCTCTTATACACCACATATGGAACACCATTAGGACCTGGAGCTGACTTGCACCGAGCTTTCTGGACAATGCTTTCTACCTCTTGCACCGTTGGGGGCTTGGTGTTAAATTCAGCTCCTGGCTTACTCGGCCATTTAAGGCCTGCCATGCTGCTGAGCGGCTCATCTCTGCGACCATCTGAATATGTCATTCTAAGGTGTTCTTCCAGGTCTTCTTTCTTGATGTTTAGCGTACCCGACCGTGGCTGCTCAAACAGTTCTTTGGCAAACTTGAAGGGCTCCCTGAAGAATCTTTCCCTATCCCTTCGAGTCTTCCTTCTCTTCCTGCACAACCTTTCTGCTCTACAAAGGGCATTATGTTGGCCTTTCAGGTGCTCCCAAACCTGTCGTAACCCTTCCTTCTCTGTGGCAACTGCGTTCTTGAAAAGTTTTCGGGCATGCTTCTTCTGTTTCCTGATTTCTTCTATTTTAATTTGTCTTCTACTTTTTCGTGGTGGGTTACTTTCCCTTGCCTCCCTCACTCCGAACACTTTGCGACAGTGCAGATATATTATGTCGCCGAAGATTTCCAGCTTCTTCTCCAAACTTATCTGCTTCAGGTTGTTATCCAACTCTTTTGCCAAGGCTTTGTCCAGCTGTTCCCAAAGCCCTTTTGCACTGGCAGGTGGAAACTTGATTGCATCTCTCTTCCCGTCCAAGAAGTGTGTGAGATCATCATCAGGCAGATCAACTTGAATGTACTCAGCACTGTGGATTGACTCCTGGCTGCGTTCTTCTAACGTCTTATCCGTCGAGACAGAGCGCTGTTGATCTCCCCCAGATGACCTCCCACACCCCTTTTTCGTTCGGTGGATTTTCATTCCTCTCTGAGTAGAGAACTCCCTACCACAGGCACATGGAAACAAACTACAGCGGTCTGTGCAATGTAAATATCTACGTGTATTCTATTTCTTATGACAAGCGCCATACTCAAATTTCATCGAAAAAGGTAATCGATATTTTTTTCTTTTAAAATTAAACATAATTTTGAAACTTGTCGTTGGTGACGAAAGTAATATCACT
Organism: Oreohelix idahoensis; assembly: GCA_024509875.1. Lineage (NCBI taxonomy): Eukaryota > Metazoa > Mollusca > Gastropoda > Stylommatophora > Oreohelicidae > Oreohelix > Oreohelix idahoensis. The sequence goes on along the minus strand of JAMPIV010012795.1, from coordinate 233,073 downwards.
GTGGTGACAAAGCATCTGAATATGAAGATACTTACTTACTTAGTCGTTCACCTTCTACCGTGAGGTGTAGAGGTTTGGAAGAGAGAGCGCCAGACTATCCTATCGGCTGTCTTCCTCCTGGCCTGGTTCCATTCTAGTCCTCGGTTCTTCAAAAATTGTCTAATGTTGCCCTCCCAGTGAACTCTGGGTCATCCTGGAGGTCTGGATTCCTGGTTCTTAGTTTCCCATGCTTGTCGTAGTAGCCGATCTTCTCCCATTCTGCAGACATGGCCAAACCATCTTAGCTGGGACTGTTCTACTTGGGTCTGCAGGGGGTGGGATTTTAGGCCTTGACGTATCGTCTGGTTGCGGACCATGTCTCTTCTTGTTACTTCAACCACCTTCCTCAGATACCTCATTTCTGAGTTTTGGATCTGGCTTTTGTGGGTTGTAGTCATTGCCCATGACTCGCATCCATACGTCAAGACTGGGACATAGGTGGGGCGGTATACAGCCATCTTCGTTTTCTTACCAACCTCTCTCTTGCTGAGGAATCCTCGATTTATGGCCTGAAAAAATCTCCCAGCTGCTGCTTTTCGAGTGGCCAACCCTTCCGGTCTATAACAGCTCCGAGGTATTAAAATGTGGTCGACCTGCTCCAGGACTTGTTCACCCAGCTTAAATCTGATGCCTTCTTTCTTCTCGTGATATCACCATGGATTTTGTTTTAAAGCTGCTTATGACCATCCCTCTCTTCTCCAGCTCTTCCTTCCAGACTTGCAGGTTGGATTGGAGACGTGCCTCTGATTTGAATATGAAAAAAGTGGACTAAAAATTCATGTTCAGTTTTATTCATCAACAGCGTCTGTCACAAATAACACTTCACGTCTTGAAGCTAAACGTTGATACCTTTATCGTACTGCTAGGAAACTTGTATTCTAGGACAGGCATGCTGAATGGGATCTGGTTGATACTGAAATGAATGAGTAAAAATATTCCCTGATGACGAGATCATCGCAGGGATCATATCTTCGTCATTTGAATTTTATAGTCAATTTAGTCACACTTCCAACAGAGGTAGCCATTTTCCAGACGTTTTCCTGTTTGTCATGCCAGTTAGCAAGTCGCACAGATGTGACGTATAATGGAAATATAGCCTACAGTATCTGACAGTCTTACGTAATCCTGTTAGCGTTCTATGATTTGCTAGTAAAAGTCAAGCATTTTTCTGCCTGCGTTTACTCATTTTTAATCCACTCCTCTTTCCTTGAGACATAAACAAACGAAAAGTTTACCAACTTCCGTGACCTGCCAGTCGTAACAGGGAGCGAATCAAGTTTGTTTACCTGAGTTTCTCACGCGAGCTGATCTGTCAATCATTGAATATCAGACAGATGCACAAGGAATAACACCGGACCTTTTCAAGTGAGTCGCTCGGGCAAAAATAATTTCCCCGATGATGTTCGCACATACAGGGGCAGATAACGCTTTGATCTCCAGAAGCGGGCTAAATCTCGGAAGAAACCCGTTATACGGTTTAAGTCTCTGTTGTTGATTAGCAACGCCGACAGAGCGACCGTAGAAACCTTTTATCTTGGGAGTTTAGGTTTCTGATTTCTCTGCTATGCACAAGTGTAAAAATTAGCATCCTCTAGAGAGCAGATAACCGGGATGGTATATAAGCTGTGTCTTCCCAAAACAGTTATCAGTTGTCGCTCAGAATTTTTCGGATAGTCTAAACACGTAGTCTAGAACCTTTGTGAAAGGTGTGTTAATAGTCTTCGTGGGGATTTCATTCTGATTTTCTGGTAATACAAATTTGTGCTTAAGCGTGTTAAAGTGTCAAAGTTTACCATTTTAATTCACTTAAAGTCAAGCTGTTAAAGACCAGTGGAAAATAACGCGTAGCTATTTGTTTACCAGTGGTTCAGTTTAATGATAATTTACCACCCGCTCTATCATACAAGAAGAGACGTTTTAGTTGACTTATTAATACACTAGGGGCGGCTGATAAGTGGCAGAATAGAATTCACGTTATAGTTCATTTTGTGTAATTTTAGTAAGTGACTGTTATCTAATACCTTACGACGACCCACATTCGCCGACAATCTAATAGCTATTAATGACAGGCGATATTTGTTTAGAGCACGTATGGATAATTAAATAATAATTGACATTGTGCACTGAATCTGATCGGGGCAGGAGGGAAAAGGCTGCATACCTCAACCAAACCCGCACCCGCTAAGCGACGCGCGATAGGATAGGCTAGAGACACCGTGTGCCTTTTAACTTTAATCAGGACTGACGGAGAGGGTAAGAGATCGTCTTGTCCCCTTCCGTGTATATATATGTAGCTATCTATATTAGTAGCATTTTTTTCATAATGTTTCTCTATTCTTAAGCATGACCTGATCAAGGGCGACCAGTGGTCTATTTTGGTTCTTTTCTTCATTTACTGATTGGTGAATGTTGTCTACTTCTTGGCTTACATGTTCCCAAGTTCATTTGTGAACATGATTGGCCAAAGAGACACATAAACATTAAATAGTAAATTTAACTGGACTTACCAATAACCAGAAATATTCATTCAATTTTATCAGCCCACTGTGGCGTAACACAAATAACATTACCATCTGACTTTTGACAGTCGTATCAGCGGATTTATCCAGCAAGTTACGCTGTTTCAAACTCGGCACTCACCCTAGAGCCAGCCGATAGGATTTACCATCACCATCATAAATAACAGTGTTTTTAACAACCAGATGTTTCCCTATACTGGAAGTATTTGCTACTGTTTACTGTGAACACAAGATCTCGGTTTTTCTACATTAACTATTCGAGGTGACATTTGTCTATCCAGGAATCGACCACCAGATTAGGCGTCCCCCCTTATAAATTTTAATTATCAGAGGAGGGACTGGGGCCAATTTAGAAGATAAAGACAGTGGAAATTATATATTCAGCGATTGTATGTCCAATAGATTTTTCACCAAGAGTAGGTAAGAAGAGCGAGTGAGTGGCCATGTATGTCAGAGAGAGTGAATATTTTCTGTGTTACAGGAAAATTGTATTATCTGGATTCTGCTTAAATATTGTTTATTTTACTGGATAGCTTTAGTAGGAACTTTGTTCTTTTCTTTACTGTCTATGCTATAACATAGTGCTAACCTTTGACCTTTGGGGTTATTAACTTGTTGGGTTCTTTTTCTCAATAAGGGGAGGGCACATGTATTCTGTTAATTTTCTATGCATGTAATTCAGATTTTATTTGATTTGTTTTTAGATATTTGGTGTTGTCAAGTTTAATGATAATAAACAACAAAAGAACTTAACTTTGTGTGTTGGTCAGACCCATACCCAATTAACCATAGTTTTTCACGTTTGTGTGTCTTGTTGTCACATAATTGTGTGTGTGTGTAGTTAAACTTATATTTACATATATCTGGATGGTAAGATTGTCTCATACTAAAAGATAGTCGTATAGATAGCCTGGACTAGAGAAACTTCTCATTCCAGAGACAGATCTTCTCCTTAAACTTTTCACTCGTGAAATCTATTTCTCACACCTTTATTTCTCACGTACTTATCACCATCCACTCTACTCAGGCGGGACCATAAATAACTTTCAAACCTATCTAATTACGACAACAGACAGTAATTTTAACATTTTGGAATTTAATTTTAGGAATCGTCTTTACACGTGGCCAGATTTCTTTGGCACTAACAAGAGAAAGAAGCAACAGAACTGATAGGGTCAGTGTCAGGAACAGAGCATGGTATCAATGAGACGTTCCTTATGACCAACGTACCTTTTATTATAAAATATTATGGTTATGGTAATTACCAATAAGTAACTATGGTTACAAAGAGGGAAACTAAAACAGTAGATGAAGGAGACAACTCGAGATAAACATGAAAGGCATGAAGAAAGCATAGAAATACATTGAACGAATGGCACTGGGCAGGAAGCTTGATATGTGTTGGTTTTAACCAATGCTACACCGGAAGCAGAATTATGTTGACAGATTGAGCCATGGTTAAGTTGGAATATGTGTTCTTTATATAAAAAAGGTAAAAGTAGTTCTATAGCAGATACTGCCGTAGGGGAGTGAAGTGTTAGATACTTTCTATACTAGGTTCACCATCGAGATATGAGGTGACCAGCTGTCTGTCTTTTACTTCCCTAACTCAAGCGGAAATTCAGTTACCAATTTACAGCTGGGTAGACTGGAGTGTGTCGACACCGTGAATTGAACCCGGCAGCTATGCCACGAGAGACCAGCGCTCTAACCATTCTGTCACTCGGATGCGATTTGTATAAGGCTACTCTATAACACGAATATTCCTTTCCCTCGTCGTTCTAGAACTGATAGCAAGCTAGTGAATGTAATAACTGTATATAAATCTTAAATGTTAAAAATTAAAGAATCACATGTTTCAAGCATGAAAAATTGATACTAATTTACGCCAGTCTACCTCAACCCGCCACCTGCAGGAGCGCAACTCACGCATAAATCACAGCCGCATGATATCTACACATACATCACATGACTGTGGTGAAATCTAATTTAATAAGTTTCATCTGGTCGGCAGTGACGATTGTTACAGGCAGTTGTGCAGAAATGAACGCCATCAATTGTTCACATTTTATACATTTTCTTCCACAGCAATGTTTTTCTGGTGGCAGGTAAGGACTTAAAGTACAAATACAGGAAATGAAGTTAAGCTAGACAAGGAAGTCATATATTTGATGTTTAGGTACCAAACTGTTTAACTGTAGCACACTTTTACCGCATTATATCAGTACGGATTTTACTGCAGGGAACAATGTTATACATCATCCCGATATTACTGTAGGGAACAATGTTATACATCATCCCGATATTACTGCAGGAAAAATGTTACACATCATCCCGATATTACTGCAGGGAACAATGTTATACATCATCCCGATATTACTGCAGGGAACAATGTTATACTTCATCCCGATATTACTGCAGGGAACAATGTTATACATCACCCCGATATTACTGCAGGGAGCAATGTTACACATCATCCCGACATTACTGCAGGGAACAATGTTACACATCATCCCGATATTACTGCAGGGAACAATGTTATACATCATCCCGATATTACTGCAGGGAACAATGTTATACATCATCCCGATGTTACTGCAGGGAAAAATGTTACACATCATCCCGATATTACTGCAGGGAACAATGTTATACTTACTTACTTACTTACTTAGTCGTTCCCCTTCTACCGTGAGGTGTAGAGGTTTGGAAGAGAGAGCGCCAGACTATCCTATCGGCTGTCTTCCTCCTGGCCTGGTTCCATTCTAGTCCTCGATCCTTCAAAGATTGTCTAATGTTGTCCTCCCAGCGGACTCTGGGTCGTCTTCGGGGTCTGGATCCTTGGCTCTTTGTTTCCCATGCTTGTCGTGGTATCCGATCTTCTCCCATTCTGCAGACATGGCCAAACCATCTTAATTGGGACTGTTCTACTTGGGTCTGCAGGGGGTAGGATTTAAGGCCTTGACGTATCGTCTGGTTGCGTACCATGTCTCTTCTTGTTACTTCAACCACCTTCCTCAGATACCTCATTTCTGAGGTTTGGGTCTGGCTTTTATGGGTTGTAGTCATTGCCCATGACTCGCATCCGTATGTCAAGACTGGGACATAGGTGGAGCGGTATACAGCCATCTTCGTTTTCTTACGAACCTCTCTCTTGCTGAGGAATCCTCGATTTATGGCCTGAAAAAGTCTCCCAGCTGCTGCTTTTCGAGTGGCCAACTCTTCTTTGATGCCTCCCTTTCGGTCTATAATAGCTCCGAGGTATTTAAAGTGGTCGACCTGCTCCAGGACCTGTTCTCCCAGCTTAATCTGATGTTTTCTTTCTTCTCGTGATATCACCATGGATTTTGTTTTAGAGCTGCTTATGACCATCCCTCTCTTCTCCAGCTCTTCCTTCCAGACTTGCAGGTTGGATTGGAGATGTGCCTCTGATTTGACAATGTTATACATCAACCCGATATTACTGCATGGAACAATGTTATACATCATCCCGATATTACTGCAGGGAACAATGTTATACATCACCCCGATATTACTGCAGGGAAAGATGTTATACATCATCCCGATATTACCGCAGAAAACAATGTTATACTTCATCCCGATATTACTGCAGGGAGCAATGTTATACATCATCCCGATATTACTGCAGGGAGCAATGTTACACATCATCCCGACATTACTGCAGGGAGCAATAATACACATCATCCCGATATTACTGCAGGGAACAATGTTATACGTCATCCCGATATTACTGCAGGGAACAATGTTATACAACATCCCGATATTACTGCAGGGAACAATGTTACACATCATCCCGATATTACTGCAGGGAACAATGTTACACATCATCCCGATATTACTGTAGGGAACAATGTTATACATCATCCCGATATTACTGCAGGAAGCAATGTTATACATCATCCCGATGTTACTGCAGGGAACAACGTTATACATCATCCCGATATTACTGCAGGGAAAGATGTTATACATCATCCCGATATTACTGCAGGGAACAATGTTATACATCATCCCGATATTACTGCAGGGAACAATGTTATGCATCATCCCGTTATTACTGCAGGGAACAATGTTATACATCATCCCGATATTACTGCAGGGAACAATGTTATACATCATCCCGATATTACTGCAGGGAACAATGTTACACATCATCCCGATATTACTGCAGGGAACAATGTCACACATCATCCCGATATTACTGTAGGGAACAATGTTATACATCATCCCGATATTATTGCAGGAAGCAATGTTATACATCATCCCGATGTTACGGCAGGGAACAACGTTATACATCATCCCGATATTACTGCAGGGAAAGATGTTATACATCATCCCGATATTACCGCAGAAAACAATGTTATACTTCATCCCGATATTACTGCAGGGGGCAATGTTGTACATCCTCCCGATATTACTGCAAGGAACAATGTTATACATCATCCCGAAATTACTGCATGGAGCAATGTTATACATTATCCCGATATTACTGCAGGGAACAATGTTATACATCATCCCGATATTACTGCAGGGAACACTGTTATACTCATCCCGTTATTACTGCAGGGAACAATGTTATACATCATCCCGATATTACTGCAGGGAACACTGTTATACATCATCCCGTTATTACTGCAGGGAACAATGTTATACATCATCCCGATATTAGTGCAGGGAACAATGTTATACATCATCCCGATATTACTGCAGGGAACAATGTTATACATCATCCCGATATTACTGCAGGGAACAATGTTATACATCATCTCGATATTACCGCAGGGAGCAATGTTATACATCATCCCGATATTACTGCAGGGAACAATGTTATACATCATCCCGATATTACTGCAGAGAACAATGTTATACATCATCCCGATATTACTGCAGGGAACAATGTTATACATCATCCCGATTTTACTGCAAAGAACAATGTTATACATCATCCCGATATTACTGCATGGAACAATGTTATACATCATCCCGATATTAGTGCAGGGAACAATGTTATACATCATCCCGATATTACTGCAGGGAACAATGTTATACATTCCCGATATTACTGCAGGGAACAATGTTATACATTCCCGATATTACTGTAGTGCAGTTTAAATAATGTAGTCTCACTCCTCGTCGCATTTAGTACATCATCATCATCATCATCATCACCATCAATACCTTTGAACCCGTAGAGCACAGGCCCTCGTGTTCTGTGCTATCTATTCAAGGTCTTTGTATGCCTGTTTTATCCCTCTCATGAAAGTTTCCAGTTCTCTTCTCCGTATGTTTTTGGTCACCTATTTTTGTTTAGCCTAGAGATTCCAGAAAAAAACGCCTGCCTTGTAAAGCTATAATCTGGTTTTCTTATTGTGTGTACACATCATCGTCAGCGTCTTCTCCCCATACCCTGTTCCACTGATATTTGTCTGGTTCTTTTCATCAGTTCCATATTGGTGATCTTGTCATGTCATTTAATCCCTTCTATTCAGTGCACGTGCGTCCACTTGGCAGAGTGGTTAAACCACTGGACTCTCATGGCAAAGATACAAGGTTGGTAACACGGTGGCGCCACACTCAAGTCTACCCGGCTGAAAATAAAGTTGGTCACCCGACCTCATGAAGCTAGTACTGTGAGGTCTCTAACACTTCACTCCCCTACGGTAGTATATATTCAGTGCAAGCACCTATTTATGAGTCTATATCTGCTATGGGATTACCTTGACCTCTTTAACAACTAGTCATAATAGTGTCGATACTTTCCTTGTTTTGATTTAATTTTTAAACCAAAATACTGTTCTATATTTAGCTCTGAGGGTTTTGTGTTTACAGTTTTTAAGAATGATTCCGGGGAGCCGTGCTGGTGTAATGGTTACCACATTGCGCTGGCGATCAGGTGTTCAAGGTTCAAGCCCGGGCGTGTGAATTCGAAGAAGTGTCATTGACCGGGAATTTTGATTGAATAACCTGAACTGCTCCTGAGATAAACCCTCTGTGGTTGAGAAGGAGCGAAGCTCCTGACCGGGTTGGAAGGAAAGTCCACAGGCTCTTCAGCCTCGCAATGACGTGTCATTGGGCCGAAGGGCTGAAAGCCCAAGTGCCGCTGGTTAAAAAAAAAAAGAATGATACCATAGCACGATAATTTTTTTTTCCTGTTTGGTGTCATGCTCTCTTATCATGCCATGAGTGTGTAAATTGTATGTCTAGTTTTCTGTAAGGTTACATTAAACCTTAAATGTCATTCCTGTGACATTGTTATATCTTCCTGGCCAAGATATCTTTATCTATAAGCCAGTTTGAATTTCCGAGCCGTCTGTTTAGTGAAAATAAATATAACATTTATGTGACGTACTGACGTCTGTTGGGATATCTTCCAACAAAATGAAGGTTCTAATTAACCAGAAACAACAAACTAGTGAAAACATTCTTCATGTTTGTAAATATATTTGTGCCCGTTAAAGCAGAAGTGTTACTTTGAACTGTCTGGAAAGTAGTGAAATATAAAGGTGGAAGCATCACAAAGAAACCAATTTAGTGCCTTAAACTCATAAGAAAATAAGTACACTTTTAAAGAATTACGTGTTTTTCCCGTGGTCACCTTGTTACAGTCACGCATTAGCTATTAGTTCCCTTTGTAACACATGCGTTAAATGAACCACATGTCAAAAGTTCCTGTCCGTTCTAACCATTCAAGATTTGTCCATGTCGTATTTAACCCTTTCATTTTGTGTACAATTTCCTTCAACAGTGTGTATTTTTCATCTTATTCAATTTCTCTTAGCCTGGGAATTCTAGACCGAGGACTGCATTGTAATGCTATTAACTGGCGTTTTTCAGCGTGTGTCCTTGTCACACGGTGGCTTAATTAAGAGTCTGTCTGAGTAAAGAGACAAGACACCAATCTGTAGGAAATTCTGAGAAGATAGATTAATAAGAGAATTTAAGTGACTGTGGAGGATGAGACATAAATTAATATGAAACAAATATAAAGGTATGTTATCAGGCACTCGCAGGAAATAAAGAAGTAGAACACCAGACAACAGAAACAAATATAAAGGTATGTTATCAGGCACTCGCAGGAAATAAAGAAGTAGAACACCAGACAACAGAAAAACAACAGACATGAGTGGCTTACCCAGGATTTGAACACTGGACCTTCCGTGCGACAACCCCGCCTAGCCATGCAAGCGAATCACACTATCCGCCCTGCCATCTACGCATCACGGGTTGTACACAGTACAGTTTAAAGAATACAGGTACAGTATAGTAAAAGACAAACTGATCCAGTGCACATTTTATAGTTTATTAAAACAAACAAATCTATACTACAGCCAAAAAAAAAAAAAAAAAAAAACACCGATAACGTGCGAGTTCACACAACCTGAAAAAAAAGAACAACCAATGAAAGACACAATTATCAAATTACCACGCTCTCTACCACACCTACACGAAAACAACTATGGTTAAAGAAATATACCGGGCCGGGGTCTCAAGGTAAGAGCCACCACCCCTGACTACTCTATTGTTACTAACTAAACACACTGTGGAGTCCTCCGCCACCTGACTACTCTTCACTAGTGTTCACTCTGTTCCGGTTAAGACTTATTAACTAATTTGACTACAATGTCTCAAAGGCGCTCTTGTCGGTCCTGCACAACTAACTTATACACCACATAAATCCTACTCTCCTGAATTCTGCATAACTAACTCAGATTCTCTCCCCTAGTAGTTTCTATCTAACTCTACTGTTCCGGAGGAACACAACTAACTGCACTCTCTCCCCTCTGTTTCGGTTCAGTGCCTTCCTGACGCTATCGTCTTTGTCTGAGGCTCAGCTGCGTTACCCTTCGTCAGATACCTCCTCCCGTTAGCATTTAGAAAGGTATGATTTCCCTCTATCCTCTCCAGAATAACTGATGAAGGGGCACTTGGTGAATGTATACCCTTCAAAAGAAGTTAAGGACCATTTTTATTAAGGGTGCAAAGTGAAATGAAAATGAACAATAAAAACACAGCACTTTAAAATATAACATGACAAGCTTATCAGTGACAATCAACACTATTTTCATGCAAGCCTCTGAGCGACATTTCGGACAGTAAGACCTTCCTGCAACCACGCAATGGCACTTCCTTTATCCACAGCACTCAGCTTTCGTCGTTGAGGCATATTGTTGTGCAATGGTTATGCAGCACTTGTGTTGCTTATAAAGACAATTTTGTTAGTACAGCTCAAGACCAACACTATAGTCTCTCACATGCATCACGCATTTTTGGAATAGCAGGTATTTTTTTCATGCTCAGACATCATTAAAAACACCCACATTTTGGCGTCTCAGAAGCATTTTTTCAGCGTGCTTGCTGAGCTGAACACTAGCCACACGGTATGCTGGTGGCCCATGCAGCATGTGTTGAATGTTTGTCGTTCGAAAAAAATCAATGTCAGATTAATTGCTTATGAAATGTAATTTTTATAATTTTTATTATTTTTGGGTCATTTTCACCTATTGGTCCTTAACTTCTTTTGAAGGGTATATATATATATATATATATATATATATATATATATATATATATATATATATATATATATATATATATATATATATATATATATATATATATATATATATATATATATATATATATATATGCCTCTGGCTGTAGATCTAGCTCTGATGTTGGCACCCTATTCTTTACACAACGACGATTTAACCCGCTACGGGTGTTGGCCTACTGCTTTATTGTGGCAGTATGTAAACAATACCAGGCAACGTAGCCTGCTCTGTATTGGGTCGTACTAGCTAAGATCTAATTCCTAGGCAATTCCACGCTGAGGTATATGTTTCCTCACGTCATGAGAACTTCTAATGCATCTCCGTATTGCAGACGTAACTAGGGCGCCAGTTACTATGCACGTACCCCATTTCTCTTCAATTACGATGTTGTCTCTTGCCTCCCTCTCTGAGAAAGCAAAGTCCGTTGCAGGCTTAGGGTTACCTACCCTCCGCCGTGAATCGCTTTAAGACAAAATAACAACTATTTACACCAATGTTTAAAAATACATAATTCAAAACACATTAACAACCAAGATTTACCTATACCCTGTTTCCCATACCATAATAAAACTTCCCTAAATACAAGCTTCCATCTCTAAGTATTATTTCTGCCCTCGGGTCAGACTTAACACTCACTCCTTCTCCTCCCCTGCGCTCTTCTTATATTAAAGGCAGCCCATGGAAGGTTATCAAAATAGAACAACATATTTAGCACACAAATGCATACACCATATATCAGAATATTACACACTCTTCACCCCTTTTCGTTCTGAATTACATTAACAAATAGCACAACTTATTAACTCACAAATGCCTACACCATATATCAGAATATTAAACACTCTTCACCCCTTCTCCTTCTGAATTACATTAATTATAACCGTTTTTTAGGCACCCATAAAAAACCCGCGTACATACACTTCTATTTATCATAATCAACAGTGGTTACTCTGAACTCGTTATAACGTTACACAGTGCTCTCGTCTAACCTAAGCCCCTATTATCAACCGTTAATATCTCAAACCCGCGCCACGAAATCATAGAACTCGCTAGCTAGACATAGAATAATTACAACAATTACACTACACGGGCTCTAGCTTTGTAGAAGTCGGCAATGGATGGCAACTACTGACTAACAATAAAATTAAATCCCAGAAGAAAGCTTACTCTTACTTGCTAACTCTTTTAGCTAAAATTCTTACACCACTTATTACGTTTACGAGCATACCCAGACTTTTAGAATATCCACGAACCTGGCAGAGTGAACTGACGCTATTCACGGTGTTGCGGCGTATTTTCTAGTGGCAGAAAAACTAGGTTGGTGACATCGTTATCAGCGAGTTTGGCAACCGTGATAACTTTTAAATGGGCAATGCACAATTAAAATGCACAATGGGCTAATCACCTGTTTGCCAAGTCACTTCGATTACATGTCCTGCCCATGGGCCTTGTGCACTTGGGTCCCCTCTACACCTCGTTTCACGGGGTAGAAGAGGTTCCGATTATGAGATGAGATGATAACTTTTAAAAAACGGCTGAGTCACGTGAAGAGGACGGAAGTCGAAAAAAAGATTAAGCGAGAAAGAGAGAGAGAGTTTTTCTGGCTTGTCCGAGACGGACGGTTTTTGGTTTCCCTTTCATTGAGTATGGATTATGGCCGAGAGTTTGCTATAGTGGTTTATTCTGATGGAAATAATTATAATTCTGGAGTGGATTAGTGTCCAGTGATATTATTGTCAGGCCATCGGGTATAATATGCCAGTGGATTGAGTTTTCCATTGCTGTAGATTTTGGTTCGCCTTAGTGAGCGATTTTCAGTACAGAGTTTGGATACCACTGTTATTCTGTCATGTATGAGATTAATCTGTTATATTAATTCAGACAAGTTTCTCGGGCATTGTCATGTTTATTTCATACTGTTGTTAGCCGTGTGTGGCTATACTGTGTGCAGTTATTTATTCAAGGGAAAGTCCGGTAGAAAAGTGTTATTTCTTCTGTCACCCATTGTATGTTGTGGTCGTCTCCTAGCGGAGCGAGCCAAGTATTATATTAGTGTCATGATTAAATCCACAGCATAAATTGGTAGTTGACATCTGGGGGCTCGTCATATTCTTTAAAAGGCCATGGGGCCTAAATGTTCATTATAAAGCCAATAAAATTCTTGCACTTCAGAGCACTAACTAATAATTTGGCCCGCATATATAGGGCCAATTTTCTGATGCAAGACCGACGCGGTGAGTCAGAGCTTCTAGCATCGTCTCCCAAAATCCGCTTTCAACCCCACTTCTGACGTAATCTAATGACTGCTACATAAATTAAAAATCAAAACCAATCGGACGAGCTTCCCGTTTAATATCATAACATTATCTTAACTCGACTAATCCACTAGCGACGAATAGTTATTCCCACTGCTGGAACGGGAAAGGGGGGGGGGGGATCAAAGAAAATGGACTCCCCTCGAAGCTCGCTGAAAAATGTTGGTAATATTACCTAACTATACTGACCGCCTATCAACAAGAATGACTCACTAGCCCAGGTTACAACACGGGTAGGGGTTTTCTCCCATCTCCAACCGAGAAGGGTTGGTGTTGGTGGTATGAGTCATCCTACCGCCATACAGAATAACCTAGAATTAAAACAAATGCGAACTAGGACGCATTAGAATAAAAAAAGGACCAAAATTAATAAATGGGACAAGAAATGGGGCGAGTTGAAAATAAAAATTAACAATAACTCATCACAGTCCTATCCAACGCTTCCGTCTTCTTCTCACATTTTGGGCTACTAGTTTTTGTGTGGTTCTTGCCAACAGTCCACATTGGTGATGGTCGTGTAATATCATTTTAATTCTTCTATTTCATGCAAGCACTGATTTATTAAAGTCTATAACTTCCCTACGTTTCAGAGAGTCCTGTCATAAAGATGAAAATTGCTATTTCTGAGCCGGACTTGATTTCTTTTGATTTCTACATTTTCCTTAATGCAGTGAAAGTTCCAGTTGTCTTTTGTATTCTTGTTTTGATATCACAGTATATTCCTCCAGCTTTGTCTACATTACTGCCAACATGTATTTATGAGATAACCACTTGTGAGGCAGTTTCGTCACGTGAAGTTGTATTGAGTATCAGGTGCACAGAAAGAAATGTGAAAAGGACGGGGCCCTCGTAAGCATGCCACTTAATAAGCTACAAATATAGCCCTCAGCAGCAGAAAATCTTTTTATTGGACAAGGGAATGGCCAAGAGTAAGGTGGATAGCCAACATTTTGGAGACCCTCAGAAAACATGTAATTACATTAACCAAAGCATCAAACCTCGCAAAGGAACATAAATGTCTTCTCATTACAATGCCTACCTGTATAATGTGAAGACTAAACACAACGCAAAAGTATGTTTCATAATTTAAAATCTTCAGTTCGTAAATATTATTGCACTGTGGGCTTTAAACCCCACTCGATATTTCCAGTCTGAAGATCCATGCTAACACAATATTTTTTTCTGCTACGTAGTGATCTCTATCTGTTCTATTTGGCAGACTCATCTAGTAAGTGTGTTACTTTCAGCTAGCTGTCTGATACGTTTAGGAAATCTAATCACGAGACCAAGAAGAACAGGGGTAGACAGAATCAAATGCATCTCAAAGAAACAAGGATGGAAAGCTAGAGGCGATACCATCAGGGAGGGAGGGAGGGAGGGAGGGATATATATATATATATATATATATATATATATATATATATATATATAGAGAGAGAGAGAGAGAGAGAGAGAGAGAGAGAGAGAGAGAGAGAGGAACATAAATGTCTCATGTTCGCAGCAAAGAACGCAGATGACTTAAATAGTTGCAGAAGGCGTTGTTGTTACAGTTGGGTAAACGAATGAGCAAGGTGAAAAATGCATGCGGAGAATGGAAAGAACAAAACGACATCTGAGAGAGAGATTGAGAGAGAAACAGAGAGAGAGATAGAGAGAGAAAGAAAAAAGAGAGAATGGATTGCCGTAAGGTGCAGCAAAGATACTGTAACATTTCTGGATTTAGGTATTACGTTTCCATGTTACACGATTATAAGACACGCCTATCGCAAATATATTCTGCTTCTGCCCTTTGCCTACTGCCCCTGGGCATCATATTAACCCTTAAACAGTATTTATGGGACACTCGCAGGTAGGTGTTTCTAGTATGATACAAGCTCCACAAATATTCTAGCAATAGTTATCGTGGTCTCTGTTTCACACCTACGAGAATTTCCGTTTTACTAATTGTCGCGCCGTGTTAAAGATAAGTGAATAGGTAATTATGACCCTTGAAAAGTTATTAATAAAGTCTCCCTAAAACTAGATTGTTCAGGAAAGAGAGATGTAGCTGAGATAGGGAGAAGTGGCGGAGAGTGCGAATCCTTTCCACTAAAGTGACTAAACCATGGCATTTGGGAAATACTGAAATACGATTCTGTATCTCTCGTGACAAAAACATCTACCGGTATGTCTCGATAAAGAACATTAAGGCTTATGCCCGTGTTAAATACTTAACAAAGACTGCAGTGACGCAAACACGAGCTGAGTCCAACAAGGTTAAGTAAAGTTTATTTGTTAAATATACCCATATAGGGTTAGTAAAAATGAATAAGATGCAAACATTCCCCAGATATTGAAATGCTAATTATGAGTTAACATAAGAATCAGCAAACACTAATAATAATTATGAGATAACCTAAGAATCAGCAAACACTTATAATGCTAATATTCTAAGTCCATATTCCGATCATTTTCCGTTCTTGTCTGATCATACAGTATTTCGAGCAGTGATTGTTCAGTTCCAAAGTACACTTGACGACAACAGTTGAAGAAAAAAGGAGCAAAAGTAAGACTGTTCAACGTAATGTGTCTTATTTCAGTGTGGCTGATCAGACGTGTGTCTTATTTCAGTGTAGCATATCAGAAGTGTGTCTTATTTCAGTGTAGCAGATTAGAAGTGTGTCTTATTTCAGTGTGGGTGATCGGAAGTGTGTCTTATTGCAGTGCGGCTTATCAGCAGTGTGTCCTATTTCAGTGTGGCATATAAGAAGTGTTTGCTGAGCCGCGCTGGTGTAAGTCGACCGGGATTTGGACTGGAATATTTCAGCTCTGGCGAAGACATTTGAAGGAGTGTCGTCGAACAGGGACTAGCGGCTCCTGAGCCGATCCAGCTCTAATGGGTACCCGCTGAAGAAAGCGAGTGTCTGCTTGAATGGCGAGTGGACACCTGTCAGTGTACAGGGAAAAAAGGCATACTCACGTAAAAATCAGTCTCAGGTTAGATATACTAACCGGAGATTCCCTTACTTACTTAGTCGTTCCTCTTCTACCGTGAGGTGTAGAAGTTTGTAAGAGAGAGCGCCATACTGTTTTATTGGTTGTCTTCCTCCTAGCTTGGTTCCATTCTAGTCCTCGGTCCTTCAAAGACTGTCTAAAGTTGTCCTCCCAGCGGACTTTGGGTCGTCCTGGAGGTCTGGATCCCTGGCTCTTAGTTTCCCATGCTTGCCGTGGTAGCCAATCTTCTCCCATTCTGTGGACATGGCCAAACCATCTCAATTGGGACTGTTCTACTTGGGTCTCCAGGAGTTGGGTTTTTAGGCCTTGACGTATCGTCTGGTTGCGGACTATGTCTCTTCTTGTTACTTCAACTACCTTCCTCAGATACCTCATTTCTGAGGTTTGGATCTGGCTTTTGTGGGTTGTAGTCATTGCCCATTACTTGCATCCATACGTCAAGACTGGGACATAGGTGAAGCAGTATACAGCCATCTTCATCTTCTTACCAGTTTCTCTTTTGCAGAGGAATCCTCGATATATGTCTTGAAAAAGTCTCCCAGCTGGTGCTGTTCGAGAAGTCAACTCTTCTTTGATGCCTCCCTTCCGGTCTATGACAGCTCCGAGGTATTTAAAGTGGTCGACCTGCTCCAGGGCATATTCTCCCAGCTTAATCTGATGTCTTCTTTCTTCTCGTGATATAACGATGGTTTTTGGTTTTGAGCTGCTTTTGATAATCCCTCTCTTTTCCAGCTCTTTTTTCCGGACTTCCAGGTTGGATTGAAGATGTGCCTCTGATTTAGCAATCAGAACAACATCATCAGCAAATGCCAGCTCTGAAATAAAGACCTGTCTCATCTCCCAGTACCCCACTGAATACTCACCTAGAGTAATGGCGGGCGTAGGTTAAAAAAATATAAAAAAAAGAAGTGTGTCTTATTTCAGTGTGGCTTATCAGCACGGTGTCTTATTTCAGTGTGGCAGATCAGGAGTGTGTCTTATTTCAGTGTGGCAGATCAGAAGTGCATCTTATAATAGTGTAGCAGATCAGAAGTGTATCTTATTTCAGTGTGACACATCAGCAGTGTGTCTTATTTCAGTGTGGCAGATCAGAAGTGCGTCTTATTTCAGTGTAGCAAATCAGAATTGTGTCTTATTTCAGCGTGATAGATCAGCAGTGTGTCTTATTTCAGTGTGGCTTATCATAAGTGTGTCATATTTCAGTGTGGCTAATCAACAGTGTGTCTTATTTCAGTGTGGGTGATAAGAAGTGTGTCTTATTTTAGTGTGGCAGCTCAGAAGTGTGTCTTATTTCAGTGTAGCATATCAGAAGTGTGTCTTATTTCAGTGCGGGTGATCAGAAGTGCGTCTTATTTCAGTGTGACAGATCAGCAGTGTGTGTTATTTTAGTGTGACAGATCAGAGGTGTATCTATTTTCAGTGTGGCTGACGAGAAGTGTATCGTATTTCAGTGTGGCTTATCTGCAGTGTGTGTTATTTCAGTGTGGCTGTCACGGGTTGCCTCCCCATAGCTCTGCTGTAGTGGCCTAACAGTGGCCAAAACTCAAGAGTAACTAATGTGGGTCTTTAAAGGTGTCTACCTTCGCACAAGATTACTCTTGGCAGAGTTGTAGATAGAAGGATAATGATGTTCCTACTCAAGGGAGTATTCACAAGATATTCAGAAAGCGAGAACAATGCTGCACGAGGCCGAGCAAATGTTAACTCTAGTATCTGCCATCAACTTTTGTGAAGGATAGGGTTATCTTATAATTCGTTAGCTCGTTCAAGCCCCCAGCTGAGTTAATTCAGCGAAATTCCTCTTATTATTATTGTATAGCTCTGTTTAAGTATATTTAAGAAATTGTCTTAAGAACAGTGACTGAGAAAGAGACATACGGATGTAGTACATTCAAAATGATAAAATCAACTTTAGATTTGTATAAATACAATAACAAATTTAATAATCAATTATAGTTAACAGTTTAAAAAAGAAATAATTCTTTAACAAACAATAATCATCATCGAGTGATTTTAAGGAGTGTTGGGTAAGAGTTCACTTGGCAGCTTTTATGTTTCTACTTAGCTACCAATAAGGTTCTGCTTCAGCTGATGTTTAGGTCTTTGCAGATAGATGACTGGATCACACTCGTCACTGGTCAAGATTAAAAGTTGTAGCACGTTCCAAGAAGTGTCAGGGAGTAACTATCAAGCTGATCTTGCGTCTCTAAGACCAGACTGATGATGGTGTCTAGCGTCGACTTCAGGCCACTTAAACCCTCACATGTTCCAGAGATAGTAATCTCAGTTGGTACCACCGACCGAAATTGACTTTGGGATTACAGACGTCTGGCTCAGAGATAGAGTTCAGGCAACTTGTTGAAGATGCCTCTTACACGTGTTCTGGGGTGTTGTTACTTTACAATAAGTTCCAACTTTGACTCCGTGTATCAGATTCCTCAGATTCCGGTTTTCCTTGTTAATAATGGTAGAATTTTAATGGGCTTTTAAGTGCTCAAGAGGCTCAAGCACGTCCTGTCCGATAAATGGATTCTGATTCTATTCTTAATTCTGGCAGGTCTGGTTGTTTTCTCGACGAAGCAAATTTTCACAGTGCTATAAACTACAAATGTGTCAAGTTATATTCCCGTTTTCGTTTCCGGCACGTGTTGTTAACTATTTGACCAGGCCCCAATCAAAAATTTTGTTATGTTTACATCTCGAATGGCGGCCAATTGTTTCAAACATACGTGTTTAGGATGAGGTTTATTCAAAAAATTCCTCACAGGAATTCTGTGTGTGATTGTGAAGGTCATGTCTTCCATCTATGGCAATCGTGACATTCGAATATTCTCGTCAATGATTACAAATACCACTCCCTATATTATCAGAAGTATTGACTTCGTAATAATTCTGTCGGAAGCTTATTACAACATTCTGACTGTCAAGTGCGTGTCTGTAATCTGTCCACTAGCGGATGATTCATCGCCCGGCACGTCTTAGGTAAACACAACGGTCACTATGCGAAAACTGACCGGCCCATCTGGGATTGTTACCTGTGCCTAATGTTAGCAAAAACGAGAAGCTTAAAGCAAACATGACGAATTATCACCGAAGGGAGTGTAAAATTGATTATAAAATGGCGAATACCCGAGATAGAGTGGGGAAAGGAAATGTGCTGACCGCTAGACAATGCACGTAATTTAGTTCACATAAAAATGTAAATAAATAATGCCGGAGTGGACAAGAGATCGATCCAAATTCCGTGACAGTGGCAGATCCGAAGTGTGTCTTATTTCAGTGTGGCAGATAAGAAGTGTATCTTACTTCAGTGTGGCAGGTCAGAAGTGTGTCTTATTTAACTGTGGCAGATCAGAAATGTGTCTCTGGGGTGAGTGGGCCTCGGGGAAAAAATTGTAAGCATACTAAATCGGCAAATAATTGGATTGAGATGAAAAATGACATCCTCACCAGATATTTCTTATAACATCATTATGTACGCCATCAAATAGTATTGCCACAACAGTTAATTTGCACTGTATCCCACATGGTTCTCAATTAGCTGGACACACGGGAATTGCCAGAAGTCATAATAGAATTTTAGTTCAATTTTATTGGACTGGCTACAATAAAGATGACTGCGACCAAGCACAAGAGATACAGTGACTCAGAAAGAGAGACACCGTGACTGTAGAAGAGAGGGAGTGGCACACAATGACTTAGAAAACAGCGATTGTGGTACAGAGGGATTCACAATGTCTGAGACATTGGCATAGCGAATGAGAAAGTAAAAATTGAAGCAGAACGTGCCCACAACGGAGAGGCAAAGTAACTGAAAAAGAAAGAGACCTTAACAATGCCAAAGCGATACAGTGACTGAGAAAGAGACAGACCGTAACTGAGACAAAGCGACAGAGTGACTGAAAAAGAGAGAGACCGTAACTAAGCGACAAAGCAACTGAGCAAAAAAAACAGTTAGTCAGTGACTCAGGCGGAGTTACAGTAACTGAGAAAGAGAGGAACAATAACCAAAACAAAGCGAGACAGTAACTGAGAAAGAGAGAAACCGTAACCAAGACAAAGCAACTCAGTAAATAAAAAAGAGAGGGACCGTAACCAAAACAAAGCGACACAGTGACTGAGTAAGAAAGAGACTAGCTTTCGTAAAACCACATCTATTTTTCTCATAAAGTAGGCTGTCTGTCTCAGGCTTCTCTCGTCGCCATACAGTTTCTTCCTCAAAGAGGTTGGCAAGACCATACTATCAGCCTTGTCCCCTTGTGGAACCGACATTCTTTGAAGAAATAGTCTGCTTTTTTCTTCCTTCTTCATGTTACGAGTTATTTTGCAAACCACAACGGGTTTGCTTGTGGAGAGCGTTATTATTCTCTAACAAATTCATATTATACGGAACTACACCGCAATAGGATATGACGTAAGCTAATGTATGCATGCAGAAGATATAAAAAGTTGAGCAGAGTCGTAAATCGTCTGCTAGGGACTTCTTAATGTGTTCTTGTAGAAGGTGGACGTGTCTTGATGAAGCTCCAGTATTTTATGTATATCCGCACGATTTATTCCTAATTCTTCTTGGAGGTGGCATTGTGCATGTATGCCCGAGAGATGTGATTGACAGTCAAGTATTCAGATGTATTATTTCAATAAATGTCGCCATGTCGTGCTAAATCGACACTGTCGCGGACTTTGACGACTAGACTGATCATTTTTATCAAAGTATAAAGTCCATTATGCCTACTGGAAAGGTCACTATATAAAGCTATGTCATTGATCAGTGATTATCATATTCATTATAAAGATGGAGCTCAGTGATGCCATTAAATGTTGTAATCTTGCGTCTACATAAGAGTGGAGCGTTTATTTGCAGTTATCTTTACTGTTGTCGTTGTGCCTTAGACTTACTTGGTCAAAAATCTACAACGAGAGAATACATATGAACAACATGATAAAACGCAACGCAACAGCTCTTATGGGTAGCCAAGCCGGTGGATTTGAACTATAGTGATTATTACAGAAGATACATCATGAAAAACAGTGGAATTAATGCCGACTAAACACAGGCATTTATTGGAACTTTACGGTACCAGTTCGGCATACGCCAAAGTGAAGGCCGTTGCTTCGTGTCTGCAAGAAGTAACTCAAGTTGTTTCATGTTAAACTGACATGATTTGTAAACTTGAAGTCGTCGCTAGATGAAAATATGATTCGTGTGAAGAACCAGTGTGACTGCTTTATCCATTTGTGAAGCATAAGGTTGGATCAATTCAAGATTACCGCATTTTCAGCAACATTTTCGAAGTTCGTCGCATTGTTCCAGTTTCAAGAGCAGTTAAAATGGCGTACAAGAAGCTACTTGAGGAAGTTTGAAGGACGGAAGAAGACAGACCCATTTACATGTTGCTGTAGAAGATCACCGATCACATCCAAACCATATGCTGAGGCTGGCGAGGAGGCAGTTAATACGATAATTAGTTTACGGTGTCAGAAGTCTATCTCTTTAAATAATTTTGTGAGGTAGAGTCCTTGACAGCGTGATTTTTGAATCATACCATTTTAAGATAAAATGGCCACCCTGGAACATTTTATCCAGCTAGGAGAGAAACTGGGTATGCAAGGCAAAGCCCTTACAAACTTTGCTTTGGAACAAATGGACAAAGAGGAGAAAAGAAGATTAGAACAAAAAGAGGTGATGAAAAGATTGAAAGGCTTCACCAGAGAAGGGAGATTACAAGAGAGGGAGGAAACAAGAAAACGAGAAGAATTTACTGAGAAAAAAAGGCAAGAAGAATTTCAGGAGAGAAGAAGGGAAGAAGAATATGAGAAGTGAAAAAGGCAAGAAGAAATTGAGGAGAGAAAAAGGCAAGAAGAATATGAAGAGAGGAGAAGGCAACAAGAAACAGAAATTGCTGAAAAAAGAAGGCAAGATGATAAAGAACTAAAATTAGCTAAATTGGGACATGAACTGAAAATGGCTTCAATTCAGTGCGAAAAACTCAAATTAGAAAAAAAGAAAACAAGCAGGTGATGGAGTGACTAAGAAGTATCATGGTGCCTCTTTCAAGGTGCATTTACCTAAGTTTAATTCTAACATTGATGACATTTCTTGTTTCTTAAATAGATTTGAAACAGTTTGTCAGGAACGTAGACTTGAAAAATCAACATGGTCTAGTAAAATTATGCAGTTATTGACAGGTGAAGCACTTACAGTTGTTAGCACTATGGATGATGCTACTAGAAAGTATTATGTTGCAGTTAGGGCATTGCTGTTAAAAAATACCAGCTTGATGAAAACGGTCGTCGTCCAAAGTTCAAAACTCTTATACTTGATTGAAACAAGGATTTTGCTGAGTACATCTCATCCGTTAAACTTTGTTTTAACATATGGATTTGAGTTGTCAAAGATTGAACACAATTATGACAACCTTGTAGATGTGATGTTGAGGGATAACGTTTTGTTACCCGTAAGTGCTGACTTTTTAGCCCATCTCCATGAACGCAAGCCTGAGTCATTGGCATACATGGAAATTGAAGGGCACCAATTTATGACAGCTCACCCCAGGAGAAACATCAGCAACTCAACTATCAAAGAGGGAGTACCTGTTGCTTCCGCAAAGTCTATGCACTTCAATACTCCCAGACCGAGATCACATAGTTTTGATAGAGATTGTGGTCGGAACATGGATCGCAACAGAGGATCTTTCAGGGGTCGATATAATTTTGGAAATAGATCACCATCATAACAAAGAAAGTTTCGCCCTGGCTACGATGGAAACTCATCACTGTGACAGACAACTCAGCCGTCCTTGAATTTGTTAGATAATGGTAAGAACCCTCTCATAACATCGGTACCCCTGAAGTGTTGGATGATATGGTACGACCCTTCGTAACGACCCCTTCGGATAGCATCAGTGCCCCCGAATATTGTGGTAACTTTTCGTCAAACGGGATTTTTTTTCCCCTGGACTCATTAGCTATGCAACTGTTGCGTGGGTGGTTTTACTGGTGTTGGAGGGTCCTTCGTTCGATTATTATAAGTTTAGTTGGGATGCTTGCTTATTTATCATTACACAACTTGTGTCCAAGCAAACCCCGATTCCGTACGAACTCATCCATTATTACTATAAACTTCTTACAAGAAAGAGTTCATCAGGTCAAAGGACCGTCAACAATGCAAGTTGAAGCAATCAAACGTAATCAAAGGAATGTGGGTAAGCCTTCGATTCGAGTCCAATATTTATTACAAGTTGACGCACGAAGACAGTTCACATCGGTATACATTCATATATAGTCATTAGAAATTACATGCATAGTATTCATGTCCGTCCGTGTCAAAAACAATATGTCAGAAGAACATCGTGGCTATATACGTGCGCTGTTGTAGTCAACAGCCAGAAATGAGCACATGAGTTCTTGACAGCTACAATTTGAATCATAATGCGATTCTCCTTCCATCATTTAATTTGATTTAATTAATCTCATACTTAGATTAATATCCGAACTGACCCTGAGTTCTACATCGATTCATATATCTAATATAGGCTATATACTCAGCCTTTTTTCCTTGGAAGAAATACAAGACACGACCTTCTTGCTTGACGGATAGCGTAACAAGGGCCATGTAACCAAGTCACCCAGCGTGACCTTCCCAACGCGAATGCGTCATAATCTCCGCATATATTTCGCGTTCAGTATACCGTAAAATATCGACATATTCTATAAATGTTAATGACCCCTAACGTTGCGCATGGCTAAACCCCAGCAGACGCCGTCATTTAAAATAACACCGTAACAGATTTCCTGTCAGACGGGGGAAACAAAAATCTATTAGATAGATTTTTTTTTTGGAATAATATTAATCAAATTATCAAAAATTTAACAAAACCCGATGTATGACCTACGATGTTCTATCTAGAACAGTGTCGTGGTCATGCCAGTAATATCTTATAATAAAATCAACGTCATATTATACATATAACTTATATTAAACAAGGAAATGTCACTGTCACTAACTAATTAACTAATTAATTTGTTGTATGTATCGACTAACTAATAATGTGAGGTGTTATTAAAATTATTCTAACTAATTAAAATTAAAATAATTAATTATTGTATGTACATATGGTACTAACTAATTAATATCTAATTGAAGAAAATGAGAAATAGTATAAGAGAGTAAAAGAAATAAAAATTGAGAAGTACGGACAATTAAAACCAAATATTAAAGTATACATTAAATTAGAATGCGTGTGAAAATGAAGTGTAAGGATAGATACCTAATTAAATTAACGCAATCAGAAGAAAAGAACGGAAAAAAAAATTCATACATTTTAACTATAAATATGAAATGTCATAATCTAATATCTATTACCTTAATAATTACACTAATTAAAAGTTTTAATTGGTGTGATATTATTTTGTTTCATCTTTTCTTAGTATATTTTATTTTTTTATTTCATCACACTTTAACTTTATTTTATTATATATTAATTTAATAACTAGAAAATTTAACAATATCGGACATGAAGATCCAATCGTTGTTATATCCTGTTGACTTGTATGAAAGTTCATTAAGACACAAGGTTCATATTATCGAATTATGATATGATTATCCAATCATCGTTAGTTCCTTTATTAAAACTTTGAATGTAATTGAATCAGTCATCACAGTATATGTCCCTTCTACATCAGAGATTGTTCCTTTTTAACAGTTTTCAATCGAAATGAGTGATACGCAAAGTGGAAGTGAAGTCCAAATTTTCAAACGATCCGTAAAACTTGATATTTTGATCACAATAGTTTATTTCGAAATGTCCTTATTTAAGTAGGAAGTCCAAGTGAAGTGTTGTATATTCTGACGTGGAATTAATACCGTTCATTGCAAATGTAATGCTTGATTAGTCAGAAAATTTTCTTGAAATCGTAATATTCATTCAGAATCCGTAGGATGTCTGGACAACGTATCGGCTATGACGTTTTCAGTCCCTGGTATCGACTGTATTTCAAACTCATATGGTTGCAACGCAATAGCAAATCTTGCAAGTTTTGCACTTTTATGGTTTGAATGACGTAATGCTGCCACAGATTTCTGATCAGTCTGGATCAAAAATGGAGATCCCAGCAAAACTTTTTCCAGTTTGGTAATTGCCCAGATTACGGAGAGCAATTCTCGGTCTACAGTCGAATATTTAGTCTCCGGAGGTTTCAGCTTGCGTGAGATATAAAGTACAGGGTGAAGGACATCATCATGATATTGGAGTAAACAAGCCCCGAGTCCGTAATTACTCGCATCTGTACGTAGAACAAACTTTTTAGAAGCATCTGGTAATCTTAAAACAGGTGGGCATGAAAATATGTTTAAGATAGTGCGAAAAGTTTTGTCACATTCGTCTGTCCAATTTATCCTTACTGGCATGTTCTTCTTTAGTAACGATGACAGGACAGCCGTGATGGATGATAGGTGAGGTACAAATCTGCTATAGTATTGGATCAAACCTAACAGACTCCTAACCTGTTTCTTCGTTTGAGGAACAGATAAATTTAATATTTTAGAAACCGTACTGGGAATTGTTTGGATACGTCCTGATCCAATAATGTGTCCCAGGAATGTTATCTCATTACACGCTATTTGAATTTTAGTTGGTTTAGCGGTTAAATGGTTATCCCGCAATATTTCCAAAACTGATTTAAGACCCAAAAAATGTTCCTCAAATGATGAACTAAACAAACATATGTCGTCAATGTAGGTAATTATATCTGATCTACCTGCTAAAATTTTTCGCATCATGCGAATAAAGGTAGCTGGAGCATTCATTAGCCCAAAAGGCATCACGTTCCACTGGTAAAGACCTTGTGGAGTTGAGAATGCTGTGTAGTATTTGGCTCTTTCGGTTAGTGGAATCTGCCAATAACCTTTGGTTAAGTCAATTTTAGTGAAAAGTGTAGCATTGGATAGACGAGGAAGTAAATCGTCAAGGATAGGATGTGGTTCGCTATCCTGTACTGTCTGCGCATTAAGTTTCCTATAGTCAACACATAAACGTATGTTGTTGTCCTTTTTCCGGACAATGACTAAAGGAGAAGAAAATGGAGATGTACTAGTCTCAATAATACCTAATGATATCATCTGTTCGAGTTCCTGAGATGTCTTACTCAGAAAATGTAGAGGTACAGAATAAGGATGAACACGAATTGGTGTATCATCGTTAAGAATAATATCGTGACTAATTACAGATGTGCAACCCGGTACATCCGTTAACACATCTGGGAAAGATTGTAGAAGATCAGCAACGCGTTGATGCTGTTGCGGTGTAACCGTAGAAGAAATGGTCACATCACGCCAAGATTCAGTAGATTGGACAATAAGTACAGGTAAAGGCATCTGCACTTCAGGAAAAGAAGATTCTTCCTCCTGTATAACAGATAGATTAGAATAATGACAAGTAGATACAGTATTGTCATCTAATTCATGAAAAATTGACTGTAAGTGTATAGGACGTGTATGAAATTGCTTGAGCATATTAATATGGAATATCTTTCTGTGTCCCTTGATATCTAAGACGTAATCAACGTCTGAAATTTTATCAGTAACCTTATAAGGACCAGTCCATGAGATCAATAACTTATTGTTATTGTGAGGGAGTAATACATAAGCCTCATCGCCTGGGAATAATTGGCGTAATCGTCTAGATCGATTTTGTATAGATCGAGCCTTAGCTTTTGCAGCCTCAGAAGAAGCTGTTGCCAATTGGCAAGACTCAATAATATTATTCCGAAGATTAATCACATACTCATAAGATGACTGAGTGTCCTGAGTCATCTCTGCATCAATTAATAAATCTTTTATCAGTCCCATAGGACCTCTCGGAGGGGCACCAAAAACTAACTCAAAGGGAGAGAAGCCAGTTTGTTCATGTGGCACCTCTCGGTAAGCAAACAGGACAGCTGGGAGTGCTCTGTCCCAGTCCTGAGGGTGTTTAACAGTAACCTTATGTAAAAGTTGCTTAAGCGTACGGTTAAGTCTTTCAACTGCACCGTTACTCATGGGATGATAAATGCTACTCAAATTCCTATCAATGTTCCCAGGTTTTCATTACCTCCTTCATGGTATCGGATATAAACTGCGACCCATGGTCAGATAATAATTTTCTAGGAAACCCTATTCTAGAAAAAATTAGATGTAATGCATCAGCTACATCTGTGGTAGTGGTGGTCTTCAATGGAATGGCTTCTGGCCATCGTGTGCATAAATCAATGCACGTGAGAACAAATCTATGTCCTCTCGCAGATGGTAGAAGTGGACCAATTATATCTATGGCCATCTTGTCAAAAGGTCGTACTGAGATATCGCAAGCCTGAATAGGCGCCGTGTGAAAAGCTCCACGTGCTTTCACTTCCTGGCACGTAGTACAAGAACGTACATACTGCGAAATATCCCGTGATACTCCTGGCCAAAAGAATGAAGACAATACTCGAGATCGTGTTCGAGTATATCCCATATGTCCTGCACACTGCGAGTCATGCGCGTGTTGAAGAATGTACCGTCTAAAAGCAGCCGGTACCATCACTTGTTGTTTTACCTGTATTTATCACTAAAGCATCTAATCAGTATATCATTTTTAACAATAAACCAATGTTTGTTATTATTACCTGATGTTAAATTATCAACCTTATTAACTAGGTTAAAAAATTTATTTAAAGATTTGTCATTTTTTTGTTTGTTTGCAAATGATTCCCTGTCAATAGGTGAATTGACCTCAATATCCTCCTGTTTCTCTGCATCCATCTTATTATCATTGACACTCTCCATGAGCATAGTCTGAGCTCTAGTTGTCACGGCGTTTCCAGTGCATAGATTGTGTCTCTCCCATTCAATAATATCTTCTGGTGAACAATCCTTGCTGCCGTGTATGCGACCCACCATAAGGTCTGCAATCGGCTTTTTCAGCATGCATACCTTCACGTTCCCTGTGAAAAAAAGGTGTTTTAACATGGATAATAGCTGTGGGGTAAAACTCAATAGTTCCCCCAAAAGTCATGCAACGGACATATTCCCCCGTTGCACAGCTAGGATGTACAAGCGACTGTCGCACTCCAATGGTTGTGGACCCCGAGTCTCTCAATACAGAAACTATAGAACCGTTAACTATCCCTCTGTTAAAAATCAGAGAGCCTGTTCCATCATTGGCTGCAAGACCTACTTCTGGTGGAATGTGTCCGCAGTTTAGCACTGTCTCCTTTGCCTTCTGAAAAATAAGATTGCATTGTGGGCAACTATTCGCCACGTTATAATTAATAGCAAAGCATGCAGCAGAAGAATGCATTGTATTATCGTTAGGTGGAACCTGAACCTTAGGGGTGATATCATTTGTAACTGCTGCCCCGGTATTATGGTTATAATGTGAAGATCCACGAGAATGAGAACGATTACGAGAATAATTAGTTGAATTATCCCGTTGTCGTCTATTGTAATTGTTATCTCGATGTCTCGAGTTATAATTATCGCTATTCTTCCAATTGTTACCATTATTATATTGATATGACCGATTATAACTTGAGTTACGTGGATTACTGTTGTATCTTGACTGAGGTGAATAATTTCTGTTTTGTTGTCTTCCTCTATTAAAGTTATTGTTAAAGTTATTCTGTCCCTTATGAAAATTAATGTCATAGTTTCCTTTGAACCTACCTCTGTCTACACTGTGTGTTCTTGGTTTGTTATTACTATGATATGCCATATTGGAGGCTACAGGAAGTGGTTCTCTTATTAACGAGCCAGAAATATTAGCATTCGGATGAGCTGTGCAGTAATTTAAAGAAATTTTTTCTAACTCATCAATAGTTTCTGGTTTTCTTTCTTGCAGATAAGCAAAGAATGGTGGGCTGACAGAAGATAATACTTTATCCCTCAATAACAAATCGACTAACTTGTCGTAAGATTTGTTGACACCTGCCAGTTCAACCCATCTGTTAAAAGTATTGCGTATGTTAGCAATAAATCCTGTAAAATCTTTATTATTATCTGGCAACAAACTTTTGAAACGTAATCTACATGCCTCTTCGTTCAAGTGGAAACGACGTAATAACAAAGTCTTAATGGCCTCATAGTCTGTGGCTAATGTAGGATCAATATTTTGTGCTGCACTTGCAGGTTCGCCATCCAGAAATTCCTTAAGTTTAAGTGCCCATGCAGTTTTGTCAAGGTTATTGACCTTACATATATCCTCAAAGCGCGCCAGCCATGATGATAGGTCGTCCACGTGTAATTTGAAAGGTGGTAGCTTAAAGTAATAATTGCCCTTAAGTCGGTTGGAAGAAGATCCCGATTGAGCATTATCATTTTGGCTTGCTGCAGCACCCTGCGAATTAAGTTTTGCTGTTTCCAATTTAAGCCGTTGCAATTCCATTTCTTGCTGCAGTATGATTTCCTGTCGTTTCAATTTATTCTCTTCTTCAATCCGTAGGATTTCATCTCTTGCCACCTTTCTTTCTTCCGTTTCATAAGCGATTGCTTTCATTTCAGCCTCTCTTCTTTCAAGTTCTTCCAACTCTGCCTTAGCAATAGCTTTCTTTTCAGCCTCTTTTCTTTCAAGTTCTTCCATCTCTGCCTCTGCCTTTTAGCCTTTGCAAGTTGTTGTTTTGCAAGTCTGCAAATTCAAGGAGTGCATCTCCCTTTTTGTTACAATCTTTTCCAATTTTAATGAAATGATCCAAAGTAAGCATTCTTGAAGTTGAATTATTTAAGTATTCAATTACTTATGTCTAGTAATCACCACTGGAATATATGTCGATAATTCTAATTACTCGGACGAGTGAACAATCAATATAAGAAATTGCAATATTCCTGTACTGTTATTTATAAGTTCCACAAATCTATAATATTTTGTAAAAATATTATATATATACCCACTAATATCTATCATAAATAGTTATGATAGTTAGTTATATAAGGTGCTGAAATTATATCATGCACTTAATATTAATCTTCAATAATTATGAGTAAATATTCCTAAATAATTAGGTTATTTAATCTTAATTGTCACCAAGTTCCCAATGTAGTACTGAGAAAATGTACTAATTAATATTTAATATGTCTTAATATGTTATAAAGTTATAATAATTAAGCATAGTATATTATGTCATAATCATGAGCAATAAAGTGCATTGCCCATTTCTTGGACCATAACTGCAAATTGGTGCAAAGTCCCTAATTCCTCTTTTTAAAACTCATAAAAATTTAATCATATTAATCTATACTCTTATTAATGAATAAATTATAGCATTAATATTAAATTATAAAGGGATGAAATGAAGACAAACAATACAATGGGTTAACCAAGGATTACAGAACATTATTAACATACACAAAGACATTTTCACAGTAAAAATGCATGTACAACTAAGTTGACTAGACCAGGAAGTGAGAATTATAGAATGAACTGAATAGATAATTAACCTGCGTACACAAAAATTAGTGACGTATACATGGACTCATTAACGGTCGTACAACAAAAATATACAACTGAAAAGATAGTAAGGTCAGAAAAAACACGATAGATTACAAACATTGTTAAAGAACTGAATAAAAATTAGAACCAAATACACTAGAATACCACAGTTTATAACACGACTATACACCTAACATGCAAGGTGAATTAATGCAAGTCCGAACGACACGATCACCGATATCCGAACGCGTTCTTCGCGATAATGCTATTAATTTCACGGCCTTAAGAACGATTACAATCAATTCGTAGCATCCCAGGAGCTATGGAACTGATTTAATAATTCGCCGCCCATCCATACCCGCTACATGTAAAAGACAGAAACAATATTTAACATGGCTAACCAAAAAAAAAAAGACATGGCATTATCGGCCACAAATAGGATTAACTTATTGTAACCTTCAAATAAAGTTACTTATCTTTTTGCAGTCGATAAAGATTCATACAGGATGCTTGTATCGCCAATCTGAGTAGTAAGACCTATAATTCAGCCACTGTTGATTGACGCCAATGTAACGGGACATAATCTTCTGGTCTAAGACGTTGACTTAGTCTACCACTAATTCACGTCCCATCGCCTCGAAAGGAAAATTGTATTGATTGAATCTATTTTCCCCAAAAAACCCCAAATGTTCACAACTGTTGCGTGTTTAATTTACTGGTGTTGGAGCGTCCTTATAAATAATCGGTTGTGAGAGCTGTGTGTCTGGAAGCAAAACTGGCTTATTTACATTACTCATCCAGTTGAAAGCAAACCCCGATTCCGTACGAACCATCCATTATTACTATCTCCTTACTTCCTTACAACAAAGAGTTTCAATATTTGGCTGGCTCGCCGGGATAAAGATATTTTTGAGTCTGATTAAGTCTGGGTCTAACTAGATAGAGTGTGAATGATATGTCTTTGTGAATTAGGGAAATAAATAAATAATTAATTACACCCCTAGACAACGCCTTTTAGTATTTGGGTCGTCCACACAGCATATTTACAGGTTGTTTTCTTTCCACAGCAGTAGAAAGTACGGATAATCATAAATTCGGTTAGCTAAATTATCCTCTGGCAGAGAAAATTAAATTTTTTCTTTATAAGATTTGCTGGGATTGCGTGATTGTTTTTACAGTCAATAAAGGTTTTTTGAAGTTAAAAAGAGTTGAGCTTAGCTAAAGGCGCCTTGTTCTGACTTCTTTAAGTCTAGTTAACAAGTCTCTTCTCATAAACTGACTTCAAGGCTGAGTTTTGTGACGGAGAATTAAAATTATAGGGAAAAAAAATTTTTTCCTTTTAAATTGTTTTAATATAAATCTTTCTCTACTGTTAGTAAAAGTAGATTTTTTTCTAGTGTAACTTACCATTTTAACGTGGCATAGTCGCTTGCGTTAAAAGTCTTAAGTGACAATAATAGCAGCGATAAGTTTGCACATTACAAAGTAGGAG
This sequence comes from Oreohelix idahoensis, assembly GCA_024509875.1. Taxonomy (NCBI): domain Eukaryota; kingdom Metazoa; phylum Mollusca; class Gastropoda; order Stylommatophora; family Oreohelicidae; genus Oreohelix; species Oreohelix idahoensis. Next base: position 200,706 of record JAMPIV010012795.1, on the reverse strand, counting down.
GTAACACAAGTAAATTTATACTTTGTGTTTTTTTTCTCGTAGCGGCTTTGAGTTTTTTCCCTTCTTGTTCTTTCTTACTATTCTCTAGTCTTAGAAGCATCCAGTTCTTTGGCATGGCAGAGAGAATTAGGATAAGATCCATTTTGAGACAGGAGGCGAAGGACTCAGGATTAGAAGGAGAAGCCGCGAACCTGTTTGTCAACAGGGAACTTGAAAGGTATGACGCGGAGCAACAGAGAGCAGAAGCTGAGAGGAAGGAAGAAAAAGAGAGAGCAGAGAGGAAAGAAGCACAGGATAGAGCAGAGAAGAAAGAAGCGGAAGAGAGGGCAGAAGCTAGGAAGAAAGAAGCGGACGATCGTCAATTGGAGCAGAAGAAAATTGAGGCAGAGATAGAAGCCCGCAGGGAAAGAGAGAAGGAGAGACAACGTGAGGAGAGAGAGGGAAAGACAGCACGAACTGGCGCTTAAGGCTTTAGAGAGTCGGGGCGCCTCTACTTCGAATAACGGAGAGCCGTCTTCGCCCCAGTCTCAGTCAATGGATCTCTCCAGCACTCAATCTGCCCAATTAACTGCGATGTCTTTTGCTTTAGAGTCTTTTCCTAGCCCCAATGAAAAAATTGACACCTTCCTAGAGAAATTCGAGAGGCTCGCAAATCTGTATGGGTTAGAGAGTTTCCGTTGGGCACTTAAACTCTCAACGTCATTAAAAGGTAATGCGTATGACGTGTACACAAAGCTGGGAACCAACCAACATGATTACGACATGCTGAAGAAGGCCTTGCTAGAACGGTTTGAGATGACCGCCCGAAAATTTCTGCAAATGTTCAGAAACAGCCGGAAAGAGAGCACGGAAACATTTCCGCAGTTCTCTTCACGTCTCACGGGCTATTTGACAAAGTGCATTGAATTATCTGACCTACCTCTTTTATATGAGGGACTACTTGAACTTGTTCTTGTGGAACAGATAAAGTCAACTTTGTCAAACGAAACCCGTAGATTTTTGGCTGAACAGGGCGCAGTCAGGCTTGAGGACATCCTCAATAAGGCAGAACGCTATACCAATGCAATGGCCGAACTTCCCAGCACTAAACGTAAACCCACAGATGAGCCATCTCGTAAACAAAATCTAGAGCAGTCATCCTATTCCTCAAATTCCTCTCAGAATTATAACCAACGAGAAAATAATACCCAGAGACCTCCCCAGGAAAAATCGAAATTCTACAAAACCCGATTTTCCCCAAATAATAATTCTGATCAACCCACCAAGCCTACGTGGCAGCGCGGCCACCAAGGTCAAGGAAAAGGGAAGACCCCTACACCAGGAACGTCTGATCAGGGCAAGCAAACCGGGCCTAACCGCATCGGATGTCTGCATACAGCCTCGCCAGGTAGAGTCAATGTCAGTGATTCTCAACCTGAGGGGGACCGACCCTCAACGCGAGGAACTGTAATTTTGAATGGTACCTCAACTACTTGTCTCTTTGACACTGGACTAAGCTTTAGTTGTATTGTCGCCAGACACCTAGTCAAACCAGGTCAGGAGACAGAGGAAACCGTCAAACTTAGTGGAGTTTTCAGGAGTGATGCACCCAGGACGCTTCCTATCGCACTGGTAGAAATACACTCTGATTTTGTCAGAGGTGTTATTAAAGCGGCCATAATGGATGATCCGATCTACCCAGTTATCCTGGGATGTAGATATGTGTTTATTGGGAGACCAAAGGAGCCGATTGTGGCAGCGGTAACCACAAGAGGGCAAACTAAGAAGGAGAGGGAGCCTGCGCCAAATTTGTTGCCGAACAAACTGAAGGAGGCGCAACAAAAGGACCCTACTCTGGAGCTCTGCTTTAGAAAACTGCCCATGGCTAAGGACCCCAGACACAACGGAGACATCTTTTCTAAGGATGGCGTATTGTATCGTAGAACGGGCAACCCGGACACGGGGAATAACCAGCTCCTAGTACCGACGCAGTACAGAAGCCAGATCTTAGAAATGGGGCACTCTCTTCCCTTTAGCGGACATATGGGACAAAACGCCACTATTCAGCGAATAAAAAAAACCACTATTGGTGGCCAGGAATGAACTCTGACATTATCAGGTACGTTAAATCCTGCGCCCAGTGCCAACGGGTAGCACCCAAGCACTTGACACCCCAGTACCTATGGGGCAAATGCCAATAGTGGGTACTCCATTTGAACGGGTTGCTGTCGACATCATTGGACCCCTGGAAAGGACCAAAAGAAGGAACAGGTTCATCCTGACCTTAGTCGACACTTGCACAATGTGGGCCGAAGCTGTACCGCTAACATGCACAGATTCCAAGCATGTCGCAGAAGCCCTCGTGCAAATTTTTACACGGTTGGGATTCCCTCAACAAGTTTTGACGGACAATGGATCCCAATTCCGTAGCCTGTTAATGGAGGAGATCTTTAAGATCTTGAGGGCCAAACATATCCACACAAGTCCCTACCATCCGGCCGGAAATGGGCTCGTGGAACGGTTTAATGGCAGCCTCACCACCATGTTACATAAGCTGGGTCAGGAGAAACCGGAAGACTGGGACCTATACATATCGGCTGCCTTATTCGCCTACCGAGAGGTTCCCCAAGCGTCTACGGGATTCGCGCCAGCTACACTTTTATTTGGCAGACCTATAAAGGGGCCCCTAGAAGCCTTACTTTGGTCCCTGACAGACAAAAAAGCTGACGAGACAGTCGTCTCTGCAAGCAAGTATGTATCTTAGCTCAAGGAAAGGTTAAAGCTAGGATGGGATCTAGCTACTACCAACCTTAAGAAAGCCCGCGCTAAACATGCTAAAAGATACAACAAAGCTGCAAAAGAGAGAGAACTACAACCAGGGGAGAAAGGTTTGTTGCTACTTCCAACCGGAAGCAATAAACTTCGCATCGGATGGCAAGGGCCGTTTACCGTCCTTAAAAAGATCTCACGTACCAATTACAAGATCTCCATCAAAGGAAAATAGAAGGTCTTCCACATAAATCTGCTTAAGAAATATTTGGAAAGACCGGTGCCATCCTCCGAGCATCTCCTGGCTGTCGCCATAGCAACGGAAGACGAGGAAGATGATGATGGTTGCATGGAGTACCCATTGCAACCCACAGAATCCTTTAAAGATGTCAAGTTCGGCGACAATCTCTCACCAGAACAACAAACAGAAACCAGGGCGCTACTAAAACAGTACAGTGCAGTCTTAACGGATGTACCTGGTCGAACAAATCTCATTGAATTTGATATGAAATTAACAAACGAGACCCCTGTTCGAACCAGAGTTTACCCCATCCCGTACGCTAAAGCTGATGCACTTCGCGGAGAAATAGACAAGCTGCGTCAGGCAGGAATTATCAGTGAGTCTACATCTCCTTACAGTTCCAGTGTAGTGCTGTTGCAGAAGCCCAATAAGGAAGTTCGGCTGTGTATAGATTACCGGCTGCTAAACGCTGTTACGGAATTCCAGCCCGAACCTCTCCAAACTGTTTCTGAGTTGTTCACCAAGCTCAGCAAAGCAAAGATTTTCTCCAAGATTGACCTCAGTAAAGGTTATTATCAAATACCAGTCAAGGAGGAAATTAAACCTTTGTTAGCTTTCAGAACTAGTGAAGGACATTACACATTTAATGTGATGCCCTTCGGATTGCATAACGCACCAGGAGTGTTCACCAGGATGATGAGGAAGCTTCTAGAACCTTTGCAAAGTCCCCATATCCATAATTGTCTGCATACCCCATTTTGAGGTTGCCTGACCTCAAGAAACCTTTTGTACTGCGGGTCGACGCGTCAGGTCAGGGCATCGGGTCAACACTGCTTCAAGCCAAGGACAGTGACCTGAACATGCTATTTCCAGTTGCCTATGGCAGTCGGAAATTAAATAAAGCTGAACGGAACTACAGCGTAGTTGAAAGAGAATGTCTCGCTCTGATTGACGGTATCAGACGACATCGTGAGTTTCTCTGTGGGACATCTTTCACGGTGCAAACAGACCACGCTCCGTTAGCCTTTCTTGGTGCCAACAAAGAATTTAACGCAAGGATCATTCCTTTTGCCCTTCTTTTAAGCGTTTATTCTTTCAAAGTGGAATATGTTCCGGGAAGACAGAATGTCGGGGCGGATTTCCTGAGTAGAAACTGGACTACGGAGGAAGAGGAGGAAGTTGAAGATACCAATCATCCTAAAGCTACCGATCAGGGCAGCTTCATTGTCATAAATCAAACATGAAAAGATGTTTTCATGTCTCAAAAGAGGGGACGATTGTGATAGACAACTCAGCCGTCCCTGAATTTGTTAGATGATGGTAAGAACCCTCTCATAACATCGGTACCCCTGAAGTGTTGGATGATATGGTACGACCCTTCGTAACGACCCCTTCGGATAGCATCAGTGCCCCCGAATATTGTGGTAACTTTTCGTCAAACGGGATTTTTTTTCCACCTGGACTCATTAGCTATGCAACCTTTCCACGCAGATGGTCAACACGTTTGCTGATTAATATGTGGACAGTTTATCTACCGTTCATTCTGGTCATAGCATTGATTTAAGGAGAGGTTAAATCACGCCCACGGATATCTCTTGAGCAATCATATGCAGTTATTTTCATTAACTTGGCCAGTGGGGGGCGTTGCCAGCATCAAACGATAGTAGCGACCACGATCAAAGACATTGGGGTGGGGGGGGAATCTCAGGAAAGACTAGCGGCACGCTATCAAAAAGGCAGTAGTGGTCCCTGAAACGAGCCTCAAGTTTCCTGCCGGTATTTCGCATCTCGGTGTTAACCACAGAACCGATCGCAGTGGGAGCGAACGAGAAAGCCGACGCGGACGCAACGAGCGGAGATACGGAAGACCAGGGGCGGCATATCTCTTTAGTCTGGCGGTCAGATCCCCGAAAGTCTCATGAGATCTAAAAAGGTGTCAAATTTTAACATGTCCCACTCATCTTACATTCCATTTTAGATATATATACAGACCACGAAGAAAGCCATTTTATCACTCGTTGGCCAGACCTTGACAGAAGCACTAGCTATATTTGAAATCGTGTTAGATTTTCCCCTGGATTTTCATATATATTTGCAGTGAATTCTATTCTGTGCAAAACGGTAAAATATAATTGTGTAAAGGGATCAGTGGTCTAGTTCAATCATTCTATTTCACTGGATTTTGCGTTAATTTAAATCTATTAAATTAAACCATCTCAATAGTTCCAGCTGTAAATGTAATGATATATCTATTATATTATTTCAAAAGATAATAGATGCTTAAATGATTAAATTAACTTTTAAAAGTCGCGAAGGAATTTATAACTAATTGAGTTAAGTCATATATATAGATGTGTGTTTTAACCATTTAAACTCGCGAAGTGTTTTCTTAAATATATAATTAAATACGCGAGTGTATATTATAGTCTTAACGGGAAATTCATCGCGCTTTAGAATGTTATTTGATTTTTCGGTATATTACATGTTTTCTTCTTTCATACAGAGTGATCGTAACCTGCGATCCCAGCAATAAAGAAATCATCTTAAAACTTCCAGACATATTGATGAAACATTTTAAATTTAATCTTGTGGCGGTCCGATGCGGCCTAGCTATCATAATTACATGAAAGAAAGCCTACCCAAGAATATTTAAAAAGAAACCATCAAATTAAATTACAATCTGTAAGATAAACTGGAAGATGAACAGTGCCAGTAGCGATATTTTATTTACTGCCCTACTGTGAGAGAGTACATATTTACCTGAACTGTGACTGGGCCTAGTTTTTCCTCACTGGATTTAAAACTTACCGGTCAGTTGCTATCATCACGCCTTGAAGGAATTTTACCACTAGCGGGAAAATTAAAGAGACCACTTCATTTTCACCCCTGTATCGAACTATGTCAGTGCCATCCCATAGACTCCTTTTTATATAATAAAACACAAGAACTCTTAGGCTTCAAGTCCGGCGATAAGTGGGAATATTTGCTATCAGCAAACCTCGCTACATCTGGGGCGGGACATCGAAGTACCAGACATTGTCATATGTCAAGAGTGTAATTGCTGTTTATATAATTCTATGGATTGTCTGATGCTGCAATCGGTAAATGTGTGTGAGTATATGAGTGTGGGCCCTCACGCGCGTGCATGAATGACAGGAGATTTAATTTTTTGCAAACCATTTGTTAACTTGCCTACCGGGTAATACATTTTCTGTTTACCCTGCATTGTTCCTTTAAGTGGGATATTTTGTTAACTCTGTTTACCCCTTCCCCTTCTTTTCATTTGCTTATTAAAGGGAAAACCAATTGGGAATAACAGGATTTTTCTACCACCCTACCTAATATTGTACCACCTCTTTCAGAGTAATTAAATTCACTGTTGGGTTACATTACCTATGTTCCTGATAACTATCTATCTTTGGACTGAGATTATCTTTGTCTAATACAAGCGGGAAGTGCTTAGTCGATACCAATCTTCTTCACCCCCCCCCCTCACCTTGTTATTTGTATTTTCTGTACTTATGATATATTTTTCCAGAAACACTTGATAATTGTTTGTGATTGATTTAATATTAATAAACAGCATAAACTTATTTAGTACTGTGTTGGAATACCCAAAGCCCAAAATTTCCCCTATCTGTTTAATATAGTTTGTATTCAAGTGCGTCTGTGTGTTTGAAGCACCAAATCGGTGTGAGCGCAGGTGTGTGACTGGAAACTGGCAAATAATTGTTTGACCAGGAGAGTGAAGAGAAGATTGAGAGGAACGATTTGTCGTAAATAAGTCTGTCCTTACTCTCCCCAGCACTCCGTGAAGCAACAATTTACTCTTCACATTTTCTATCACTGAGCTTTTCACCACCATTCTCCACTCTAAACAGGACCAATATTTCTAAGACTCTTTCTCTCAAAATAAATTTACGACAATCACCACAATACTTCTCTGAACCTAACAGAGGTTGGCAGGCAGCACATAACTCTTATCCTAACAGAGGCAACAGACAATATTATGTCAATACTAATAACAGCAGAGGTTATCAGAACAACAATAATTCGTATCGTTCACGCAATATGGAACGTGCAAACGCAGTTGTTAATCGAGGCAGCAGTACAGGTGGGGTGAATCAAATTAATGAAAACACATCCCATGCACATGCATGTAGTGTGTATATCTAATACGTCAAATTGTACAGTTTGCAATGCTATTTTTCAGCCAGAGGGGGTACCTAGACTGTTGTGTGGACATCCACTACCGGTACTCGCATCTTATGATGGCAGAGGGTCTTTGAAATTTCATAAGGGTTGTGTTAATAACAAACGGGTTTCAGTGCTACGAGATACAGGATGCACCAATGTAGGTGTACGGCAGTCTCTAGTTGACCAAACATACTGTACAGGTAAGGAGGTAAAATGTGCCACATTTTGTGGTACAGTGGAATTCTACCCCGCAGAAAAGGTATATATAAATACACCTGTCTTCAGTAGAAACATCCTCGTGTGTCTGCTGAGGAACCATATCATATCACTAATTTGGTTATTGGAAATCTTTCTGGGTTGAAGGAATGCTCAGATGAAGAAATCATTGACTGGGAACGTCAACATTTGATATCTGCAAATGCTGTTACTACCCTAGCACAAGCTCAAGCCAAACTCAGGTAGGAGAATTAGGTAATGATGATGATTCACAGGTCACACTGGTCACCAAAGATGCATTTGTTACCATGCAGAGAAATGATGATTCATTGAAAAAAAATTCAGGTTGCTAAATCTGATGATGTGGCTTACAATGACAATAATATTCATTGCTATACCATCAAATTCACAACGGGCTGATCACCCGTTTGCCAGTCACTTCGATTACGGAAACAACAACAAATGGATTGATTTGCCGTTGCCCGAAAGACGCCACTAGGCGTGATGGGAAACAATGGCAAAGAAAACCTATCTGCTGTTGCCCTAAGACGCCACTAGGCGTAATGGTCACTGACTGCTTTGACGGTCGGTGGCTAAGGATGGAAGAAGAAGATACCATCAAAAATTACATTCTGATACGTAATTTCAAAGATGCTACATCACTAAGAAAACAGATTATGGTTCTAAATAATTTCAGACCATTTATATTACGACATGCTCATGATGTCACTTGTGCTGGACACATGGGTATTGCTAGAACTAAACATAGAATATTGTCAAATTTTTGTCTAGCCTGGTGTTACTAAACATATTAAAACATTCCGTCGAACGTGCAAGACGTGAAAGAGGTAGCATCCAAGGCTGCCTACCATATTGCACCTATTCAGGCATCTGATGTGTCTGTACGTCCTTTCGCAAAGATGGTGATTGATTTAATAGGACCATAATCAGTTACGTCAGCAAGGGGCCATAAATATGTTCTTTCGTGCATCGACATTTGCACAGTTGGCCTGAGGCTATTCCTCTTAAAAATATTTCAACTACAAATGTGGCTGAAGCTCTTCTGCTAATTGTTATCAGACAAGGTTTTCCTGAGAATTTACTATCAGATGTCAGAATATGCTCTCTGCTGGTACTATGGATTTAATACATACTCAAACTAGACTCTTAGCCCGCTGTATAAAGGTAAGACCACAGTACACAATAGCTGACATGAATAATGCAATAACACCTGAAACAGGTTTGGTCCCTTTAATACATATTGCGCACACACAGAAGCCACACACGGCTAATAATACACATAGAAGAACGATGCAATGGAACTGCCAAACTACTTGCCATAATCAACGCTCAGTATAGTAGTAACATAATCTAACCAGTGACTACACAATGATTTTCGCTCACTGGCTAAGCCCTATACTGAAGCAAAGCAATACATGAATACAAGATACCTAACGTAAATAATATCCAAGGAAAAAACCACTAGAACTACACCACCATTCTAGCAGTATACCAAATAGTCCTGACCACCTGAAAAACGGCAAGAAATATAAACCAAAATGGCATTCACATAATCCCAGCAACACAGCTGACAAAGAGACAACGTCCACTCAGGACGGCAGACATCTCCTAGAATGATTTGCGCCAAAAGTTTCATATCCTCTTCCGTCCTCGCTGAACTGACCAGACCGGTTTTTAATCTAACAGCGTAGCCACTCTCCAACGTGACCAACTCAAAATTTCGGCGAATGTCTATCCTGTGACAATAGGTGACCTAGGTTTGTCTCTGATGTAATGTCACAGGTAAGGAAATTATTTGAAATTGATAGATCTCTTAGTAGTGTTTATCACACAATTGCGAACGGGAAAGTAGAGCGCCTAAACAAGACTTTAAAACAGCTTTTATGCAAGGTCACTGCGAAATATTTACAAGATTGGGACAGAGTACTACCGGCTGTCTTGTTTGCATATCGGGAAATTCCCAATGAACATAAGGTTTTTCACCCTTTGAACTAATTTTTAGTGCTAAACCTCATGGACCTATGTTCGTTCTGAAGCAGTTACTTGTGGGTACAGATATGACTGAGGAGGTACAAATTTCATATGAATATGTAGTCAATTTACGTAAGAAACCGATTGACGCTTGTCAAATTTCAGTAGAGTCTTCTGAAAAGGCAAAAGAAAAGGCTCGTTTGTTCATAAACCACAACAGAACATTACGTCAACTATGGCCAGGTGACGAAGCTTAAGTACTTTTGCCCACCAAGGAAAATCGACTTTTTATTACTTGGAGTGGCCCATATCAAGTCATTGTAAAAGTATATGACGTAGATTATATCATAGATATGAAGGGGAAATAAAAAACCTTCCATATCAACATGCTTCAGAAATTCCATCCATGACCTAGCAATCTTAGACCAGTCTTCAAAGCTGTCGACGAATCCATGGATCTTTGCTCTTCACTTGCTATTGTCCAAGAAGAACAGTCTGCCATTCCTGATATCCCTTTACTTCGTCCTGCAATGCCACTCAAAACCACAGAATCTTGGAAAGACATTGCTATTTGTCGGGTTCTCTCTCCAATCAACACAATCTAATTTCTAATCTTTTACAATCTTATCAAGACTTACTTACTGACATTCCCAGTCAGATAAACTATCATATCTCATGACATCCAACTTCGAGACCACCATCATATTCGTCTCCAACCCTGCCCTATACCTATCCATTTCCAATCTCAGGTAGATGAAGAAATAGATGACATGCTTAAATTATGAATTATTTCACCATCAGAATCACCATATTCATTCTCAATGGTGCTCATTAGAAAAAAGGACAAATCCATCAGAATTTGTATTGATTTTAGACGTTTAAATAGCATAACTGTTAATGATCCTGGAACTATTCCAGTCATTGAAACTTTACTAGATAAGCTCTCCTGTGCTACTTATTTTAGTAAATTAGATCTCTCTAAAGGCTATTGGTAGGTACCACTTACTGAAAATCCAAGCCTTACATCGCTTTTTCCACACCTAAGGGCATATGTCACTGGAATTACATGTGTTTTGGTCTGGTTAACGCTCCTGCGATGTTTGTGCGCATGATGAGGAAGATTTTTTCTGATCGAGAGGAAATCATCACCTACATTGATGATATTTGTTTATTTCATAGTTCTTAGAATGAGCATATTGGTGGTCTTCAATCTTTACTACAAACTCTTCGTTTGCACAACCCTACTGCAAGACCATCCAAAATTTAAATTGGCTTGAAGGAAACCTCTTTTATAGGACACAAAGTTGGCCACGGCTTCTTAAAAACTGAGGATAACACTATTTCTAAAATCTTAAACCTTCATCATCATCAGTTGCCATCTCCACAACGAAGGTTGGCTGTAATGGATCTCCAACGTCTTCTGTCTCTTGTCTTGGTGGTACACTCTGCTAGACTCTTTCCCGTCCATCTCTTGATGTTATCTTCCCACTTATAGCGCTGTCTTCCCCTTGCACGTTTGCCTTCAACTCTCCCTTCTGTTATGGTCTTCTGCAAGGTGTTATGCCTTTTTATGTGGCCAAAGTATTTTAGCTGCCGAACTTTGACCTCTCTCATTAGTTCTCTTTTCATACCTAGATTTTCTAGGACCTCCTTATTTGTTTTCATCTCCTTCCATGAGATACGCCCCATTCTTCTATATATCCACATTTCAAGAGCCTCAATTCTTTCTTCCAAATGCTTATTCATCGTCCATGTTTCTGCACCATACAGAAATGCAGAATATATATAACACTTTATGATTCTCAGTTTTAATTTATGAGATAACTGTTTGGATGTCAGTATATGTTTCATGTTGTTGAATGTAGCTTTGGCCATTCCTAATACAAAGAAACAGGTTAGGGGTCTTCTTGGACTTATCAACTTTAATAGGAAGTTCATGCTTGATTTTTCTAATGTAACCTCAGTTCTGTCCTCATTGCTAAAGAAGGGCTCACCTAATAAAATTGTTTGAAGCCAGTCATGTCATGATGCTTTAAACTGCATTAAAACTTATTTTGCTAAAGCACCTATCTTAAAACTTCCTGATAATAGATTACCTTTCATTCTTAGAACCGGAGCCTCAAGTTATGGGATTGGTGGAGCCGTGATGCAATGTGTGAACAAGGTTCTTCACCCAGACCTCTACATTAGCCGCAAGCTCACTAATACGGAAATGAAATACCCAATTGTAGAGCAGGCATTGCTCTCCATTATCTGGTGTTTCCAGCTTGTTTTGGCTTTCTTGCAACAAGCTAATTTCAGGAACCAACGCGCAGCACGGTACTCTATAGGTATACAGCCCTACGACTACGAAATACAGGCAATAAAGGGAGACACCAATGTGTTGACTGATACACTGTCTCGATGTATCAAACAGTAGGACATCTATACCAGTATTTAATTCATCCCTACGGCAAGAACACTCACTGATATAATTGTCTAGGGATGAAACTCAGTGACTAACTGCTAAATAAAACAGAAATATTTTCCTCGCACCTTATGATCAAGTTGACAACATACCATGTACTTCGAAAAACTACGGACGCACAGTGTATAGGTGTACCTTTATAGCTATTACAGATTGGCAAATTCAAACGCATTATTGACCACACGCTTGCGTACTTATGATCAATGGACTGATTGTTCTTAATAGTGTATTTTTTTGCAACTTCAAGGGAATTAACTTATCACTTCCTTATCTGATCAAAGGGGAACAATTCAAACAATCGGCTTACTTATGTTTCATGGGTCTACAAGAGATCAGAACAAACTCAATTGATCGTTGAATAACTGATCTTCAATCTTCAAGGGAAAACAATGTTGATAATTATTATTTTTATCGCGCTATAATGATGGCCATTATTCGCGACATTTTATGGACAATCTAATATCATTCTTACACAGCGGTGTATTATCCAAAGTTCATAAACTGCCAAATCATTTATTGCTTACAAGCACAGACTCTGTTATTAAACACAATTTAATGGGACATTTCGTAACATTGTTTATGACACTATTGACTTAATTTCACTTTAATGTGACATAATTATTTAAGATGAATACGTGCATCACGAATACCCACCAGTACTATTTGAGTACATGCTTTCTACATTACACAATGATATTTTCATCATAATGAAATTTCTTTAACGCATCATCAGACTACACACTCATTGCAGACACACACAAAACTCATCTCAGTAAATTAATTACATGACTTGATCACATGGTCTTTGATTCATATAATTCACTCTAACAATACGGTATTTTGTAGCCTATTTTTCACCTTTGCAATCTACGTTTTGCTGATGATATCGATCTTATAGCTGGAACAGAATCAGAACTTCAAGAACTTACCTCTAGACTGGAGAAAGTAACAAGAACGTATAGGATGGAAATTCATATAGAAAGAATCAAGATATTGGTGAATAGCCATAAGAAACATGTTCTGACCAACATTACGTTAAATGGGCAAAAGTTAGAAGAAGTGAACACCTTTAAAATCTGGGGTCCACTATATGTAGTGACGGAAGATTGAGTCACGGCTTGAGATGGCCTCAGCTGCAACGACAAGGCTGAATGTGATCTGGAAACGTAACATAAGTTTTCCTGTGAAGATCAAATTATACAAATCACTTGTACTATCTATTCTCTTGAAAGGGTGTGAGGGCTGAACACTCACTGCAGATACGGAGCGAAGGATTTAGGCTTTCGAATATAAATGTTATATTAGAATTGTGTGCATTTGCTATAAGCAGCACAAAACAAATGTCTATGTCAGAGAGAAAATAAACACCTATGTAGGCCACCAAGAACCACTTTTGTCAGCTGTGAAACGTCGAAAGCTTGCCTGGTTTGGGCATGTAACTCGTTATAACTCCTTTTCGAAAACGATCCTCCAATCGAACAGTCGAAGGTAAACGGAGAAGATCAAGGCAAAGAAAATCCTGGGCTGATAACATCAAAGAATGGGCAGGGCACGGTTTTTCCTCACTTGTATGCATTGCTGAGGATAGAGAGCAGAGGAGGACCCTGTCTGTTGATGCTTCCACCATGGCACCCCTACGACCCATGACGGGTTACGGGTTGAGATGATGATGATTGTTCACCTTCATAATAATTCGTTCTACATAGTACTATTTATGCATATGAATTGGCAATGTTGACACGACTTGACCAGTACGTGTATAGATTGACGGTTAGTGAATGTGAGTGTGGGTCATGTGTTTTATCATATATTAGATAGGTACGGGTGCTGTATGATATGACGGCGTCCCAACATTTGTGTTAAATTGCTACCACTTAGGTTGGACATAGGTGCTGTATTTCATACCAATGACCTCACTTATGGTGTTAAATTGTCTACCCACTTCACATACCTAGGGTCTACCATGTCGCAAAATTGGTTTCAAGTCATTGCAAATGAGTTCAGTTAGATTTATAAACCCATCTACGATCGAGTGACCGCTTTCAAAATGGCGGCGTATCAGCGAAATGTGTATCGGACAGAGGAAATCGCCAACGATAAAATAAAACGAAGGGAATCCGTATGAAAAGGATTTTACATTTCAGTACAGGGAAGGATGGTGTATAACTGCATATAAGATGGAACGGTAGGAAGTTCTCATTTACGGAGATATATGCGTATTTCGGCTGCCCACAGTTACGCTAAAAGCATGTAAACTCACTTCTGTTCTAAATATTAAAATCAACAAATAACAGTTTGGGAATTTACATGGATAGGAAGATAGAGTTTTATCAGCTGAATAAAACTAGATAAGATGGAACAATATGGATATTATATATGCTGAGAATGAGAAAGGCAAAATTTCAGTCGACGCACAGATCGGCTGAAATCACGGTTCGGGAAGGATTTTTTCAGGTTAGGTTTAAGCTGTGACGTCGGTACTCTCCGATACGTCCGCGCTATACGTATTTAAAGCGGATCGGTAAACTGAGAGAGATACACAACGCAAGAGGTTGAGACAAGACTGAGGGCAGATAACGCCACGACTCTAAATCCATCTGAAGTGTGAGCGGATCGCCAGAAAATTTCAGTCTAAGTGTCTGGAGTCTGAGGGTAAGCGAATTTACGATAGCTATCCTGTATAATAATTTCTTTTATTTTGTATTACAGGTTCATTTAGAATTCACAAAATATGCCTGTATAATATTCATTGATATAACGTATTATTATTTTAATATGATTTATTCATGTGCTTAGTGGAAGATGGTTGCTTGTACAAAAACGTATCAAAACTAGCCCCACAGCCAAATAGAAAATATTTATTATATTTAATGCTGTATCTCGTCGATATTAAATGCATTATCGCTTACGAAGATAAGGGCAGTCCCATGACCAGAGATTGTCATAGGGAAATAAATTGTTAGAAGCTTCAGCATGGAAGATACCGCTTTTACGAGGTTAGGTGACTAGTCCCCTTCCTCGCTGCCTTTGCCTTCCCTAGTTCGAGCGCACAACTTTGTACCCATTTACAGCTGGTAAACTGGAGTGTTCTACAGCCAGTTTCAGTAGAAAGCAACCTGATCACGTGGTCACTCACTCTATTTATTTTATGTATTAATTTTGGGTAGTTGCTAAGATAGCATCAGATTTGAATTTGTACTTGATATGATTTGGAAGGATCAAGTTATAGAATATGAAGGGATGTATAGGAGCGGATTAAACCAGATGATGTTTATTACTGATATGTTAATATTAATTCTGTATCATTGAAATGATGTTACTTGCTATGACTGTATAACTCTGACACCTGATGACTGACTTGTCTGACTTATGTGCTAGTCAGTTATACTTAATTGAAATGTTAATATTAATGCTATATCACTGAAATGATGTCCTTACTTACTATGATTGTATAACGGTGACATCTGATGACTGACTGGTCTGACATCTGTGCTAGTCAGCTACAAGTCTAGCCAGATACTAGCCAAGGCTGATATGTTGCAGGTTCCATGAAATAACTCAAACCAGACTGTCCAGTATCAGAAGCCGGTGCAGTTCCTCCGAGGCAATCCCACAAAAGTGCAGGACCCCCAAAGAGTGAACTTCAACTGATCATTGGCATCCCTACTGTTGGGCCTACCAAGTCTGATATCAGCAAAGGACAGTTTCAGCAGTATCAAGTTGGAAAGATAAGTGTCCTGTTTGACACTGACCACCTATACATGTGAAACAGCCAATAGTTGAAAACAATAAGTAACCATACATAAAATCAGTCAACTGATGACAGTTATCCTTAAATTCAAAGGACTAATAACAGTGATTTCAGTAACTTTATTATTTAAGATCTTTAAGTCTAAACAGAAAATAATAGTAATTGTGTGAATATTTTTATATATATATGTGTATACTCTTTTCCAACTAGTAGAAATAGAATATTAGTGTAATTATTAAACTATTTTAACTGTACCTGAGGATTTATTCACTTTTTCCATTTTGTGGGTTCAGTGAATGTACATTTTACTTATCCCCTAGCATATAAGTAATCATAAGATAGTCACAGGGAGGAGACACCTTAAATCCTGGTACTACTTCTTACCAACTGGGCCAGGGTTTTTACAGTCTGACTATTTTTATGATAACAATACACCAGTGCTTATTTCTAAGACTGGGGTATTACTTGTAAGGTCAGAACTCTTTACTGGCATACTCTTACATAATAAATAAATTTAAATAACCTCCCGCTACAGTGGGGGCTCGTCTGCGGGATATATCTTTGATATTCCTGAGCCAACTTTCTATTTCTGCTGTGTAGAAATTTTGTTTTGTAAATTTTTTGGAAAGAGTAACATAGTAGGAAATAATTATATTTTTAGGAGTACCATTGAGTACAGATAAAGAAAGCTGTTTCATATATGGTGAAGTCAGTTTAATTAACTTTAATTTTAACTAAGTTAATTATATTGTAGTAAATTAGTTTGAGTAAGATCACTTGCCCTACTAGACTACAGATACATCATGGCTGACTTGGTCAAATTTAGGTCTGCTACACTGCAGGTGGGAAAAGAGCTTGGCATGGATGGTGACGTTCTGATCCGGTATGTCACGACGGAATGTGAAAAGTACACCGAGAGAGAAGCAAAGCAATTAGAAGCAGAGAGAGAAGCCAAGAAATTAGAAGCAGAGAGAGAGAAGCCAAGAAATTAGAAGCAGAGAGAGAAGCCAAGAAATTAGAATTAGAAGCAGAAAGAGAAGCCAAGAAATTGGAAGCAGAAAGAGAAGCCAAGAAATTGGATGCAGAGAGAGAAGCCAAGAAATTAGAAGCTGAGAGAGAAGAAAGGAGGTTACAAGCAGAGAGAGACCATGAGCTGAAAATGAGACAGCTTGATCTTGAACTTCAGGCTGGGACTATCACCCATGGTAATAGCTCACCTCATTCTGCGAATAGCTCTTTTCAGAACACAGCAAATGGGGCCATGAACTTCCACCTAGATCCATTTGTTGAAAAGGAGGACGCAATTGAGTCGTACCTGGATAGGTATGAAAGGCTAGCCTCTACCTATGGACTGGAAAAGGAAAAATGGAGTCTAAAGTTATCCCAGGGATTGAGAGGTATTGCATATGATGTGTTTCTGAAACTCCCCAAAGAAGATCAGGAAAATTATGAGATACTAAAGCAAGCCTTACTGATCCGGTATGAAAAGAACTCTGAGGCATATAGGAAGAAATTTAGAACTTCTAAACCTCTACCTGGAGAAACATATAACCAGTTCTCAGCTAGGCTAGAAACGTATTTGTTGAAATGGAGTAGTTTAGGTAAGTATCAGAAAACATACGAGGATCTGAAAGAAATGGTTATGTTAGAGCAAGTGAAAGATTCCATGTCTCAAGAAATGAGGAAATTCCTTATGGAACAAGGAGCAGAGAGGCTGGAAGACACTTTGAAATGTGCAGAGAGGTACCAAGCCGCTCAAGCTGAACTAGTAGGAACGAAAAGGAAGCAGGTAGAAGGATATAAGCCACCACCGCAGAATACCGATTTTGACCAGATGGATCAACCATACAGAAACAAGCAAAGATTTGATAATAAGGACAAGAACCCTCAGACTCAGGAAAATAAACCCTACAAACAGGGAGCTAAGTGGTGCAAATTTTGTAAGATGAGCAACCACAACACTGATGAATGTGGGAGGAAAAACCCCTTCATCATGCTGCATGTTTACAGGTGAGGACTTCTGTTAGGAAGGAACTGACTGTGAGTCAGAATAGCCTCCATCACCCACCTACCCAGGAGATAGTGACTGTGAATGGCAAACAAGTCACAGGAATGTATGACACAGGTTTGTCCTATGACGCAGTCGTGTGTGCATCTCTGGTGTGCCCTGAACAAATCACCACAGAAACAGTAGAGATTCAAGGGCCACTAAAAGGAACATCACCCCTTACATTACCCATAGCAAAGATTCATGTCAGTTGTCGCTATGTGGAAGGGGAGATAAATGCAGCTGTGATAGATGATCCCTTTTACCCCTAATGTTGGGGCGTAAATATGTTTTCTTAGGAGACCCCGTAAAACCTATGGTTATGGCAGGAATCCAGACCAAGGCTGACTCCAGGAACATAGAGAGGGACACCAACGTAAAATTTCATTCAACTGAAATGAAACGGGCTCAAGAAGCAGACAGCACGTTGAAGCCTTGTTTTGGCAAATTATCAAAAACACATAAAGCTCCAAGGAAAGGACATTTCTATATGGAACATGGACTCTTGTACAGGAAAGCTGGAAGAGGGACGAAAAGTCATGGTCAAATTGTTGTACCATCCACCTATAGGAATAAGGTTATAGGCTGGGGACACATATCAACTTTGAGTGAACACCTGGGTAATGGTGCCACAAAACAAAGAATAGCCACCCAGTTCTACTGGCCAGGTATTACGGAAGACATAAATCAGTATGTAAATTCCTGTCCAGAGTGCACCTATGTAGATTCAGAAAGTCGACGGAAGAGTCTTCATCAAAAATCTACAAGCAAACCAGCAATCAGGGGTACTCCCGAGATTTGCACGGGAGGGGAAAGGAAACATCCCACACAGGTTCAATTGCAGTCTGAACCCCATGCGCTGGAAAAAAGGAACAAATCATGTAGCGAAAATCAAAAACCTACGGATTTGCGAGGGAAAACCACATCCACTATCATCGAAAAGAGGGCGGTAAACTTCATGGGAAACCTACCGACCCCGTTTCACCAGCAGTAAGAGCCTGGATGAAAAGCCGAACCGGAAGGAGAGAGATAGTAAAGGATGAATATATTATTGGAAAACAGAATGTGGGCGCAGATTTTCTTAGTCGCCATCCCACAGAGCTTGAGGAGGATAGAAAGAAGGAAAACTAACCTCGGAATGGTCGATTTGCAATTGTCTTGTACCCAATAGTTAAGCTAGATATCATCCAGCTTAAAATATGGGGGAGCTATGTCGCAAAATTGGTTTCAAGTCATTGCAAATGAGTTCAGTTAGATTAAAAACCCATCTACGATCGAGTGACCGCTTTCAAAATGGCGGCGTATCAGCGAAATGTGTATCGGACAGAGGAAATCGCCAACGATAATAAAAACGAAGGGAATCCGTATGAAAAGGATTTTACATTTCAGTACAGGGAAGGATGGTGTATAACTGCATATAAGATGGAACGGTAGGAAGTTCTCATTTACGGAGATATATGCGTATTTCGGCTGCCCACAGTTACGCTAAAAGCATGTAAACTCACTTCTGTTCTAAATATTAAAATCAACAAATAACAGTTTGGGAATTTACATGGATAGGAAGATAGAGTTTTATCAGCTGAATAAAACTAGATAAGATGGAACAATATGGATATTATATATGCTGAGAATGAGAAAGGCAAAATTTCAGTCGACGCACAGATCGGCTGAAATCACGGTTCGGGAAGGATTTTTTCAGGTTAGGTTTAAGCTGTGACGTCGGTACTCTCCGATACGTCCGCGCTATACGTATTTAAAGCGGATCGGTAAACTGAGAGAGATACACAACGCAAGAGGTTGAGACAAGACTGAGGGCAGATAACGCCACGACTCTAAATCCATCTGAAGTGTGAGCGGATCGCCAGAAAATTTCAGTCTAAGTGTCTGGAGTCTGAGGGTAAGCGAATTTACGATAGCTATCCTGTATAATAATTTCTTTTATTTTGTATTACAGGTTCATTTAGAATTCACAAAATATGCCTGTATAATATTCATTGATATAACGTATTATTATTTTAATATGATTTATTCATGTGCTTAGTGGAAGATGGTTGCTTGTACAAAAACGTATCAAAACTAGCCCCACAGCCAAATAGAAAATATTTATTATTATATTTAATGCTGTATCTCGTCGATATTAAATGCATTATCGCTTACGAAGATAAGGGCAGTCCCATGACCAGAGATTGTCATAGGGAAATAAATTGTTAGAAGCTTCAGCATGGAAGATACCGCTTTTTACGAGGTTAGGTGACTAGTCCCCTTCCTCGCTGCCTTTGCCTTCCCTAGTTCGAGCGCACAACTTTGTACCCATTTACAGCTGGTAAACTGGAGTGTTCTACAGCCAGTTTCAGTAGAAAGCAACCTGATCACGTGGTCACTCACTCTATTTATTTTATGTATTAATTTTGGGTAGTTGCTAAGATAGCATCAGATTTGAATTTGTACTTGATATGATTTGGAAGGATCAAGTTATAGAATATGAAGGGATGTATAGGAGCGGATTAAACCAGATGATGTTTATTACTGATATGTTAATATTAATTCTGTATCATTGAAATGATGTTACTTGCTATGACTGTATAACTCTGACACCTGATGACTGACTTGTCTGACTTATGTGCTAGTCAGTTATACTTAATTGAAATGTTAATATTAATGCTATATCACTGAAATGATGTCCTTACTTACTATGATTGTATAACGGTGACATCTGATGACTGACTGGTCTGACATCTGTGCTAGTCAGCTACAAGTCTAGCCAGATACTAGCCAAGGCTGATATGTTGCAGGTTCCATGAAATAACTCAAACCAGACTGTCCAGTATCAGAAGCCGGTGCAGTTCCTCCGAGGCAATCCCACAAAAGTGCAGGACCCCAAAGAGTGAACTTCAACTGATCATTGGCATCCCTACTGTTGGGCCTACCAAGTCTGATATCAGCAAAGGACAGTTTCAGCAGTATCAAGTTGGAAAGATAAGTGTCCTGTTTGACACTGACCACCTATACATGTGAAACAGCCAATAGTTGAAAACAATAAGTAACCATACATAAACTCAGTCAACTGATGACAGTTATCCTTAAATTCAAAGGACTAATAACAGTGATTTCAGTAACTTTATTATTTAAGATCTTGAAGTCTAAACAGAAAATAATAGTAATTGTGTGAATATTTTTATATATATATGTGTATACTCTTTTCCAACTAGTAGAAATAGAATATTAGTGTAATTATTAAACTATTTTAACTGTACCTGAGGATTTATTCACTTTTTCCATTTTGTGGGTTCAGTGAATGTACATTTTACTTATCCCCTAGCATATAAGTAATCATAAGATAGTCACAGGGAGGAGACACCTTAAATCCTGGTACTACTTCTTACCAACTGGGCCAGGGTTTTTTACAGTCTGACTATTTTTATGATAACAATACACCAGTGCTTATTTCTAAGACTGGGGTATTACTTGTAAGGTCAGAACTCTTTACTGGCATACTCTTACATAATAAATAAATTTAAATAACCTCCCGCTACAGTGGGGGCTCGTCTGCGGGATATATCTTTGATATTCCTGAGCCAACTTTCTATTTCTGCTGTGTAGAAATTTTGTTTTGTAAATTTTTTGGAAAGAGTAACATAGTAGGAAATAATTATATTTTTAGGAGTACCATTGAGTACAGATAAAGAAAGCTGTTTCATATATGGTGAAGTCAGTTTAATTAACTTTAATTTTAACTAAGTTAATTATATTGTAGTAAATTAGTTTGAGTAAGATCACTTGCCCTACTAGACTACAGATACATCATGGCTGACTTGGTCAAATTTAGGTCTGCTACACTGCAGGTGGGAAAAGAGCTTGGCATGGATGGTGACGTTCTGATCCGGTATGTCACGACGGAATGTGAAAAGTACACCGAGAGAGAAGCAAAGCAATTAGAAGCAGAGAGAGAAGCCAAGAAATTAGAAGCAGAGAGAGAAGCCAAGAAATTAGAAGCAGAGAGAGAAGCCAAGAAATTAGAAGCAGAGAGAGAAGCCAAGAAATTAGAATTAGAAGCAGAAAGAGAAGCCAAGAAATTGGAAGCAGAAAGAGAAGCCAAGAAATTGGATGCAGAAAGAGAAGCCAAGAAATTAGAAGCTGAGAGAGAAGAAAGGAGGTTACAAGCAGAGAGAGACCATGAGCTGAAAATGAGACAGCTTGATCTTGAACTTCAGGCTGGGACTATCACCCATGGTAATAGCTCACCTCATTCTGCGAATAGCTCTTTTCAGAACACAGCAAATGGGGCCATGAACTTCCACCTAGATCCATTTGTTGAAAAGGAGGACGCAATTGAGTCGTACCTGGATAGGTATGAAAGGCTAGCCTCTACCTATGGACTGGAAAAGGAAAAATGGAGTCTAAAGTTATCCCAGGGATTGAGAGGTATTGCATATGATGTGTTTCTGAAACTCCCCAAAGAAGATCAGGAAAATTATGAGATACTAAAGCAAGCCTTACTGATCCGGTATGAAAAGAACTCTGAGGCATATAGGAAGAAATTTAGAACTTCTAAACCTCTACCTGGAGAAACATATAACCAGTTCTCAGCTAGGCTAGAAACGTATTTGTTGAAATGGAGTAGTTTAGGTAAGTATCAGAAAACCTACGAGGATCTGAAAGAAATGGTTATGTTAGAGCAAGTGAAAGATTCCATGTCTCAAGAAATGAGGAAATTCCTTATGGAACAAGGAGCAGAGAGGCTGGAAGACACTTTGAAATGTGCAGAGAGATACCAAGCCGCTCAAGCTGAACTAGTAGGAACGAAAAGGAAGCAGGTAGAAGGATATAAGCCGCCACCGCAGAATACCGATTTTGACCAGATGGATCAACCACACAGATACAAGCAAAGATTTGATAATAAGGACAAGAACCCTCAGACTCAGGAAAATAAACCCTACAAACAGGGAGCTAAGTGGTGCAAATTTTGTAAGATGAGCAACCACAACACTGATGAATGTGGGAGGAAAAAACCCCTTCATCATGCTGCATGTTTACAGGTGAGGACTTCTGTTAGGAAGGAACTGACTGTGAGTCAGAATAGCCTCCATCACCCACCTACCCAGGAGATAGTGACTGTGAATGGCAAACAAGTCACAGGAATGTATGACACAGGTTTGTCCTATGACGCAGTCGTGTGTGCATCTCTGGTGTGCCCTGAACAAATCACCACAGAAACAGTAGAGATTCAAGGGCCACTAAAAGGAACATCACCCCTTACATTACCCATAGCAAAGATTCATGTCAGTTGTCGCTATGTGGAAGGGGAGATAAATGCAGCTGTGATAGATGATCCCTTTTACCCCCTAATGTTGGGGCGTAAATATGTTTTCTTAGGAGACCCCGTAAAACCTATGGTTATGGCAGGAATCCAGACCAAGGCTGACTCCAGGAACATAGACATAGAGAGGGACACCAACGTAAAATTTCATTCAACTGAAATGAAACGGGCTCAAGAAGCAGACAGCACGTTGAAGCCTTGTTTTGGCAAATTATCAAAAACACATAAAGCTCCAAGGAAAGGACATTTCTATATGGAACATGGACTCTTGTACAGGAAAGCTGGAAGAGGGACGAAAAGTCATGGTCAAATTGTTGTACCATCCACCTATAGGAATAAGGTTATAGGCTGGGGACACATATCAACTTTGAGTGAACACCTGGGTAATGGTGCCACAAAACAAAGAATAGCCACCCAGTTCTACTGGCCAGGTATTACGGAAGACATAAATCAGTATGTAAATTCCTGTCCAGAGTGCACCTATGTAGATTCAGAAAGTCGACGGAAGAGTCTTCATCAAAAATCTACAAGCAAACCAGCAATCAGGGGTACTCCCGAGATTTGCACGGGAGGGGAAAGGAAACATCCCACACAGGTTCAATTGCAGTCTGAACCCCATGCGCTGGAAAAAAGGAACAAATCATGTAGCGAAAATCAAAAACCTACGGATTTGCGAGGGAAAACCACATCCAACTATCATCGAAAAGAGGGCGGTAAACTTCATGGGAAACCTACCGACCCCGTTTCACCAGCAGTAAGAGCCTGGATGAAAAGCCGAACCGGAAGGAGAGAGATAGTAAAGGATGAATATATTATTGGAAAACAGAATGTGGGCGCAGATTTTCTTAGTCGCCATCCCACAGAGCTTGAGGAGGATAGAAGGAAGGAAAACTAACCTCGGAATGGTCGATTTGCAATTGTCTTGTACCCAATAGTTAAGCTAGATATCATCCAGCTTAAAATATGGGGGAGCTATGTCGCAAAATTGGTTTCAAGTCATTGCAAATGAGTTCAGTTAGATTTATAAACCCATCTACGATCGAGTGACCGCTTTCAAAATGGCGGCGTATCAGCGAAATGTGTATCGGACAGAGGAAATCGCCAACGATAAAATAAAACGAAGGGAATCCGTATGAAAAGGATTTTACATTTCAGTACAGGGAAGGATGGTGTATAACTGCATATAAGATGGAACGGTAGGAAGTTCTCATTTACGGAGATATATGCGTATTTCGGCTGCCCACAGTTACGCTAAAAGCATGTAAACTCACTTCTGTTCTAAATATTAAAATCAACAAATAACAGTTTGGGAATTTACATGGATAGGAAGATAGAGTTTTATCAGCTGAATAAAACTAGATAAGATGGAACAATATGGATATTATATATGCTGAGAATGAGAAAGGCAAAATTTCAGTCGACGCACAGATCGGCTGAAATCACGGTTCGGGAAGGATTTTTTTCAGGTTAGGTTTAAGCTGTGACGTCGGTACTCTCCGATACGTCCGCGCTATACGTATTTAAAGCGGATCGGTAAACTGAGAGAGATACACAACGCAAGAGGTTGAGACAAGACTGAGGGCAGATAACGCCACGACTCTAAATCCATCTGAAGTGTGAGCGGATCGCCAGAAAATTTCAGTCTAAGTGTCTGGAGTCTGAGGGTAAGCGAATTTACGATAGCTATCCTGTATAATAATTTCTTTTATTTTGTATTACAGGTTCATTTAGAATTCACAAAATATGCCTGTATAATATTCATTGATATAACGTATTATTATTTTAATATGATTTATTCATGTGCTTAGTGGAAGATGGTTGCTTGTACAAAAACGTATCAAAACTAGCCCCACAGCCAAATAGAAAATATTTATTATATTTAATGCTGTATCTCGTCGATATTAAATGCATTATCGCTTACGAAGATAAGGGCAGTCCCATGACCAGAGATTGTCATAGGGAAATAAATTGTTAAAAGTTTCAGCATGGAAGATANCGATTTTACGAGGTTAGGTGACTAGTCCCCTTCCTCGCTGCCTTTGCCTTCCCTAGTTCGAGCGCACAACTTTGTACCCATTTACAGCTGGTAAACTGGAGTGTTCTACAGCCAGTTTCAGTAGAAAGCAACCTGATCACGTGGTCACTCACTCTATTTATTTTATGTATTAATTTTGGGTAGTTGCTAAGATAGCATCAGATTTGAATTTGTACTTGATATGATTTGGAAGGATCAAGTTATAGAATATGAAGGGATGTATAGGAGCGGATTAAACCAGATGATGTTTATTACTGATATGTTAATATTAATTCTGTATCATTGAAATGATGTTACTTGCTATGACTGTATAACTCTGACACCTGATGACTGACTTGTCTGACTTATGTGCTAGTCAGTTATACTTAATTGAAATGTTAATATTAATGCTATATCACTGAAATGATGTCCTTACTTACTATGATTGTATAACGGTGACATCTGATGACTGACTGGTCTGACATCTGTGCTAGTCAGCTACAAGTCTAGCCAGATACTAGCCAAGGCTGATATGTTGCAGGTTCCATGAAATAACTCAAACCAGACTGTCCAGTATCAGAAGCCGGTGCAGTTCCTCCGAGGCAATCCCACAAAAGTGCAGGACCCCAAAGAGTGAACTTCAACTGATCATTGGCATCCCTACTGTTGGGCCTACCAAGTCTGATATCAGCAAAGGACAGTTTCAGCAGTATCAAGTTGGAAAGATAAGTGTCCTGTTTGACACTGACCACCTATACATGTGAAACAGCCAATAGTTGAAAACAATAAGTAACCATACATAAACTCAGTCAACTGATGACAGTTATCCTTAAATTCAAAGGACTAATAACAGTGATTTCAGTAACTTTATTATTTAAGATCTTGAAGTCTAAACAGAAAATAATAGTAATTGTGTGAATATTTTTATATATATATATGTGTATACTCTTTTCCAACTAGTAGAAATAGAATATTAGTGTAATTATTAAACTATTTTAACTGTACCTGAGGATTTATTCACTTTTTCCATTTTGTGGGTTCAGTGAATGTACATTTTACTTATCCCCTAGCATATAAGTAATCATAAGATAGTCACAGGGAGGAGACACCTTAAATCCTGGTACTACTTCTTACCAACTGGGCCAGGGTTTTTACAGTCTGACTATTGTTATGATAACAATACACCAGTGCTTATTTCTAAGACTATGGTATTACTTGTAAGGTCAGAACTCTTTACTGGCATACTTGCCGATCGCACTAAGTGGCGATGCTATTTACGGTGCCACCTCAGATTGGGCGAAGAGAGGCTCACACAAGAAGCAGAGGTGAGGAGAAAACGTCGAAAGGAGCACCAGGAAAATAAGCAGCTGAGGGCTGTCACCTCAGGGGCGCATTCCCATAGTCTGTTATGACTGAAGGGGCTATTATTATGTCTACCCAGGGGCAGACAAGGGGGCCATAAAATATGCCAGTAACCTCACATATTGTGTTAAACTGCCTGCTACTCATGGCGATACACTTTACCTATAGGTGTTCCTTTTGCACCTTTCCGATTGAGAATAATAGCATTTTTCTCCTGGGAAAGGGGGGGGGGGGGTAAATATAGGTTACGAGTTATTTTGCACACTACAACGGGTTTGCTTGTGGAGAGCGATATTATGCTCTAACAAATTCATATTATACGGAACTACACCGCAATAGAATATGACGTAGGCTAATGGTTGCATGCAGAAGATATGATAAGTTGAGCAGAGTCGTAAATCGTCTGCTAGGGACTTCTTTTTTTTTTTTGTCTTTCTCTACTGTCTAATAGGCACTAGGAACGTTTACAATCAGACGGTTGTAATAGTGACAGGTAGACGGAACGCGTAGAGAGGGGACGGGGTGGTAGATTTGTAGAAAACCAAGGGCGACTATTCAAAAAGTCGTACTTTTGGCAAAGGGGGAGATAAGCTAATGAAGTTAAGACGTATTTTCGGTAGACATTGGTCAGGGGGAATTAATCTGAGAACAAGGGAAGATAATCACAGTTACTCCCCCCTTACCTCCGTTTTTTTCGGGACGTGAGCAGATACGGTGAGAGTCGCCAGATCAAAAGACCGTTCGCTCGTTGCCAGAGTCGGCAAGCGGTGAAAGCTGGCACTTTTAGCTTTGATTCGCAGATCGAACGAAGAAATATCCCGAAATCTGAGCGAAGGCGTCAAAACTAGCAAGTGCTAGTGAATTTCTACCAATTTAAGATATATACCGCATCCTTCAAAATCCATTATTCAGTACCCACAGGATTTTTCAGAACCAACTAGCTTCGATTGCTAGACCATTGTTAAAGTGGATTTCTTAGTATTTTCGATTGGAGAAGTTCTAAATTTCTGTGTTTGCGGTAAATATTATACTAGAAGTTTGAGGGAATAAATTGTTAAGTCAATCATTATATTATACTAGAAGATTTTCTGTGTAGAATGATTTACTGGTTAAGGTCCGTCAATTATACCTTGTATTTCACTAGGATTGTGTTGTGTGTTAATTGACTAGCAGAATTAAAATAATATATAGCAAAATTGTTCCGACTGTAGCGTTAATCTAACTAACTGATATTAACCCGTAAGAGATATTTTAATCGACTAGTAAATGCACTATTCATTTTGAGTACTGATGAAATATATATTTATTTCTAATTCACGATGATTAATTTTGTAAATGACTAGAATTTATTTCACGGGGTTTTTAAACGATAAGATAAGCTCTAAGCTTGTAGTTCTAATTAAAATTAAATAACCGAAGTGGATAATAATATTATTTTACGCGGGTTAGGATAGGATTGAGAATACTATATTGTGGTTAAGTATTTTGTATTTTTCTTCTTATATCTAGTACTGGGTCACATACCCAAAACCTACCAGCGGCTTCCATATAAATCTGAGAAAACGGGTCTAAGTCTACGTCTAACAGACGCAAATACAAACATTCTTCAGTAAGAGCGGGTCTTTAAGGTTGATCTGTTCGGTCTCTTGGTTTACTCAGAACGAGAGCGAGTACCAACAACAGACAATAAGAATTATTTGTAACTGGATATATAGATATCCAGATTTCCTTTTTCCATTTTCTATATATCCAGTCAGCCCGCAGTAGCGAATAATATCAAACACTAACATTTCCCGATTACCGACCACTTGTGTTGTGGCGAAGATTTATCCAGAACAGATTTACATACCTGACATTCCGTTAAGTATTGAAAAATGTCAAGCTAATGACACTGTGAACAATAGAACGCGTGAATATCGATCTGGACAAATTGAGGTGAAACGAACAGATTCAATAAAATAGTAACAAAGCAAGCGTTTCCCCAAATCAGAGGATTAAATCAGTAAATTTTGGGAAAACTGGGGCTTGGTTTGCCAAATAAAACCAACACTGGATCTATGGCGCTTACTCAGGAATTCTGTTCCAGACATGTTAATCAACAAATTAGGTAAGCACGATTGAAAGGTGGCTACTTGTCTGTCTGAAGCGAGAGAAAGAAGGAATGAATACTTCTTATATTTTATAACTAATATACTCACTTTGTTTGATTTTTCTTCCTATGTTTCCTAATACTGTTCATTTCAGAATAGATAAACTAGAAACTCTGCTCTTTACAGTATAGTCAAATTCTATACCATAGTGCTAATCTTTTGACCTTTTAGGGGTTAATTAACTTCTTCTTGTGGGAACCTGTCTCAACAGAGGGGATTGCACTTATATGTGTATTTCTTTATTAATTCTGTAACCTATGATTTTTTATATTCTGATATTTCTTTATAATAAATGTTGTGAAGTTTCTTTATGATAAATAAACATTAACATAAATCTTATTACCTGTGTCGGTCAGCTCGTCCCAATATCCCTATTCCATTACTATAGTTTTTCACGTTTGTGCGTCTAATTGTCGTCACTTATCTGTGTGTGTGTGTGTGTGTATGTGAGTGGTTGGTATATATATAGACCAACAGAGAAGTACTGCACTCACTAAACGTACAGGAACATTGGCTCCTAAATACCATCGCAATAAGGAAGCTGAAATTTTTCGGTCATATAAAAAGACATAATAGTCTGGAAAAAACAGTGATGGAAGGCATGGTCCCTGGAAAAAGGGGAAGGGGTCGACCTAGACGACGGTGGACCCAGGACATCACAGAGAGTCTGAACTTGTCTTTGGCTGATGCAGGTCGACTTGCCCAGAATCGTGATGCGTTCAGAGAATCTATATGTTTACCTTATCTCGCACTGATTCATCACCTTTGTCAGTTCTATTCAGACGGAACCTAACATTGTTCTTAATCACCTATCGGAAATTTACGACAATGTCATTAAAAGTTGTAATCTTGCGTCTACATAAGAGTGGAGCATTTATTTGCAGTTATCTTTACTGTTGTCGTTGTGCCTTAGATTTACTGGGTAAAAAATCTACAACGAGAGAATACATATGAACAGCATGATAAAACGCAACGCAACACCACATATGGAGACATGTCTGTCGGTCTGACTGCCTGTCTGTCACTCTTTCTGTCTGACTGAATGCCTGTCTGTCTGTCAGTCTGTCTGTGGTCTGTCTGTTTTGTTTGTTTGTGTAGCAGCGACTTTAAAGAAGAGCATAGGCACCATCACTGTGGACACTAATTGTAAAGAGTAACTTTGGAACTAAATAGAAAATAAAGATTGTGTTTGGACTTTTATTGTTCATAAAGACAAAAAGAGAAGAATAAGATGTGAATGGACATTAGGAGTTAAGGCAGTTTAAAGTTATTAACGATTTTAGGTTCAGGGTAAGAACGACATCTAGAACATTTGTGGATTAAAGAGTAAAGATATTATTGCTACAAGGCCAGGTTAAAATAGCATGGTGTGACACTGGCCGCAGAGTTCAACTGAGTTGATTACAAACAAAAGTGTGAGAATTATAAAACGTAAAAACTGATTGAGTTTAGGATTAGAGGACAAATCAATCAAGAAGCAGGATTCAGTAGCGGTCAAAAAGGTTCTACCCGTGCAGTCCTTGAGAAGACCTAAAAGAGATAGGACGTAGTCGGCCACCGAGTTTTTTGGTGGAGCAGCGTTTTAGTCTATAGACCAAAGTTGTATCTGGTGAAGAGAATTAGGAAGGAATTTTCATTTTCCCAGAAGTAGAAATTGTAAGGCTAGACGAGATAGTGAGCGATTCACGAGTAGAATCTTATTAGCAAGATTTGAGAAATTTTAGATGTGAGCAGAACTCCGAGAAAACTAAGACATTTGTTTAAGTGCAACGAAATTGTTTTGTACGACACGGTGAAGTCTGAACTTTCACTAGAATAATCTACTGTGCGTCCTTAGATTTTATTATTACACCTCATCGTAATCATCTATCGTTTGTATTGGTCACAGATTCTCGGAACATGGTTGTGCTAATTTCATGATGTACAGTAAGTGGAACTTTATGATTTCTCGTATAACATGATATTATGATTTGATATAATAACGTCAAGAATCAAGTTGACTCGATCTGTAAGAACTTATCCTGTACTGTTGTACCCATTGAAAGACTACCTAAACATGTACGAGTCAGCTCTTGCAATCAATTGAAACTGATAAGAGAAATAGAGCAGAATAAACGTTCTATATGTTCATTCAACCAGAGCTGTTGGTACGTTGTGTTCATACACCAATGTCCATGTTGGTACATCTTCCAAGAAGCTTGTAAGATCGTCTAGATAAATAAGGAAGAAGCACTGAGTTGACTATTACCCAGAAGCCTTTACCTGGAACCTGTGATTGAGGTAGTACTCTACTAAGTCACGAGCCAACAACATATCCCTTCCAACGTAACATCTCAAGCGGGAGCTTCTTCTCGAAGAGACTGTAATTAACGTATGGTGCCAAGAATATACTTATACACTTTCCTTGGCACTGCTACGTTTGTTTGTTTGTCTGTCCGTTTGTTTTTCTGTCTGTTTGTATGTCTGTTTGTCTAAGTGTCTGTCTGTCTCATCTTTAACTTGTTGAACATATATTTTTCGAGTCTAATGTGGTCGGGTGTCAGTCTGAAATAATCACTTGCTCACCTCTAGGTAAGGAGTTACACTCAACAAGGCACGAAGAGTCAGACTTGTAGTGCAGCAGAGAATACATTGCGCGACTAGTATATTGAGGTCAACTCACAGGAGCAGGACTAGAGAATAAAAACAGGAACAATTAAGACTTAAAACTGAAAGCTTGTCCAAACATAGCTCAGAGAAGAAATCAAGAAATAAACGCCTTCTTGCCACAAACAATAAGACAATTACTGACAGCATCAATTTGTTTGGATTTGGTTTTAAGGACTGTCTTCATTGCACACGGACAACTCCATCAGTGCTCCGATCTTCTCACTTAGATCACACAAGGAGGATCTGAGCACAGTTCACCAACTCCGTAGCACCGGCAATAGTCCCAATGTATGTATACAGGAATCACACATTCTATTAATATTTTTGTGGTGGGTAGGTTACTAACTGTTACATTTTGTCGGGGCAGCGGCCTTAAGGCCTACTATTTACGATTTCCAACTGCCGTGGGATTTTTAACGTGCGCGACTTGCACACGGGACCTCCTATTTTTTCGCCCTTATCTGAGAAAGCTAAGCATCCGATCTCACTACCCAGGAGACCAGGGAAGATTATGACATCATTAGAACCACTGGTTCTGAAACAATTACCATAAATTATAAAACCTCTACTGGGAATCCGAGCCCTGTACCTTTAGAATTCGACGCCATACGTCTTAGCCACTCCGACTCCATCACCATCACTTTGTTTATTACCTTGAAAACGTAAAACTAAAAGCTCTTGTCTACAATACAAATCTCTTGCAAATGCTTGAAACTGTCTTTTAATAGATGGATCGCGTCCGCAATTTACGCGAGGGTAAAGTTCCGGAGACGCGCATGTAATTTGAGATTCACGTAAATTGAGTCATTGTCAGAATAGAAATTATGTACTAAACAATTAGGGAGATGCTTCTGCAAAGAAGATTAAAATAAAAATAAATAAAAGTTTCACAAAAAGCATACAAAAATGAAAATGAAAAAACAAACATAAAATAGAGACCTGAAATAAAAAAATTTTAATAGAAGTAGCGATACTTTTTGCATTATTCCACCTCGTAGCTCGCGTTATTTCGAAATCGCATAATTCACATCCCGTAAATTGCGATACCACTGTACTATTGAAATAATATAACTGGATGCTGTGAGTTCTATTAAATTATCATCTATAAGATATATTTTTCTTGTTGCTGTTTAAACGACGTGTTTTCTATTGGCGCTAAATGTTTGGCGTGAGTGAGACAATATTATCTGGCAATTTGACGTTTACACTATTTCACATACCACACTCTGGCTCCAGTCGTCACAAACAACGCCAGACTCTACCTCTGCCGTCCCTGTATAAACGTAACGCTTAAAAATCTAGTGTTGTTGTTGCGACAAATGAACTATTAAAGTTGCATACGTCTGGAGGCACAAAATAGATCAAATTACAGAGGTTTCCAGAAGACAGCGTTTGTATGTAACTTTATGTTCTGCTAAATTAGTTTTGTGGGTTAAACTTGTTTGTAAGCGTTGACTTGGATATAAATCTGAAACCAGTTGCGTTTAATTACAAAAACATTAACACGTGTTTAAATTATGTATATTGATTCTAGTTCGTGATTTAATAATAATTTATCCTCCCACTTTTAGAATAAGAGGAGTGAGAGAGGTTCGGAAACGACGGTGGATAGAAAAGAGTGTAGCAAGTTAAATGAAAGGATTGTCCGGGGGAAGTGATAGAGATGTATAATTGGTTTATGTAAACTGCAGACGATATGAGATGCTGCTGTAGACGATATGAGATGTTGCTGTAGACGATATGAGATTGTGGTAAAGTGGGATGATAAAAATATTTATAGGGGACTTAGTGTACTGACTGAGATCAGCTGTGAAGGTATCTGTATCTAATATGTGTAGTGTTTTACAGATAACCTTACTTGCTGCCACATATTTATATCTCAGTCAGAATTATTCTGGAATATTGTGTTGGTAACGTTATATGTCTAGGGTTATGCAAATGATGAAGTGTAAGTCACCACAACAACAAACAGATAAATAATTTAATTATTCCACCATACTTGACAATACTGTGACACTCACAAACAGTCAACACTCTAGAAGACTATCTTAAAAGATTCAATGATAAATTTCAGATATATACAGATGTATTGATTTTTTCTACAATAGTGATCCTGATTCAACTACACAGTGAACCAGGCAATATTATAACATGTAATTACAAATATTATGTACACAGTGATAAATGTGGTCTGTGCATTGACATACAATATTAGTAATCTATGTGTGTGAGTTGTGATGTGGTAATCTGAGGTAATACTGGTTTTGTTCTTCAAGATATGTTATTATTGGTCATCATGACTGCATGTGCTTGTGTATGTTGGAACTAGTATTGGAGATGGTCTCAGTTCCGAACATTAAAACAATTAATTGCCCCTCTTTAATTAATACAATTCATTTTAAAAGGAGGGGTACAAATTGTTGAGCTCTGTTGGCCACGAAGGGCTTAACTTTCGTGATGGCGGCAGGCAAAGACTCCTCTGCTAGACTTCTTCACTGGTTCTGAAGACACCTCACTGGTTACTACAGGGACCAAAGAGTATGTTGTAGCCTCTGGATTCAGCAAACGCTCAGACCAGGTGCGGCTTCAATAACTAGGACCACAGTCCCTGAAACAAGAAGGATGTACCTCCTACTTCAGAACTAATTTATACTATCTGGCTAGACTGAGCACAATACATCACAAACACAGAGTTCAGAGCTTTAGTTTAACTGCTATCTTCTTCTGAAGCAGCTTACTCCAGTATTAACCTCCCTAATGGTTACTACGCCTCTGCACTTTCAGCTATAAGTCCTTCCATGTCATAAGGTAGGTGTCAGGGTACTATGTGGTAATTCCATGTAGTTTGACTTTTCTCCGACACCTTCTGTTCAGGTTGGAGCAATATATATATATATATATATATATATATATATATATATATATATATATATATATATATATATATATATATATATATATATATATATATATATATATATATAGGCCGGCCTTGCCTTATGTTCGCTACTGAACTGCACACATATACAGACATAAATTATCAATGTACATTCAATTTTCATTAAAAAGAGATCAAATATTTCAACCTACCACAATTCAAGGAAATAAACACAGATACGTTGACTAGCAATGAATGTAGGCACAAATACTGGCACAAATTCCCATCTGCTTATGTTCCAGGCTTTTATTTAGCAAAAATATGAGCTGGCTTCAACGCACTGTTGCTTTATCAAGCTTATTTGAACTAGTGGTCTCGAACTAACGCTATCAATTAACTATATTAACAGACCTAACCAATCAGGCCATTTCTACCCCATCGTTTGAAAAAAAGTACTCTTACTTCCGTCTCCCTTGACAACAAAAGATAGCATTTATAGTCCGACTAATCGTGTTTAGCCTTACATATCATTCCATCCAATCAATTCAAATGTAACTTGTGGCCTATTTCCGTACAATGGTGGTTTAAAATTCTGCCACTGAGCGACTCCGAGTTTTTAGGTTGTCTGACACCCTCATTATTTTCTTTTGCCTATAATTTATTAATTCCTGGACTATTTGCGTAACACTTAACATATTCTGTGTCAGCAAGCCCTAAGGAATCCAAATATCTCAATTTAAGGGAGCTAGGTGGCTGCGTTCAAAATGTGCATTTTCTACCACCTCCTGTTCACTTCAATCCCCATGTGGTGTCTGGGTACTGTCATGTTTTCAAACGTAAACCCATCTAATGTCATCTTTCCTAATAAGCGTTTTTCAGGTTTTTAAAACCTAACTCTGGGAAGGGTAGTGTTTTTATCCCTGTCCGTCTGAAAAAAAGTTAGTGCATGTGGCCTTACACGCGTGATAGTAGTAATTGTATATCGCGTTACGCTTGTTGGGGGTGGCATTAATAGCGAGACGCGTGTTTAGTGTTGCATGCGTTCCTGATTTTCAGCCCTCCCTTCTTTCCATCCTACATCCATCTGTCCATTCGTAGTGTAATTAATTTAGGTCATACGCAGTGTGCCTCTCAATGTTTTTTCTTAGAAATGCAATACCCGTTTTAATGTGTTGTGGAAACGCTTGTATTATGCAGTGGCTTGTATTTAACGTGGAAACGTTACAATTTGCAGACAAAGCATAAACAAAGGGGATTTCGAGTACTGTCATTGCGACAGCACTGTTCTTTACCATTCTTCTTCCTTTTATAGAATTTATTTGTTAGGCTTTACATTTACTTTTTAATTTATATATGTGGATTTAGAATTTCACGACAGAGATGTTGCTGTAGACGATATGAGATGTTGCTGTAGACGATATGAGATGTTGCTGTAGATGATATGAGATGTTGCTGTAGAGGATATGAGATGTTGCTGTAGACGATATGAGATGTTGCTATAGACGATATGAGATGTTGCTATAGACGATATGAGATGTTTCTGTAGACGATATGAGATGTTGCTGTAGACGATATGAGATGTTGCTGTAGAGGAGTGACAGAATTGTCACTACTCTAGTTCCAGAATTATGAAATGGAGTGACCAGTTCTCATTTGCGCTGTTTATGCCTTCCCTAACTGAAGAGCTGAATCATGAATACATTTAAAGCTGGGTAGACGGAAGCGTGACGCAATCAGGTTGGGAACCAGTAACACAGTAACTTTGTTTCGTGAGGCAAGCTCTCATACCACTCAGCAGCCAATTGGGCGCTCACTGCTACATCTCATATATATATAACAATGACTAATGTGTTCCTATCATCTGCCCATTGGTTAAAAAAGTAAATAAATAAATAAAGCAGGAAATGTTTGAAGTCCACAAACGTATACATCACATCTGTTAGCGTTAAATGTAATCACGCATGTCTGAATAATTCATGTTCATGAAACAGGATTGATGATATTTGTATTGGCAGATAGCGGATGTTCAAATATGGCTAGGCTGTTTGATGTTGAGGACAAAACACATATTAATTTAAATATCATTATAATTGGTTAACATCTAAAAAGCAACAGACTTTCATAACTGGACGCTTGCATAGAATAGAATGACTGACGTGATGTGACAGGATCACTAATGTAGAACTGATGACAGGAATGATGCAGGTGGCAGCTGAACCGGAGATGAGAAGGAGATGCCTTTTGATAGCATTGCAAGGCAATCCTTGTTCTGGAATTCTCAGGGTAAAAGAGGTAGAGAGCTGTAGACAGAGATTACAGGAATAAAGAAGACATTGAAAGGCCTTGAGCACTTGGTACAAAATAGAAGGAGTTTGAATCTGTTGACAGCATATGGTCCCTGGGGCGCTGAAAGGTCAAGAATACGTGAACTATAAAAGGTTGGATCTCAATACAGATAACGAAAGAATATTAATGCAGCTGCCTCATGCATGTCGTAAGGGCGGACGATGTAAGCTTGTGAATGTAACTGACATTCACGTAAAATTAGTTTTCACAAAGCCACTGCTGTAGGAGCATGTTCTGTGGTGCAAGCTTACTGCAAGGAGACCAGTTGTAATGGTGGTTCCATGCTCCTAAGGAGCGAAAAAGGAGATGAAAGATAAAACAATAACTTCAAATTCACAAATTGGCACTTACCTTCGGTTACGTCCTTGACCCAGTGTCTTTGTTACGACAGTATGAGATGTTCTCAAGAAAGCGTGCCGTATTCGAAAATCTGGCTTGCTCTAATAATGTTCTTTCTTTTCTACCGTCTATGTGTGTTTATGTCATCTAAGTGTTTATAGTCTACTTTTTTCCAGCAACTGTTCTAAAATTGTTTTATCATGTCCACGCTAGGAAAGCGAAAAACGTATCAGTTTTATTCCGGTTACCGATTGGTTGCTACAGACCTCATGCAAGGAGGGGAAAAACACACCCACACATTTCATGAACTCGCTATGATACGTGAGTAACTTTCACTGCAATGAACAATATATGACAATAAACAGAAACAGAGTCCTGCTCAAAAAGAAGAACGTTATATTCAGATGTCAAGTGAATGAAATCAGATTTTTATATTGTGTACTTTTTGGTATGAAGAAAATTAATAATGATGGAAACCCGAGCCTTGTGAGTAGTAAATACAGGTAATTAACAGGCACTCTTTGGACAGACAAGAGGACACCAGACAAAAGAAAGGAAATATAAGTGATAGGTTTAGCGGGGATCGAACCAAAGACCATCCACATTAGCTGTGCGTCCTTTCACTATTTACTTTCACAGCATGGCGATGGCGCTGTTTGCATGGCCCTTGGTTCGATTTCTCGTTCAAGAAGACATAGAATGATCTTTAATGGACGTCACAGTACAGGAAAGTTTGTTCTTAATTGTGTTTAAAGACCAAATCTCGACAAGAAGATCAAGTGTTTCGAATGAATAAACTTTGCAATAAATGCCTCCAAAGTCAAAATTATGAGTCATGTTGATTAATACGATTATCTTGTAAAACCCCATCTCCATGGCTTTTGCCATCGTCGTGCTTGTTCATCAAGTGTCCATGATATTTTTCTGCATAACAGGATCTACTCTATGTAACACTGTAAACCTGCCTTTTTACCTCCCATGAAAAAAATTTGTTGCATACAGCGCTTTTCATTTGCCAGGAATGTTATTTCATGGTTATCAATAGGATTGTTGTTGCAACATGATTCCCTCTTACAGAAACATATCACCATAGTTGTTATTTCATGTGGCAGCTTTTGTTGTTTTGCTGCAAAAGAAAAAAAACTGCTTCCGTCTTTCCTTTTAATTTGGGCTTGTTCCGCGGCTTTGCCCGCCAGATCTGATTGGCCTGTCAATCATCGATGCTGTGGTTTCTCACCCAGTGGTCAGCATCTAATATCGAACGGTCTGGGCTGGGTATGAATAGACTCAATTGCTTTCCTGCTTTTCTTACGCTCTCTTTCACCGTTTTTCTCT
Organism: Oreohelix idahoensis; assembly: GCA_024509875.1. Taxonomy (NCBI): domain Eukaryota; kingdom Metazoa; phylum Mollusca; class Gastropoda; order Stylommatophora; family Oreohelicidae; genus Oreohelix; species Oreohelix idahoensis. The sequence goes on along the minus strand of JAMPIV010012795.1, from coordinate 162,657 downwards.
TTGTGGTCTTTTCATCTGCTTACCGACAATTTCAGTCGTTCATTCTAGGATTCAATCTCTGGCATATGACCCTTGCATATAATAATAATAAAAACAATAATCATCATCATCATCATCACTCTTCAGTTCCCCAAGAAGCGTAGGACTTCAACAAACTTATGCCAAGTCTTGCTATCACGTGCCATCAACAAACTTATGCCAAGTCTTGCTATCACGTGCCATCAACAAACTTATGCCAAGTCTTGCTATCACGTGCCATCAACAAATTTATGCCAAGTCTTGCTATCACGTGCCATCACGACAAAGGTCTGTCCACGTTTTCTTCAAACCCTTCATGTCTGTTTCCAGCTGTCTATTTCATCTGTTCCTTTGTCTCACTCTACGTCTCCTACCCTGGGGATTACAGAACAAGAACTGCCTAGTAATGCTATCAACAGGTTTCCTCAATGTGTGTCCTATCCATCTCCAGCGCCTTCGCATCTCGTGTTCCACTGGCACTTGTCTGGTTCTTGTGAACAACTCCATATTAATGATATGTCATATCACTTTAATCCTTCTATTCTACACAAGCAGCCATTTATAATTCGTACATGCTAACATATACACACATGCATAGATTGTATACTTATACACGCACTTACATACATACAGCTTCGAGTAGTTTCCGGGGGCATCAGAGACAAATAAAGAATAGAGCTTTTACTCCCTCGTGCAAGTCGTATCAGGCGACAATATTTGGTTCAGCGTGGGGCTTGCTACATCATCATGTAACACTAATTGCTACAGAGACGACTGCTGCAAGAGAGCATTAATATTTTGGTGAAGGATCGTGTCGACCAGCTGCACTGGTACCCCGTTTTCTATAGGGAGTGACAACGTAAACGTAGATGATGATACTCATAAACATACGTAAATACATAACTGCGACGGTATTTCCTCCCCTGCTTTGCAGTAGTGGTCCAACAGTGGCCAAAACTCAAGAGTATCTAATATGGGCTTCAAAGGTATCTACCTTCGCACAAGATTACTCTTGGCAGAGATGTAGATAGAAGGGTGATGACACTTCTATTACAAAGGGATTCTTCACAAGATATTCAGAATAACCGAGAACAATACTGCTTTGGCTGAGTATGTTAACTCTGTAATTCTGCCGACGCTTTTGTGAAGGATTTAAGCACTTATTACTTTCAGCTCGTTTAAGCCCCCACCCCTGATTTACTCAGTGGAATTCTATTATTTTAGTATAGCTGTTCAGAGTGTGTTTAGTAATTTGACTGAGACAAACATGCAGTAACTTTAAAATGATTAAATCGACGTTAAATTCGTAACATTACAAATAACACAATGTAATAATTACTTTAGGTTTTAACAGTTGGAAAATAATTTGAATAGTTATGGATCAAGAAAAATTATCATCACAGTCTTTAGGGAATGTGAGATATTACAAGAAGTTCAAGTGGCGGCATAGATTTGAACTTAGCTGCCAATGATGGTTCTGCTCCTGTTATGGGTTGGTTCTTTTCACTATGCTCGAGCTCGTCTCTGATCAAGGTATTCGGGGTAGCTCGTTTCCCAGAAACGTCAAGGAGAGTCTACCGCGTGCGTCCTTCGTTTTAAAGCTTAGACCACGGTTCCTTTCTTGTTCCATAGATAGTACTTTCTGCTGGTACCACCAGTAACTATGGTAAAAGAATAGAACGAAACGCTCTTCTGAGTATGGCGTTTTCCACCCCATAGTTATGGGTTCCTATCTTCCCATACCACCATCTCAATTACTCAGACTTTACCCTCAATGAGAATTAAATTTAATCCCTCGGGATAAAACTTTCTTTACATTTAAATAGAGTAGCTTTCATAGTTACTTTATATTTAAATGAAAAGGTTAATAATACAGATAAAGTCTGTTTACAATTACATCTCCACTGATTGAAAAGGGTTCACAATATAAATTGCATACGTTTTCATTTATGTTTTACACTGACTGAAAAGTTTGAAACTTCCATTACATAAAAATGAATATTTTCATTTAGACATTTACACTGGTTTAAGCTTGAAAACTTACATTAATTTTAAAGTGACTATGTTTATAGGGACATTTACACTGCTTTGAAAATGTAAATATTATACTTAGAATGGACATCATTTCTTTCATCTTTCCCTCCCTGATCCATAGGGAACCTGGAACTACTTTATGCTTTTAGTTCTCTTTACGAAACTATCAATAAAGCAATCACCAGCCCGTGCAATGGTGGTTCATGAATCATCATTCTATACGCTGAAGTTGCCAGCCTCAAATGACTTTGACATCCACAAGCGAGTTTCACATTTTAAATTCACATGGTAATTTTCCCACGCATTGTTGTTATGAATCTAATCAGAAAGATCCAATCATTTCAAATCATGCAGATAGGGTGTGATATTTTCAAAATAGTCCCACGTGAAATAAGGTGCGTGCCTGCAAAGGTCACGTATTACCTACCATATATGAACATCTGATGCCTTGCATACACTCTCGGTAAACACACATGACAACATGGGTAAGCTGTAATACTTATTACTTTATTAGAAAGTAATATTGTCATAACAAGTCGGCCCTGAAGCGATGATGTCACACTTGTCTGCCCACATGTGTCACACAGACAGTAATCTCGTTATCTGTCGTATGAGTAAGCAAAAACTCCGTGTCTGCCCATCTGGGTTACCAAACGAGTCGTCTTATCAGCGGTTCAATCTAAACACGCCGGCGACTATCTTATCTCAGCTAGGATGACTGGGTAACAAACAGGTGACATCACAGAGAGGTGTGTCGAATGATTTAATGAAATAAAATCAAATATCTGCTACTTAACAGAAAATAACGACGAAAGAAAGAAAGAAAAGTGCGATACTTGAGAGCACATAATAAAAATCAGTACCACAAATCTACCGATCAAATCTACGGAGAGAAACAAAGATCGATAGGGGCCGCCCCGTTTTGTCACAATAACAACAAATACATGCAAACATATACACAATAACGTATGCTCACACTTATAAAGACTGCATACATACACACTAGGTTGCATTCATTGGTTACCCTTCATTTTTCGAAGAAGTATAGTTCTTGACCACACGCACGCCTAGTGTGCCGATGGTCAAGAAAATATGGGCCTAACACCATATTCCCAATATGCCTCAATGGCGTGTAACGGGATCCTTGACCTTTACACGCACGCCACGTCCTCCTGTTGCGAGCCATCAGCTAAGGGTATGTCCATGTCTTACTCGTTATTTTCATTTCTGTCTCCATCTCCCATCTTCGTAGTTCACTGTGAGGGTCCTAAAGGTCTCAGATGGACAATGAAAAAATAGGACTGCAGCTCCCTCAGGCGTTTCCTACAAGGCGACTAAGATTAGGTTGTACATGAGACTGGCAACTTCATCATGTAAAACAAATTGCTGCAGAATCCACCACTGCAAGAACATGTAAATACTTAGTGTAGACTTCCCGAATGGTTAATGGTTACCAGCTGTGACTGGCGAAAGCCCCCTTCTAGATACGCCACTGTACACACATAAACACATACGTAATACGTACATACACGCATAAATACATATATGCATACATACATATGTACAAACATGCATACATGCATAAGTACATACAACGCACTGTCGTAGATTTTATCAGATAGGTAATAGATGGTTATAGTCCTGTCTGAGCAGAGGTGATAGTGATAACTATGTGAAAGTAAGGCGAAAGAAATAGTTTTTTTCTCACGAGGTGATCGTGTAAGAGAAAGGACAGTCTCTGGGATGAGTAATTTATCTAATCCAGCCTATCTGGACTACTAAATTTAAATCAGACGCACTTTCTCTCCTTGTACAAAATACAAGTTACACTGCACCCGCATGCACACACTCCTGTGACAAATACGCACAAAAGTGAAAACAAACTATGGATAACATATATGGACACGGGTTGACCAACACAATAACTTACTACTTACTTAGTCGTTCCCCTTCTACCGTGAGGTGTAGAGGTTTGAAAGAGAGAGCACCAGACCATTCTATCAGCTGTCTTCTTCCTGGCCTGGTTCCATTCTAGTCCTCGGTCCTTCAAAGATTGTCTAATGTTGTCCTCCCAGCGAACTCTGGGTCGTCCTGAAGGTCTGGATCCCTGGCTCTTTGTTTCCCATGCTTGTCGTGGTAGCCGATCTTCTCCCATTCTGCAGACATGGCCAAACCATCTTAGTTGGGACTGTTCTATTTGGGTCTGCAGCGGATGGGATTTCAGGCCTTGACGGAAGTAGTAGGGAATGTTGGACTTAGGTATTATTCAGGCGGCGGCGTGTGACTTTTATATAGCAAAAAACTCGATCGATTTCAGGCGGCGTTTCAGGCGGCGGCGCATGACTTTTATATAGCGATATATTTTAACTTAGGTATTATTCAGGCGGCGGCGCATGACTTTTATATAGCGATATATTTTAACTTAGGTATTATTCAGGCGGCGGCGCATGACTTTTATATAGCGATATATTTTAACTTAGGTATTATTCAGGCGGCGGCGCATGACTTTTTATATAGCGATATATTTTAGCGGCGAGGCTTCCTCTGACGATCAGACGTATGACTTTTTATATAGTAATATACGATAATGGTGTTGTGTATACAAAATACTTAGACAATATATATAAAAAATCGATAATGACGGAAAATTTAAAAAATCGATAATGTTGGGTTACTAAGAGGGTTTTTGAAGTGCCTTTTTTGGGCTGGCGTGGGTGACGATGTAGCTGGCGGGGTGGGTTAGGGTGGATTTTTGTGTGATGTGGTAGTGTATTGGTGTGTTTGTTTAGACATATATACACACATATATATACATTCATATATACGGAGATGTGGTGACGTTGTCAGGATGCATCTGTGGTGACGGCGGCTTAGGTTACTAAGGGGTTTTTTAAGGGAACGGGTATTGCTTTTTGGCTGGCGGTGATGCCTCATGGGTGTGTGCTGGGGTGTAGCTGGTGGTTGTATGTATGACGCAGGAGTGAAGTGTTAGATAGAAGTATATAGTTAATGATATCTTTTAAAAGAATACTTGAGTTAAAGAGGAAAATATAAAAATCGATAACGGCGACTTAGGTTACTAATGGATTTTTTAAGGAAGCGGGTATTGTTTTTGTGCGAGGGGGAGGATGACGATGTATAGTGGGGTGTGTTGGGGTATGGGTTTTTGTGTGCGTGTATTTTAATTGTTGTATATATATATATATATATATATATATATATATATATATATATATATATATATATATATATATATATATATATATATATATATATATATATATATATATATGGGAGTGAAGTGTTAGAGACCTGCACTAGGTCTACCATCGAAAGTGCGTCACGGTATTGTTGTGTATTGTTTATTTTACATATAGACATATTTTACAACAGTTATACGAACAGTTAGACGATAGCCTTAGATAATAAGAAGACGATATATTTAGACTTTTAGACAATAGGACGACGCTAGTTAGACGATATATACATATAATAGGGAGATATATTTAGACAATAGGAAGACGATAGTTAGATGATATATAATAGGGAGATATATAGAGACAACAGGAAGACGATAGTTAGACGATATATACATATAATAGGGAGATATATTTAGACAATAGGAAGACGATAGTTAGATGATATATAATAGGGAGATATATAGAGACAACAGGAAGACGATAGTTAGACGCTATATATTTACATAACAAGAAGATGATATTTATACGTTATATTTAGACAAACAGTTATACAAACAGTTATACAAACAGTTAGACGAACAGTTAGACGATATATTTAGACAAACAATTAGACGATATAGGTAACAAAAAAGCGTTTTAGTTAATATAGTTTTTATTTTATATTCAATAGTGTTTTTGTAATAACAAAACATATATGGTAATATATAAGAGTATTTTTTAACGTAATACATTGTACAGTAATTTTTTAGCAAATGAATATACAATTATATGGTGTATTTTTTAACATTATCAAACATTGATATTTTCACATAGTGATATTTACAATAATACATATTTATATATTAGTGGTGTTACATTATTTACATTATATACAATATCACAGGGGTACAGGCCAGACCTTGAGGGATATGTGTCGTCACATTGTCGTCACATTGTTGTCACATTGTCGTAAGAAATAGAGGTGTTGTGTATTGGGTGTGTCTACGTATCTGAAAGAGAGAGAGAGAGAGAGAGAGAGAGAGAGAGAGAGAGAGACAGTTTAAATGTTTAGGGGTGAGGTGGTGACGTTGTCGGGATGTACCTGTCGTTTTATGTAAAAGTAAGAAAGGGCGTTGCGGTGTTGTTCATATGTGTAGATGGAGGAATTGTGTGCTCTGAACCCGATATTTTTCCCGCCCTGTGCTTGTTGTGTGTTGAGGACGTCTAAGAATGTGTGTTTGCCTACGTTGTTGTGGTGTTTGTTCAAGCGATTGAGTGGTCTTGAATATGATATAGATAGAAGGATGTGGCCGGGATGGCTTCAACATAATATTTTGTATTGGGTCTGTTTAATTGTGCGTTTGTGATAATGTCGGTGTCTTGTAAGTTTGAGAGAAAAGACTTGAAATCTGTAATGTTGTTGATTAAGTGAGGCTGTTCTAACACACAACTATTATTATTTGAGGCATGAAATAAGCGTAATTGGTTTGTTTCTCTGTCTCTCAAAACTACGTGGTGACTGAAGTTAATCTTGAAGCGTTTTGTCTGTTGTGTAAAGACAGGAAGCAAAAGACTTTCCCATTCAATTCTTTGGTTATTATGGAAAAAAGTGAATGTGGACAAATATTTGTGGATGTTGGAGTGTGTCTTGATCGCACTCCAATTCTGTGTATATATTTCTTTAATGTCAGCTGGTAAGTCACCTAAACTGTCTTGGTCAGAGGACAAGCGAGTTTTTTTATTAGAGATTTGAAGACTAGACATTGGTCGTTTCTTGATCTGGCCTGTTTTTGGTGGGTGAGATGGGGTGGGACTTGTTGAATAAGGGGTTCTTGGTAGTGTGGAAGTGGTTGTGGTGGTAGAGGTCGCCATAGATGCTGAGTCTGTTATGGCACCGGCTGGTGGTGTCTGTTGGTGCGTTGAGTCTGTTGTCCCTGCTGCAGCAGATGATGTCTTTGTGTCTGATGATAGTGCGCCGTCATTATGGTGCGGTGGTATTGGTGGGTTCTGCGGTGTTGCTGCGGTGTCTGCTGCTGTTGAAGAGGTGTGTTGGTGTTTTCTGTGGATGCGTAGATTGTCAAGGCGGGTAAAGTTTTTATTGCAGACCTCACAAGAGAACAGAGTCAGCGAGTGCCTGCTCTTGCTGTGTCGTGATAGGTCGGCGCGGCGGGTGAAAGTCTCCCCACATCGGACACATATTATGTTGTGTCCCACTGATGTGTCTGTTTGTGCTGAGCCGGACCCGTGTTTATTCTCTATGTGACGTTTCAACGTATCGGGTCTGGTAAATACTAAACCACAGAAAGCGCACTCATGATTGTGGCGGTCGTGTGCTGTGGCCATATGCCGAGTGAGATCATGACCTCGCTTGAAAACAGACTGGCAGTGTAAACAGGCATAGCCCCGTCGTTGAGTTGACTCCATCTGTGAAAAGATGAACAAAAAGACGTTAGGCACACATAAATAAAATTAAATACATGTAATGAGAGAGAGAGAGAGAGAGAGAGAGAGAGAGAGAAAGCGAGAAAGAGAGAGAGAGAAAGAGAAAGAGAGAGAGAGAGAGAGAGAGAGGAAGAGAGAAAGAGAGAGAGAGGGAGGAAGAGAGAAAGAGAGAGAGAATAAACAGATAAATAAAACACAGACTTATAGGTATACACACACCTACTCTCCCTTATAACTAGTCTTATTGTTTAGTCTGTTATCAAAGGAAATAATTTTGTTTAACATATCAGAATGGTCCACGTGCGCGCGCGCTGTGGCAAAAAGGATATGGATTTAAAACTCAACCCGTTCGCGAGTACCGAATTGACCTGTCCTTTTTTAAAATAACGAAAATATAAGTATTTATTAAAGTGTATGTTCAATCATGGTTATAGCAAGGTGACTTAATGTAATATGTTGATTGTATTATCTCTATCTTTTTCCGTGTGTAGTTCAGTATTGTTTTAAAATCCAAAATACGCTATTTTGTAAACTATTATGTTGTCTAATTTTCACGGGCTGGTTAGGTAGTTTGTAGTGACTCGGGTCCTTAGTTATTTTTAACGTAATATGTTTGTAGTTACTATGAGAAGTTCTTTATAGAAGCAGCTTGTGAGTACAGAAATACGACTCGAGCGCATGTGTTGTGGAATCAAATCAATTTATCGATCTACCCAAACATCTTTGCGCTACATCCAAGCAAGTATTTGAAATAGACTATTAGTATATACAAGTTTAGAGTGTTGTTATCAGAAAGTATTACAAGTTGTAAGTATCACGGATAATTTTTCAAAACCCAAATATAATTCGCTTTCGCACGAGTTTAACAATAGACGAGAAACGTAGATAAGGATTAAACTAAGGAATTTTTCTCACTACTACACCCACCACATAAAAAATAAGTCGGATAATTCTTAACTTAGCTAAACCATACACACATGTAAGAATTTAATATAGGGAAAAACAGACGAATACACACATATACATATACCGAGTTTACATTTAGAACTTTGTATAGGGTTTTCTTCCAGTCTCTGAGTGTTAAGAAAATACGCCTAGGAAAAAAAAAATGAAAACACAAACACATACTCAGATATTTTTCCACAGAGTCTTAATACCCTTAAAAAGACACAGACATATGCCTCTTAAAGACCAGAGATATTTAACACAAAATACGAATAAAAACAGAATAACATACGTTTGGTGGTGAGCTGTTGCTTTTTCAGAAGTTTGATATGAGAAGGCTTTCACAACGTTTTTTTCAGAGACGTTCGCCGGTCCAGGTCTGGTTAAAGAATGAGACATGGCTAAAACAATTCGTGATTAAGACAATGACTTTCCAATAAAAGTAGTCCGAGCGTATGAATTTCGTGATGGAGCCAGATTGGTTGTTGTGTAGAGATACTGTTTCAGAAAATAGTTCCCGCGCAAGCGCTTCGTCATGGTTTGGTCGATAAAAACGTTATCATAACGTATGAACAGGAAAAAAGACCCCGACCTGGTTTGAAACCAGATCAATGACCCGCACAGAAAACATCACGCGTAAATTTCTGTTCACGTCACTCATACACAGTTATTATATTGTATGTTTCAAACAACAAACATACTAAAAAACGTGAGAATCACTGTTTCAAGAACGTAAGATTCGTGCTAAAAAAACGTGAGAACCAACCAACATGTATTGAGAATCAAGAATTTGAGAATCACTGTGTAACAAAATATAAGAACTCAACCAACATGTATTGAGAATCAAGAATTTGAGAATCACTGTGTTTAAAAAACATTTACGACAAATATAAGTATCTGTTTGGTACATTTCTTTTATAGTTATCATATATATTTTAAAGCTTGCTTTTAAAGATATCATTTGTATTTTGAAATAATATATATTTTTATATACAGAGGGACATATTCTAGTGTTTTGAAAACATTGTGAGAATAAAATAAAAAAATGTTTTGTCCCCTCAAACAGCTGATAGAGAGAGAGAGAGAGAGAGAGAGAGAGAGAGAGAGAGAGAGAGAGAGAGAGAGAGAGAGAGAGAGAGAGAGAGAGAAAAAAAGAGAGAGAAAGAGAAAAAGAGAGAGAGAAAGAAAGAGAAAGAGAGAGAGAGAGAGAGAGAGAGAGAGAGAGAGAGAGAGAGAGAGAGAGAGAGAGAGAGAGAGAGAGAGAGAGAAATAGAGAGAGAGAGAGAATAAAACACAGTCTTATATTTAGGCTGTTATGAAAGGAAATAATTTTGTTTAACAGACCAGAATGGTCCCCGCGCAGGCTGTGCCAACAAAGATATTGATTTAAAACCACGCGCTCACGAAACAGGTGACAATTTCCCTTTCAGTTAAAATAACGGAGATTTAAGTACTAACGTGTTTGGTAGTTTGTACCATAGCAAGGCGTTTTTCTTTGTGTAGCTAATGGTATGTTCTAAATATTCTTTTTAATGTGATAAAAGTGTTTATTAATTTTTGCGTTATCAGATTCTGTCTTTTTATATTTGTTATGTTAACACAAATAAGCCTCACAAAAATGAACAAAAATATGTTATGTCCAGATTTAACATAAAACAATTTAGTATCTGAGTTAACATAAAACACACAGTTATTAAGCTGAGTTAACAGCTTAACAGATAACAATTTAGTCTCAGAGTTAACATCTTAACAGATAGACTATTTTGAAACAGATTTTTTAGCAACACGGGCTAGCGAAAAATCGAATATACAGACATACCTTTTAAATAGAAAACAGATATTTAATACGACACACGCATAAACAAGCAACTAAACCTTTTTATAATGCTATTAGAAATATTTTAACAACCTAACACAGAGTACCGAATACACACACACACACACCACACACACACACACACACACACACACACACACACACACACACATTTAGACCTTTGTGTAGGTTATGTCTTCACAGTGTCTGTTAAGAAAAATATGCCTAGCGAACAACAACGGTCAGATATTTAAACAGAGAAATAACAGATATATATTTAACATTCTAACGTGTTTCTCACTTTTTTTGTTAAGTTTTACACACAAAAAAAGTATTTTTGAAATAAAACTTAACAAAAAAAGTGAGAAACACGTTAGAATGTTAAATATATATCTGTTATTTCTCTGTTTAAATATCTGACCGTTGTTGTTCGCTAGGCATATTTTTCTTAACAGACACTGTGAAGACATAACCTACACAAAGGTCTAAATGTGTGTGTGTGTGTGTGTGTGTGTGTGTGTGTGTGTGTGTGTGTGTGTGTGTGTGTGTATTCGGTACTCTGTGTTAGGTTGTTAAAATAATTCTAATAGCATTATAAAAAGGTTTAGTTGCTTGTTTATGCGTGTGTCGTATTAAATATCTGTTTTCTATTTAAAAGGTATGTCTGTATATTCGATTTTTCGCTAGCCCGTGTTGCTAAAAAATCTGTTTCAAAATAGTCTATCTGTTAAGATGTTAACTCTGAGACTAAATTGTTATCTGTTAAGCTGTTAACTCAGCTTAATAACTGTGTGTTTTATGTTAACTCAGATACTAAATTGTTTTATGTTAAATCTGGACATAACATATTTTTGTTCATTTTTGTGAGGCTTATTTGTGTTAACATAACAAATATAAAAAGACAGAATCTGATAACGCAAAAATTAATAAACACTTTTATCACATTAAAAAGAATATTTAGAACATACCATTAGCTACACAAAGAAAAACGCCTTGCTATGGTACAAACTACCAAACACGTTAGTACTTAAATCTCCGTTATTTTAACTGAAAGGGAAATTGTCACCTGTTTCGTGAGCGCGTGGTTTTAAATCAATATCTTTGTTGGCACAGCCTGCGCGGGGACCATTCTGGTCTGTTAAACAAAATTATTTCCTTTCATAACAGCCTAAATATAAGACTGTGTTTTATTCTCTCTCTCTCTCTCTCTCTCTCTATTTCTCTCTCTCTCTCTCTCTCTCTCTCTCTCTCTCTCTCTCTCTCTCTTTCTCTCTTTTTCTCTCTCTCTCTCTCTTTTTCTCTTTCTCTCTCTTTTTTTCTCTCTCTCTCTCTCTCTCTCTCTCTCTCTCTCTCTCTCTCTCTCTCTCTATCAGCTGTTTGAGGGGACAAAACATTTTTTTATTTTATTCTCACAATGTTTTCAAAACACTAGAATATGTCCCTCTGTATATAAAAATATATATTATTTCAAAATACAAATGATATCTTTAAAAGCAAGCTTTAAAATATATATGATAACTATAAAAGAAATGTACCAAACAGATACTTATATTTGTCGTAAATGTTTTTTAAACACAGTGATTCTCAAATTCTTGATTCTCAATACATGTTGGTTGAGTTCTTATATTTTGTTACACAGTGATTCTCAAATTCTTGATTCTCAATACATGTTGGTTGGTTCTCACGTTTTTTTAGCACGAATCTTACGTTCTTGAAACAGTGATTCTCACGTTTTTTAGTATGTTTGTTGTTTGAAACATACAATATAATAACTGTGTATGAGTGACGTGAACAGAAATTTACGCGTGATGTTTTCTGTGCGGGTCATTGATCTGGTTTCAAACCAGGTCGGGGTCTTTTTTCCTGTTCATACGTTATGATAACGTTTTTATCGACCAAACCATGACGAAGCGCTTGCGCGGGAACTATTTTCTGAAACAGTATCTCTACACAACAACCAATCTGGCTCCATCACGAAATTCATACGCTCGGACTACTTTTATTGGAAAGTCATTGTCTTAATCACGAATTGTTTTAGCCATGTCTCATTCTTTAACCAGACCTGGACCGGCGAACGTCTCTGAAAAAAACGTTGTGAAAGCCTTCTCATATCAAACTTCTGAAAAAGCAACAGCTCACCACCAAACGTATGTTATTCTGTTTTTATTCGTATTTTGTGTTAAATATCTCTGGTCTTTAAGAGATATATGTCTGTGTCTTTTTAAGGGTATTAAGACTCTGTGAAAAAATATCTGAGTATGTGTTTGTGTTTTCATTTTTTTTTTCCTAGGCGTATTTTCTTAACACTCAGAGACTGGAAGAAAACCCTATACAAAGTTCTAAATGTAAACTCGGTATATGTATATGTGTGTATTCGTCTGTTTTTCCCTATATTAAATTCTTACATGTGTGTATGGTTTAGCTAAGTTAAGAATTATCCGACTTATTTTTTATGTGGTGGGTGTAGTAGTGAGAAAAATTCCTTAGTTTAATCCTTATCTACGTTTCTCGTCTATTGTTAAACTCGTGCGAAAGCGAATTATATTTGGGTTTTGAAAAATTATCCGTGATACTTACAACTTGTAATACTTTCTGATAACAACACTCTAAACTTGTATATACTAATAGTCTATTTCAAATACTTGCTTGGATGTAGCGCAAAGATGTTTGGGTAGATCGATAAATTGATTTGATTCCACAACACATGCGCTCGAGTCGTATTTCTGTACTCACAAGCTGCTTCTATAAAGAACTTCTCATAGTAACTACAAACATATTACGTTAAAAATAACTAAGGACCCGAGTCACTACAAACTACCTAACCAGCCCGTGAAAATTAGACAACATAATAGTTTACAAAATAGCGTATTTTGGATTTTAAAACAATACTGAACTACACACGGAAAAAGATAGAGATAATACAATCAACATATTACATTAAGTCACCTTGCTATAACCATGATTGAACATACACTTTAATAAATACTTATATTTTCGTTATTTTAAAAAAGGACAGGTCAATTCGGTACTCGCGAACGGGTTGAGTTTTAAATCCATATCCTTTTTGCCACAGCGCGCGCGCACGTGGACCATTCTGATATGTTAAACAAAATTATTTCCTTTGATAACAGACTAAACAATAAGACTAGTTAGGGAGAGTAGGTGTTTGTATACCTATAGTCTGTGTTTTATTTATCTGTTTATTCTCTCTCTCTCTTTCTCTCTTCCTCCCTCTCTCTCTCTTTTTCTCTCTCCCTCTCTCTCTCTCTTTCTCTTTCTCTTCTCTCTTTCTCTCTCTTTCTTTCTCGCTTTCTCTCTCTCTCTCTCTCTCTCTCTCTCATTACATGTATTTAATTTTATTTATGTGTGCCTAACGTCTTTTTGTTCATCTTTTCACAGATGGAGTCAACTCAACGACGGGGGCTATGCCTGTTTTACACTGCCAGTCTGTTTTCAAGCGAGGTCATGATCTCACTCGGCATATGGCCACAGCACACGACCGCCACAATCATGAGTGCGCTTTCTGTGGTTTAGTATTTACCAGACCCGATACGTTGAAACGTCACATAGAGAATAAACACGGGTCCGGCTCAGCACAAACAGACACATCAGTGGGACACAACATAATATGTGTCCGATGTGGGGAGACTTTCACCCGCCGCGCCGACCTATCACGACACAGCAAGAGCAGGCACTCGCTGACTCTGTTCTCTTGTGAGGTCTGCAATAAAAAACTTTACCCGCCTTGACAATCTACGCATCCACAGAAAACACCAACACACCTCTTCAACAGCAGCAGACACCGCAGCAACACCGCAGAACCCACCAATACCACCGCACCATAATGACGGCGCACTATCATCAGACACAAAGACATCATCTGCTGCAGCAGGGACAACAGACTCAACGCACCAACAGACACCACCAGCCGGTGCCATAACAGACTCAGCATCTATGGCGACCTCTACCACCACAACAACTTCCACACTACCAAGAACCCCTTATTCACAAGTCCCACCCCATCTCACCCACCAAAAACAGGCCAGATCAAGAAACGACCAATGTCTAGTCTTCAAATCTCTAATAAAAAAACTCGCTTGTCCTCTGACCAAGACAGTTTAGCTGACATTAAAGAAATATATACACAGAATTAGAGTGCGATCAAGACACACTCCAACATCCACAAATATTTGTCCACATTCACTTTTTTCCATAATAACCAAAGAATTGAATGGGAAAGTCTTTTGCTTCCTGTCTTTACACAACAGACAAAACGCTTCAAGATTAACTTCAGTCACCACGTAGTTTTGAGAGACAGAGAAACAAACCAATTACGCTTATTTCATGCCTCAAATAATAATAGTTGTGTGTTAGAACAGCCTCACTTAATCAACAACATTACAGATTTCAAGTCTTTTCTCTCAAACTTACAAGACACCGACATTATCACAAACGCACAATTAAACAGACCCAATACAAAATATTATGTTGAAGCCATCCCGGCCACATCCTTCTATCTATATCATATTCAAGACCACTCAATCGCTTGAACAAACACCACAACAACGTAGGCAAACACACATTCTTAGACGTCCTCAACACACAACAAGCACAGGGCGGGAAAAATATCGGGTTCAGAGCACACAATTCCTCCATCTACACATATGAACAACACCGCAACGCCCTTTCTTACTTTTACATAAAACGACAGGTACATCCCGACAACGTCACCACCTCACCCCTAAACATTTAAACTGTCTCTCTCTCTCTCTCTCTCTCTCTCTCTCTCTCTTTCAGATACGTAGACACACCCAATACACAACACCTCTATTTCTTACGACAATGTGACAACAATGTGACGACAATGTGACGACACATATCCCTCAAGGTCTGGCCTGTACCCCTGTGATATTGTATATAATGTAAATAATGTAACACCACTAATATATAAATATGTATTATTGTAAATATCACTATGTGAAAATATCAATGTTTGATAATGTTAAAAAATACACCATATAATTGTATATTCATTTGCTAAAAAATTACTGTACAATGTATTACGTTAAAAAATACTCTTATATATTACCATATATGTTTTGTTATTACAAAAACACTATTGAATATAAAATAAAAACTATATTAACTAAAACGCTTTTTTGTTACCTATATCGTCTAATTGTTTGTCTAAATATATCGTCTAACTGTTTGTATAACTGTTTGTATAACTGTTTGTATAACTGTTTGTCTAAATATAACGTATAAATATCATCTTCTTGTTATGTAAATATATAGCGTCTAACTATCGTCTTCCTGTTGTCTCTATATATCTCCCTATTATATATCATCTAACTATCGTCTTCCTATTGTCTAAATATATCTCCCTATTATATGTATATATCGTCTAACTATCGTCTTCCTGTTGTCTCTATATATCTCCCTATTATATATCATCTAACTATCGTCTTCCTATTGTCTAAATATATCTCCCTATTATATGTATATATCGTCTAACTAGCGTCGTCCTATTGTCTAAAAGTCTAAATATATCGTCTTCTTATTATCTAAGGCTATCGTCTAACTGTTCGTATAACTGTTGTAAAATATGTCTATATGTAAAATAAACAATACACAACAATACCGTGACGCACTTTCGATGGTAGACCTAGTGCAGGTCTCTAACACTTCACTCCCATATATATATATATATATATATATATATATATATATATATATATATATATATATATATATATATATACAACAATTAAAATACACGCACACAAAAACCCATACCCCAACACACCCCACTATACATCGTCATCCTCCCCCTCGCACAAAAACAATACCCGCTTCCTTAAAAAATCCATTAGTAACCTAAGTCGCCGTTATCGATTTTTATATTTTCCTCTTTAACTCAAGTATTCTTTTAAAAGATATCATTAACTATATACTTCTATCTAACACTTCACTCCTGCGTCATACATACAACCACCAGCTACACCCCAGCACACACCCATGAGGCATCACCGCCAGCCAAAAAGCAATACCCGTTCCCTTAAAAAACCCCTTAGTAACCTAAGCCGCCGTCACCACAGATGCATCCTGACAACGTCACCACATCTCCGTATATATGAATGTATATATGTGTGTATATATGTCTAAACAAACACACCAATACACTACCACATCACACAAAAATCCACCCTAACCCACCCCGCCAGCTACATCGTCACCCACGCCAGCCCAAAAAAGGCACTTCAAAAACCCTCTTAGTAACCCAACATTATCGATTTTTTAAATTTTCCGTCATTATCGATTTTTTATATATATTGTCTAAGTATTTTGTATACACAACACCATTATCGTATATTACTATATAAAAAGTCATACGTCTGATCGTCAGGGGAAGCCTCGCCGCTAAAATATATCGCTATATAAAAAGTCATGCGCCGCCGCCTAAGTAAAATATATCGCTAAGTTGCGCCGCCGCCTGAAAATATAAGTTATATATCGCTATATAAAAGTCATGCGCCGCCGCCTGAATAATACCTAAGTTAAAATATATCGCTATATAAAAGTCATGCGCCGCCGCCTGAAACGCCGCCTGAAATCGATCGAGTTTTTTGCTATATAAAAGTCACACGCCGCCGCCTGAATAATACCTAAGTCCAACATTCCCTACTACTGACGGATCGTCTGGTTGCGGACCATGTCTCTTCTTGTTACTTCAACCACTTTCCTCAGATACCTCATTTCTGAGGTTTGGATCTGGCTTTTGTGGGTTGTAGTCATTGCCCACGACTCGCATCCATATGTCAAAACTGGGACATAGGTGGAGCGGTATACAGCCATCTTCGTTTTCTTACCAACCTCTTTCTTGCTGAGGAATCCACGATTTATGGCCTGAAAAAGTCTCCCAGCCGCTGCTTTTCGAGTGGCCAACTCTTCTTTGATGCCTCCCTTTCGGTCTATAATAGCTCCGAGATATTTAAAGTGGTCGACCTGCTCCAGGACCTGTTCTCCCAACTTAATCTGATGTTTTCTTTCTTCTCGTGATATCACCATGGATTTTGTTTTAGAGCTGCTTATGACCATCCCTCTCTTCTCCAGCTCTTCCTTCCAGACTTGCAGGTTGGATTGGAGATGTGCCTCTGATTTAGCAATCAGGGCAACATCATCAGCAAATGCCAGCTCCGAAATATAGACCTGTCTCATCTTCCAGTACCCCACTGAATACTTTCTTGTTCTCTCCTTACATGCCTTGATGACATCGTAAATGAGGAGTATGAAAAGATAAGGTGACAGGATATCACCTTGTCTTACACCAGTGGTGGTCCTGAACTCTTCTGACTTATGGTTTGCTGTCCTCACATAATTTCTGCAAGACTTGTAGAAGCTCTGTATAGCATGAATCAGAGGTGCTGGAATATTCTTCCTTGCCAAACAGTCCCAAAGTTTGCTCCAGGGGACTCTGTCAAACGCCTTTTCCAGATCTATGAAACAAAGATGGATCTCACTCTTATACTCAAGGGCCTTTTCACTCAGCTGTCTGAGTGTGAAGATTAGGTCTTGAGTACTTCGGTTTGCTCGGAATCCGCACTGGACCTCATCCAATTGTGGCTCAGCTAGGCGTCGGAGTCTCTGCTCTAGGATTCTAGAGTAGATTTTACCAGGGACACTGAGAAGGGATATGCCTCTATGGTTTCCACATTGTCGATTGTCACCCTTTTTGAAAATTGGTGTTATGATGGCAATCTCCCAATCCTTTGGTATGGTCTTGTTGCACCATGCTGCCTGTAGGACCTTTAAGAGTAATAGGTCGCCTGATGCTCCCATGTACTTAACCATTTCTGGTGTTATACCATCATGCCCTGCTGCTTTGCCCATCTTGATTTTCTCTAGTGCTGCCCTTAGTTCTTCCATCTTTATGTCATCTTCACCATCATTGGTTTTCTCTTCTGTGCTAGTGGTTATCATTTCTGTTGCTTCACCATGCTCACCATCCAGGAGTTCTGAGAAATATTCTTTCCATCTTTCCATTACTTCCTTCGGGGCAGTAAGCAATTTGCCTTGCTTGTCCTTTATAAATTTGAGAGGGCATTGTTTTTCCTTCCTCATGTTCTTTAGGGTCTTATAGAACAATTTCTGGTTTTCTTGTGCATCTTTTTCTAGCTTTTCTCCAAATTCTTCCCAGGACTTCTGTTTTGCTGCTAGCACTTTGTTCTTTGCTTCTGTTCTGAGTATCACATATTCTCTATATTTTTCCATTTGTCCTGTTGTGTTTTTAGCTCCTAAGTATTGTTTCCATGCCATTTTCTTCTCTCTTATTTTCTCTTTGACTTCCTCTGTCCACCAAGGTGTCCTCTTTCTCTGGTTCCCAAGTCGGACTTCACCGCATGCTTCTGCAGCAGCTGTCTTTATGATATCCTTGAATTTATTCCAGAGGGTTTCCAAGTCATCAGGTCGTTCTTCTGTGTTGCTCACTGCTGTAGCAATAAGCCCCTGATATCTGGTCTTAATTTCTGGCTCTCTCAGCTTGTAGGTCCTAATGCTCATTTCTCCTGCTCGTTTACTTGGTTTCTTGCGTGAGGTTGGGCAGTTCCTAGGCTGAGCAACTCTTTCAGTTGTTCGTTTGATTGTTAGCAGGTAGTGATCACTTCCAATCTCTGGCCCCCTCCAGACTCTTGCATCTCGGACATATCTGAATGAGCTTCTCCGAACAATGGCATAGTCGATCACTGACTTCTCATTCTTGGTTGGTTCACATCTAGTGTATGCATGTATGCGCTTATGGGGGAACTTTGTGTTTGTAATGATCAGATTCTGCTCACTGCAGAATCTAAGGAGTCGCTTTCCATTGTCATTGAGAGTATCTTCTCCATATCTTCCGATAACGCCACCCCATCTAGCATGGTCATTTCCAACTCTGGCATTAAAATCTCCGAGCATGATAACTTCATCTAGGCAGTCATCCACTGTCCTTTGAAGCAGCTCGAAGAATTCCTCCTTGACCTCTGCTCTCTCATCCTCATTTGGCCCATACACTATGACCAGGTTGACTATGGTTTCTCCTTCTTTTAGTTTTACAACCATAATGCGCTCCGAGACAAAGTTCCATCCCTTGATACTATCTTTTTGATTTTGGGCCACAATGCAACCCACGCCCCCTTTAGCTCTTTCAGATATGGGTACACCACTGTAGAGCAACGTGTTGCCATCGAGATCCATGACTCCTTGTCCTTTTTTCTTCGTTTCCGTTATAGCCAGGATTTCTAGTTTTGCTTTCCTCATCTCTTCCACCAGCTCCTCTTCCTTCCCATTTATACTTCTTGTGTTCCAAGTTCCATAAGTCGTAGTCCGTAGTCCGTTCCAGTTCGTCGCCTTTAGAATCAGTCCGGTTTTCTCTCTTGTATTTCTCGTAATCATAGTTTAAGACAAACAGGTGATTGGCCTGTTGTGCCTTTGCATGGTGGAGGGGCTGCCTCCTTACGGCCTCCAAGCAGGCCGCCCTCCTCCTTTTTCATCCGGGCTTGGGACCGGCATGGGCGGAGTTCACAATAACTTAAGGTTTATTAAGTTTATTTATCACTCGAACTTTACAACATAAATCATATACATCAATAGATCATGGTTTACAGACAAAATGAAAATTAATCAAATGGGTTTTCCCCTGTGGTAAAGGAAAAGAAAAAGAAGATCCCAACAGAGGTTAATTAACCCGAAAGATCAAAAGTTAACAATAAGTGTATGGAATAGTCATTAAAGAAACAAAGAACAAGTTCCTAATTAATCTATCCCGTAAATACTCAGGTTAATGAGAACAAAAGAAAAGATTTGTATGATAGGGGTAACAACAGAAAATTAAGTTACTCTCTTACAGTTCATTCAATCCTTCATACTTGTGGCCACATTCATATTCGCTTACCCAATAGTTGTCGCAGGCATTCCGTGGAAATAAACACTAACAAGTAATAAGACTACTCAGTGTCATATTAAATTTTGCTAAGTCCAGCCCCAGACTCGCCGTAGTTGCGGACTGCAAATTGCACGGGAGTCGCTGGAGTTGGTGATTTAATTTTTCCTGGATAAAATACGGTATCTCTGCCTTCAGTTGGCTGGAGTAAGGTTCATACGTGGTGATCACCGACATAGGATGAATAATACATGTATATTCTGGGTTGTCTAGCCTCTGGTTGCTGAGACACTATGTTAAGTTACACAAATGTTGCTGACAATATATCTTGCCACACAGCTGGCTGATGAGATTGATATAACTGAAATCTGGTAATAGTTCTGGTCCAGTTAATATTATAATTTAATGGTTCTATTCTGGTTTCACTCATGAAATGAGGAAAAATGGACCGCACAGGCCACAGCAAGAAGCTCATCAATATTAAATATCCCTGGGTGCTTATAGATTATAAGACTCTAAGAACGTAAGTTTATATGGCCATAAGACCGTTAGACCGCTAGTTCGCAGGTTTTGACCAGCCTATATTTTAGGAAAGAAATATAAACATTTAACCATAATAACAATAATAGATCTAACACGTGTTAAGGTAAGACCTCTTCACCATTCAGTTATAAATTAGATTTAAAACACAAATGTCTAGCTTATCCTATCGTTTTTAACGCGTGATATGAACACTAGTCATTTATAAAATTACATAAAAATGGATAGAAGTAAATAATATATACCGTCAGTACACAGTTATTTAATGTATGTACTAGTCAATTTAAAACATCTCTTACTGGGAAATAGCGAGTAATTAAATTTACTTTACAGCTGGAAAAATTTGCTATAAGTTATTTAATTATGCTATTCATTTAACACAGAAAATCCCAGTAAAATATAAATGAAAACTTTTAAACAGACCAAATCACTTAAAGGCTAGTATATAAATTACCGCAACAGAAAAATTAAACACTCCACGGAACCTAATAATTCACTCTTGTACGAGAGATCTAGGATAACGAGCTAGTGAATTCAGAAAAATCTGAGAGCAACTGATAAAGACTATAGGAGAGACAAGGTATATATTCATAGATTCCATTCTTTTCGCTTCTTAATGCGAAAGGTCACACCTACGTCCAGGGCCGGGCAAATTTGCAGTTCAATTCTTGAATCAAAGGTTATTCTGCCACCTCTGCCGACCGACGATCTCTAGCTTGTCTTTGATTATCTCGGCCTTGCCGAATATCAGCTACGTAAGTTAATTCCCCCTGAACATGTAACAATTCCAGGTACGTCTTAGACTGATCACCCCTTGATACTTCAAAGAAACTGTTAACGCCTGGCCTCTTGTTAACGCCTGGCCTGGCCCGCGTGTTTCCCTGATCAAAGAACGATTTCACCATATGCGCACTACGCTCTGTTCCACCGTGTTTAATTGCCAAACGGCTCACGTGTTAAGTGAATCAGGAGTTCGTGTAGCAAAAAAAATATAAACTTGAAAAGAAGGGGGGGGGGGGGGGGGGGGGGACGATCACTGCTGCGACTATTTAGATATGTGACACGCACATCAAGCATAATCCTTACATATCCGTAATACAGTCATACAAGCATTACGTCAGAAAAGGGAAATGGTCAGCACATCTCACAATGGTAAGACCTAGTTGTAAGAGAAGTCTGAAACACTTCACTTCCCAACGGCAGCATTTTATGGAACCTTTATTTCAAGCATAGTGCACTTCCCAGAGATCTCTAAGGAGGTACAAAAAATATGTTCTTCAGACATATCGTAAAAGGTAACTAGCATAAGGTAATGTATGAGGCTGGCAACCTTAGCTTGTAAAACATATTGCTACAGAAACCACGGCTGCAAGAGTACATGAATAATTTGCCGCTGACTTTCTGTAACGGAGATCAGCTTTAATGGTGGCTCCATGGTAAACACAAAGCGAAAAGGGAGACTATATTGATGTTGCTTGTTTCAACCTTCTGAAAGCGTTTGAGGTTTCGATTTCATGTGCACTCAGTAAGAAGATGTACATCATATCCGTAGAATCTTAACTTATTACAGGCGTTAACTGTTGTTTCTTCCCCGCTCAAGTTGCTGATGACTTAATCTAATACGAGATTAAACAGGAATGGAGACAGTATATCATCTTGTTTCAGACCCGCCGAGATCATAATGGGGGGAATGTATTTTTCCCCCTGTAAAAACTATAAAACATGTTTGTGTCTATCGTTCGTGGTTTACTTGATTACATAATTTTTGGGGGAGGTCTGTACCTTACATTCGGAAGTTAACTTCATCTTCTTGTAATATGTTACTTTATTAAACCATATTTGACAGGTTAACTAAATTTCTTGTAATAAATTACATTACTGGAACAAATTTGTAAGTTAAACTTAATCTCTTGCAATAGTTTACCTTACGTATATCATATTTGAAAGGTTTATCTAGCTCTAGGGGTAGTTTACAATACTAGACCATATTTTAAAAGTTAACTCAACTTTCAGTTATAGATTACATTACTAGACCATATTTGTATGGCTAACTCGAATTATTGTGATAGGTTATATTACAAGACCATATTTGAAAGGCTGATTCAACTTTTAGTAACAGTGTACATTACTAGAACATATTTGAAAGGCTGATTCAACTTTTAGTAACAGTGTACATTACTAGAACATATTTGAAAGTCTAGCTAAACTTCTGGTGAAAGCTGATATTACTAGACCATATTTGTAAGCTTAACACTATTTCTTGTGGTAGCCTAGATTAGCAGACCACATAATAATAATAATAATAATAATAGCCCCTTCAGTCATAACTGACTATGGTAATGCGCCCATGAGGTGACAGCTCTCAGCTGCTTATTTTCGACGCTTTTTTTTTTAAATAACGTTTTGCCTCGTTTTGGCGAGGCGCGTCCCGTTCAACCTAGTCGGTTATATTAGGGCGCATGTCCAAATATAAAAGACCATTAGGTCTTAGATTATTGATTGTTTAGTATTAATTCGACGCTTTCTTCTCTCTTGTGCTTGTTGTGTGAGCTTCTGTTCACCCAATCTGAGGTGGCGCCGTAAATAGCATCGCCACTTAGTGCGATCGGCAGCTTCATCCTCCCATTTGCTGGATCCATGTCCAGTGCCCTCATATCTCTCTTGCACACATCTTTTGAACCTCAGCTGTGATCGCCCAACTGTTCTCTTGCCATCTGCTAATTGTCCGTAGAAGATATCCTTCGGGATGCGACCATCTTCCATGCGGCGGACATGGCCAAGCCAGCGTAGTCTAGACCACAAGCGTACATTATTTCGTACGGTATTCAATCATTCAATCACTCTCTTTCAACTGTCCAAGGAGCAAAGGCCTTCAAAAAACTTCTGCCATTATTTTCTGTCTTGTGCCTTCAGCTCAAGTTCTTTCCATATCTTCTTCACCCCATGTCTGTAGTTGTCTTCTCTTCACCCCCTTCATGTATGTCTTTAGTTGTCTTCTCTTCACCCCCTTCATTTATGTCAGTAGTTGTCTTCTCTTCACCCCCTTCATGTATGTCTATAGTTGTCTTCTCTTCACCCTTTCATTTATGTCTGTAGTTGTCTTCTCTTCACCCCCTTCATGTATGTCAGTAGTTGTCTTCTCTTCACCCCCTTCATGTATGTCTGTAGTTGTCTTCTCTTCACCCCCTTCATTTATGTCTGTAGTTGTCTTCTCTTCACCCCCTTCATGTATGTCTGTAGTTGTCTTCTCTTCACCCCCTTCATGTATGTCTGTAGTTGTCTTCTCTATGAGTTCTTTAGTCTTCCTACACCTCTCTTACCCTGTGGATTCCAGAACAAGGAATGCCAAGTAATACTATCTACAACTTTCTTCAATGTGTGTCCTACTCATCTTCAGCGTCTTCTTCTCATCTTTTGTTCCACTGGAGTTTATCTGGTTCTTGTCATGAGATCTAAATTAGTGATCTTGTTATAAGATCCACATTAGTTATCTTGTCATCAGATTCACATTAGCGATCTTGTCACAAAATCCACATTAGTGATCTTGTCATCAGATCCCCATTAGCGATCTTGTCATCAGATCCACATTAGTGATCTTGTCATCAGATCCACATAAGCGATCTTGTCATCAGATCCATATTAGTGATCTTGTCATCAGATCTACATTAGTGATCTTGTCATCAGGTCCAAATTAGTGATCTTGTCATCAGATCCAATTAGGGATCTTGTCATCAGATCGATACTAGTGATCTTTGTAGCGAAAGGTTTTTAAGTGTGTATAGTCAGTAGTAGTACTGAAGCAACAGAAATGGAATTCTGCATGAAAAGAGTGAAGTCCCAGTGTTGGAGAAGAACGCTGGTATCACAGGATAGTCACGGCTGTGAAGGTATCTGCTTCAGAAAGTATCCAAAGTCAGACCCTACGGTGCCACCTTGCTATGTAACTACCTATGATAATAAAACAATTCAATAAAACTCAAACTTCAACAATTTAAAATTAATAAGTCAGAGTGTTACAATTATGAATCATTTAATATTTACTTACTTACTTACTTAGTCGTTCCCCTTCTACCGTGAGGTGTAGAGGTTTAATATTTACACTTATCTTTTCTTTTTTTCTGCCAATATGAAGGGTGAATTGATGAATGTGAATGAATAAAATTTGATTACACAACTTGAATGAATGTTTAGTAAATTAATTATTAACTTTAAAAAAAAGTCTTTTCAGCAATCTTGAATATAACTAAAAAGTTTCTCCAAAGTTCCTTTCTCACTAGTGCTTCTTGTTTGGTCTAGTAATCAACAGTTTATTATCATAAACACTAAGCACTGTCTTTGACTGCTTGGGACAGCTCATGACAGCTCACATATGGTGCAGGAATTTGGTCACAGTTTATACTCAACTTAGAGTTACTGTCTGTCCTCTTTTGTATGACACACCGCTGTATGATGAAGATCTTTGCATCAGCCCACCCAATACTGAGAGGGACTAATGCTGATATTCAGATGACAATTTATAGGCTCCTGTGAGGTTCCAGGTAGCTCTTATTGATCTGGACTCAGATCTCCGCATATGATGACACAGATGAACCTGCGGACAATGATAGACATGTGGCTAGTCCTTGTTTATGGAACCTACAAGTCTAAGTGTGTATAAGATGAGTGTGTTTCAGATGGTTGCATGTATATGAATGATACATGTCTCAGTATCCTTGGCAAGTGTTACGCACAAATAATTACTTTTTCCAAAGTCTTTGTATGATCATTTTTCGTATGTATGATCATTTTTTGACTGAAAGGTGTATTATGTTTTTTACAGTCAAAGGGACATAACCCGAGATATCGAGACTACAATTTTTTATGAGTTTGCCTTCTCTTGTATAGAGACACGTTCGGTCTATAATTTCTTGAACGAAGCGTGACCATATCTCCTTATTTGGTAGTATCAGTCAACTGTTGTAGATGTCTGAAACCTGTCTTAACGCTTCTGTTCATGACCATAAAAGGCGCGACTGTGTAAGACTTTTATCTCGAATGTTCTTAGAATCGTCTTATGTGAGCGGCGACTCAGATATTGGAGTTCTGCGCATGTCAAAACTGGTAGTTCGTTTGGTGTGTTCCGCCCAGCTCGGGAGTTTTAGAAATGGTCTGAGCAGCGAGCGGACGCAATGTGCGTCTTGTGATTTTCTGAGGGAAATACATTGTCTTTGTGAGTTAGTTAGCTAACTAGACTATTTCCCAGTATTATTCAAGCCTGCCTGGAGGCATATGTTCGTGGTTGATTTCCGAAGAAAGGTAATTCCTCTTGTATTGAACTTTATGCTATCATCTAGAAGTTCGTCATTTTGTGGCTCCTTGCTCGCCTGTGTGATTCAAAATGGAGAGGTACTTTGACTAGGATTTTCGCCACCGGTATCTTTATACCTGAACTAGTTATATATATATGGGTCGCTCTAGACCAACAAGACTATTGTCTGTGTTCCAGGATTCGTTATATCAGAGATCACGTCCAAGTCAGATGGTTAGACTTAGGAAGGTTATAAGGGTCGGTTTGACCTGTATTCCATGTATGCTATTCACGTGCAGACAGTAAACGGACTTATTGTACACATCTGATCTGCTAGCATCAGGAAGGAGCATTTATTATTGTCTATGAACATTGATGATCTGCAGCTGACACTGTTGCAGAAGTTATATGTATGAACCTTAGGCACCCAGATCTGTGCTATATATATATATATATATATATATATATATATATATATATATATATATATATATATATATATATATATATATATATATATATATATTATTTATACAGCTTCATGAACCAGAACTTTATGATATCGAATATACAGAAGCTATCTGTTTACAATAGAACTATTGAGTATTGAATCCTACATGACTATCAGCTAATATGATTTTGAATGCTGCATTCGTTAAACTATGTTGGTGATGACAAAATGTCATGACTGTTTTGTGGCGTGCAATAAATGGTATAAAACATAAAGCGAAGTTACCATTTTCATGACTCTACACATCATGTTGCCTGTGTTGTACCCTGTGAACTATTCTACTGCAACATACACAGCAACACTATAAACCAGAGAAGACACCTACATCTTGCACTTTTATACCAGGTGTCGATAGGGGTGGTGATTTGTCATCAGCCTAAATCCACTTTTGGTGGTCAGACCCTTTGGCTTATCATTCCAGTTAAATCCACCCTTATCACAAGCTTCCCTCTTCAGTCTATCTCTGGCTTCTGATGCGTGAGGGTATGTTTTGAAAAATCCGCTGTCTCTTTTTATAGGCTCGCATCCGCCGTATCGGAGAGCAGCGTTTTTCAGCCTGTCTTCCTTCTGTCACTTTTATCAGTTTCGAGTGCAGTGTGCGAGATTGGTTTCAAACATCTTCGTCTTGCATCTTAATTCGTTTATCCATAACTTTCTGATACATCTCCTTTTATTTCCCAGACTTAGAGCTTTCTTTCCATATGCATTTGGCTGGAAGTGTTTCTGATATACCTTATTTGCAAATTTTTAAATTCTATCGACTTGGTAATTTTCGATGTGCTGGCTCTGTTAATCTCAATTTCCTCCAAAAGTACTCCTTCTATCTACTATTCCTTAGAATTGCATATTTCTGGACATCCTTTGACAAACAAACCAACTTCTATCACATTCTGTTAATGCATCATTCTACACTACCCCTAAGTCTAACCTAAACTTTGTACAGTTCTCGTTCTCCGAGCAGACGCCATCATACAATATCGATCGTCTTCTGCGGCAAGTAAATTTTAATTGGCTGAACCAATTCCGTCCCTCGTTCATTCATTAACAAGGCATGTGTATACAAATTACGCCACAATCTTGTCATCAGATCTACGTTATGATCTTGTCATCAGATCCACATTAGTGATCTTGTCATCAGATCTACTTTAGTGATATTGTATCCGATCCACATTAGCGATCTTGTCAACAGATCCACATTAGCGATCTTGTCATCAGATCCACATTAATGATCTTATCATCGATGATGATGATGATGATGATGATGATGACATAACCAGCGGCCATGGGACAAAGCCCTTTGGCACTGTAAAGCTGGGGTGTCTGTGGACTTTCCTACCAACCCGGTCAGAAGCTAATCAGCATCATAGCTCCTTCCCATCCACAGAGGGTTCGTTATGCAGAGCTTTCTTGCAACCCCAGGGAGTTCCTAGACTCTCAGACATTCAACACATTAGTGATCTTATCATCAGATCCACATTATTGATCTTGTCATCAGATCTACATTATCGATCTTGTCATCAGATCCACATTAGTGATCTTGTCATACCACTTCAATCCTACTTTTCTAGTATATAACAATAATAATATTAATCAAATTTTCTAGCAAGCACCTATTTATGAAAGTAAGTAGCTTCTATCTCCGATTACTTGAACATACTTGTAATGTTAACATAGTTTTATGTGGTTTGGATTAATATTCCACATTTATACGTTAACAAATTTTCTTGTGGTGTGCTAGCTAGATCACCGAGTGACTAAAGTTAACACAGTTTCTCGTCGAGTGATAGTTTAATGTTTCTTGTGGCAGATTAGATTACCAGACCCCTCGTGTAACACAGTTTTTTTCGGTTCCTCAGATTACTTGAACATACGTGTATTTGTAAATTTAACGTACGTTTCCTGTGGTAGTTTAGGAAGAGTGCGGTAGGAAGTAGTGAATGGTTAAATTAAAAAAAAAAAGGTTGTTCGCCTTACTAGGACAAAAGACATAGAAAAATGCCTACGTTCCAGCCGCATTGCCTTCATCAGGGAAATGACCTACAGCTTGAGCTAAATAGGGAACGCGAGAAAATACATACAAATGGATATAACCCGTAAGACCTGCTATTGAGCGCTACCTGCTAGTCGGTCATGAGTCTTGCAAGGAATAGTAGTTGAGAATAACATACTACATTGATATGTTAACACATTTTCTTGTGATGTGCTAAATCACTAAGTGACATTTCAACAGTTAACACGGTTTCTCGTCGTACGGTTGTTTAATTTTTCTTGTGGCGGCGTAGATTACCAGACCACCCTTGGGACTCCCAGCAAATGAATACTGTCAGCACGGACACCGCAGCGTTGTATCCAGTCTGACCCAGTACACTATCTCAGGGTTATTCATCACGTCTAACATTAGGAACAAGACATTCGGTTATAGAACAGGTCGGACAGCACGCGGCCGAGGAAGTTAAAACAATTATTCAGACTCGGAGCACAATACAGTCTTCTTTGGTGGCCTGTGTTTCGTCTAAGTGGTCTTTTTCTTCTTCTTCTTCTTCTTCCTCTTCTTCGTCTTCTTCTTCTTCTTCTTCTTCTTCTTCTTCTTCTTTCACCTTTCAACTCACAAAGGAGCATAGGCCGTCAACAAAAGTGTGCATCAAGATCTTTCCATGTGAAATAGGAACATCTATAATAAACAGGCTAAAAAATTGAAACTTCTATAATAAACAAACTAACAAAACTGGCACATCTATAATAAACAAACCAACAAAATAGGAACATCTTTAATACACAGACCAACAAAATAGGAACATCTATAATAAACAGAGTGTAGCAAAGTTAGATTTTGCAGGGGAGGTTATGATGGTATCCTAAAAGAATGAAATCCGTGTATGTATGAACCGTGTGAGGTCAAGCACATGTAGGCCCCTGACTCTATAAATGATGATGATGAATTATGTGCAGGGAACCTAACGCTACCTCCCTAGATCTCACACGGTCACTATGTTGGCTCTAGTGTCTGGTGTATGATGTACCTAGTGTCTAGGGGAGAAATGAAATGATGGTACCCAACACAAAACACTTTAAGTTACTATGAGGAAGTGAATAAAACCTGTGGTTAAGTTTTTCTTTAAATTAATTTTTTTGTACAATTTATTTTGCCTGTCCAGTCAAATCGTTTGGACAGGTCTTTGAAAATGAGGACAAGATAGTTTACATAAAAGATTAACTAAAATTGTGTGGACAATCTGCCCAAATAACTACACTGTCACTATATGTATTTTCTGTTTGAATGTTCACAGCTTAAATTTATTCTTCTAAGAGAGAGAGAGAGAGTCACTGTGTATGAGGGGCTGTAATGTCATCATACCCCACAAAAGTCCTGAGTATGACTTGAATTACAAAGGTTTATTTAAACCGAAACTGTCAGATGTACCCAGGTCCTAAACATATCATCTGGGGTTTCTGGTTGAAAGATAAGATATTGTGTAGTTGCAGAAATATCGATATCACGTCACACGCCCAAGCTCCTGCTGTTATCTCTTGACAGCATATGTAAAGTGTAGGAGACTTCTTGGCTTTATCGTCACTCCTCAGGTTTTCTGTCACCAGCTGGCAACAGGAAACGATACCACAAATCAAGAAATATAAACAAATGACGCTGACTTTGCAAAGAAATGGCCTCAGTTTCTTCTGCTCCGTCCAGACTGTGAAATACTCATATAGTTATTTACTTTACTTTTAAATTTATCACAGCTGTTCTCAGCGTATCTGAATCAAAAATACAGTTCAACTGGCAATAAATAGTGAAAGCTTTTTGCTAATATTATTAGCACTGGCCAATCGAAAGCTTGCGACTACCAGAATTCAAATGCAGTTTTTGAAAAACCAAAATAATTCCAAACATACTCTGCGTCTGGTAGTCGATTGGCCAGTCCGCTTTAGTTATGCCAATGCAAAACGATGTTAGTTTTTGGTAACAATTTTCCTACCGCTCCCCTCTCCTCCTATACTCTTGTTTCCCAAGCTAATTTTGAATTTCCTCAATGCCTCTCTTCTAAGCCGGTGTCCCCACTAACGTTAAGAAAAAACAAGCAGGAACAACAGTCCGTCGGGTCGTGCGTTCGTAGACATTTTGTATTTTCTCAACAATTTGGGTAATACTGGGACTATCATATTATTTAAAACACATTCTTGCTCGGTGAATTCTAAGCTATACTACCATATATTTTTTATGTTCAGTTTCATTATGGTTTTAGATTTTCAATTTTGTCACCGGTCATCGTCAAATAAATATTTTACACAAGACGGCCATCTTCCCCTCTAGCTAGCATGTATTTTTCAAATAACTAACTTGTTTTTGTGACGTCAGAAACATTACCGCGAGGAGGCAATAAAATTGTCTGCGTGTTTTGCCTCTGTTGACTTTGCTCCAGCGTATACATGCATGGCGGACTATCAAGCGAGGTGGGGTGTTTGCGTGGCGGGTTAAGAATTGGCGTTAATAATTTGTATTGTATCGTGTAACACTACCAAAAAATGTAAGGATTACTACTTATTACCAGCGTTAAAGTTGACAGAATACGTTAATTCAGATAGTTATTTTGCGGCACACTTCCTCAAAATCGTTAATTATAAGTCTTGGCTGCAAAATGTATGCAGCAGATCTGGCAAAATGTTGGTAGTACGTTTTCGAAACCGAAACTAAAACGCGGGTTTGATTTTTACCGTGGAATCGTTCTATAGGCTTTAGCACTGCACAAAAGGCAGCGTTGCTGGCGTGTGAGAGCATCACCGTCAGACACAATAGGGCTGGTTTTATTTATTATCATTTATGACTAAAATCTTACTGAAATGAGCGATTATTCTCGCAGATTTTGCTACACAGAGCAACAAAACAGGAACATCTATAATAAAACAGATAAAAAAATAGGAACATAAACAGACCAACAAAATAGGAACATCTATAATAAACAGACCAACCAAATTGAATCTTATATAATAAACAGACCAACAAAATAGAAACATATATAATAAACAGACCAACAAAATAGGAACATCTACAATAAACAAACTAAGAACATAGAAACATCTATAATAAACAGACCTAAAAGAGTGCACAGACAAGCAATTGAGAGATGAACAAGCAGGTTTTCGACAAAACAGATTCTGTATAGACCAGATAGCCACATTGAGAATAATAGTTGAACAAAGTCTGGAATGGAATTCACCGCTATGCATCGGATTTGTGGACTATGAAAATGCATTTGACAGTGTAGACAGAGAATCACTTTGGAAATTGATGAGGCATTATGGAGTTCCCATGAAGATCATTAACTTAATAAGGAAGACCTATGAAGACATGGCATGCAGAATTCTTCATGAAGGACAACTTACAGAACCGTTTAGGATTAGAACGGGAGTGAGACAGGGATGCCTCTTGTCCCCATTTCTTTTCTTACTAGTAATAGATTGGGTTATGAAAACATCGACATCATACAACAGAAATGGAATCCAATGGAATCTGACTAAACAGCTTGATGAGCTGGATTTTGCAGATGACTTGGCTCTTCTGTTCCGTAACCATAATCAGATGCAAGAGAAAATGACAATTCTCGGCGAGAGGTCACAACAAGCGGGCCTGAAAATAAACAGTGAATAGACAAAGATTATGATAACAAATGCAAGAAAACAAGGTCAAAAACACCATTTAAGGATGTAAAATCGTATACATATCTTGGCAGTAATATAGACAAAGTTGGAGGGATAGACAATAATATCAAAATAAGAATACAAAAAGCAAGAGGAGCTTTCATTGCATTGGGAAACAAATGGAGAACAAGAGAAATCAAGTCCAACACGAAAATAAGAATCTTCAACTCAAATGTCAAGTCAGTTTTATTGTATGGCTCTGAGACATGGAGAGCAACAAAAACAACCAAAAAGCTACAGACTTTTATAAACGGGTGCTTGCGTAGAATAGAAGGACTGAAATGGTATGATAAAGTCACAAATGTGGAATTGATGACAAGAACCAGACAAGTGCCAGTGGAACAAGAGTTGAGAAGAAGACGCTGTCGATGGTTAGGACACACATTGAGGAAACCTGTTGATAGCATTACAAGGCAGTCCTTGTTCTGGAATCCACAGGTAAAGAGAGGCAGAGGTAGTCCAAAAACACATGGAGAAGAGAACTGGAAACAGAGGTGAAAATGATGACAAATTATTGTGCCACAACACACCATGACTAGGGACAGACACTGACCCACCTGCGCAAAGCCAACGAGGCTTGAAGCCACTGCGTGCTAGCAACTGAAATCTACTTGCGCCCGATACCTCATATAATATACGCCGCGTGTTGCCTGTAAGCCACTGTCCTTTCACCAATACAACGAAAAACTCAATGTATTGCGGACATAAAAATTTTCCACTTTCCGGATGTTTCCTGTAACGCAGGTGGGGATAGAGTTTACTGTCCCGAGTTCCATAGCCCATTGCGGTTGTTCCACAGCCAGCATGATGCCTTATCCGCAGTTTCACTAAGCTTCTTCATTGCTCTTGTTCTCGACTGTCCCCTTAGCCCCAACAGTTTCAATAAATCATGTAGAGTATATAGTTTATAGCTTTACGTTAAATAGTAATGTAGAGTATATAATTTATGGTTCTACTTACTTACTTAGTCGTTCCTCTTCTACCGTGAGGTGTAGAGGTTTGGAAGAGAGCACCATACTATCCTATCGGCTGTCTTCCTCCTGGGCTGGTACAATTCTAGTCCTCGGTCCTTCAAAGATTGTCTAATGGTGTCCTCCCAGCGGACTCTGGGTCGTCCTGGAGGTCTGGATCCCTGGCTCTTAGTTTCCCATGTTTGTTCTGGTAGCCGATCTTCTCGCATTCTGCAGACATGGCCAAACCATCTTAGTTGGGACTGTTCTACTTAGGTCGGCAGGGGTTGGGTTTTTAAGCCTTGACGTATCGTCTGGTTGCGGACCATGTCTCTTCTTGTTACTTCAACCATCTTCCTCAGATACCTCATTTCTGAGGTTTGGATCTGGCTTTTGTGGGTTGAAGTCATTGCCCATGACTCGCATCCATACGTCAAGACTTAGACATACGTGGAGCGGTACAGAGTTATCTTCATCTTCTTACCAACTTCTCTTTTGCTGAGGAATTCTCGATTTATGGCCTGAAAAAGTATACCAGCTGCTACTCTTCGGGTAACTCTTTTTTTATGCCTCCCTTCCGATCTATGACAGCTCCGAGGTATTTAAAGTTGTTGACCTGCTCCAGGACCTGTTCGCCTAGTTTAATCTGATGCCTTCTTTCCTCTCGTGATATCACAATAGTTTATGTTTTAGAGCTGCTTACGACCAACCCTCTCTTCTCCAACTCTTCCTTTCAAACTTGCAGGTTGGGTTGAAGATGTGCCTCCGATTTTATGGTTTTACACTAAGTAGTAATGCAGAGTATGTAGTTTATGGTTCTACACTAAATAGTAGTGTAGAGTGTATAGTCTATGGTTCTACACTAAAAAGTAATGTATAATATATAGTATATGGTTCTACACTAAAACGTAATATAGAGTATAAAGCTTATGGTTCTCCACTAAATAGTAATGTAGAGTATATAGCTTACGGTTCTCCACTAAATAGTAATGTAGAGTATATAGTTTGTGGTTTTTCTGGCTGGCCGTTAAAAGGAATAGAATGACTGTAGAAATAGAATGTATTAAAGAACGTATCAAATCTTTCCCTGAATGATTCACTGAATATGGCTCGTAATATTGGGCGAAGGTTTCCCTAATAGTGAGTTTCAAAAGAAAGATAGTGAAGAAAATACAGCAACTTAAATTCCTCCTGCATAAGAGTGAAACTGTGATAATTTCAAAAGGGGATTAGGTCTGCTGGCCACTTTGATACTTCTGATACGTGTTGAAAATAATTTAATAAAGTAAGCCCCCATAAAATAATACAAAACAAACATCAACCAATAACAACAATCAATGTACTATACACTGAACACGGAAGGTGCAGTAAAAATTACAAAGAAACGTTTTTTAATAATGAATGGATGTGTACTGAATGAATGAATGGATGAAGTTAAAAATTTTGAGTGAATAAACATGTGATGTGCGCAAGTATTTTTCACAAACGCCAGTATCAGTTTTTAATTTAACAGAGTTTTTGTGTCACAACTGTTTCATCATAATAATGTGTATGAGAATGATGGGTTCCAGTGCAGATATCAACTTAGCTGAAATGTCCAGCGTCGAATCTGCATAATGTATAGGGTGGTATCTTGGAGATGTTTGAACAGGTCACTGGGACTATGCTCCACTTGCAAAAGTCAATTGAGGTTGCCCGCTGGTTCCGGAAACAAGGTCAGGCTCAGGGTTTCCCATCTCTTCCTTTTAACCACAGGATAAATGGAAATCTTGTCTTTTCTGGTTCGAACTTGATAGGAAATAAAAGAAACAACGAGGCGCCGTACGTACTCCCATCTTCAAGAGGGTCTGTACGCCCTATCCATTTCTACCGTAATTCAGCTTTTAAAATATCCATTAGTGACAATACCCTATTAGGCTTCTGGTTTTATCGGCAACCAATTTGGAGTAGTTCTCTGAAACTGTCTGTTCATCTCCTAAATTGTTCTTTTTCTCACACAATCTCTGAAGAGCTGTCACTACCTTCGCTGTTGCTGTCTTGACACTAACGCTGCTGCTCCATTGTGAGCACAACAATATAAAAAGTGTATCAACAAGTGCACATCCTAAACAGAGGTGAATCTAATAATCTAATAATCCTGGTTAATGTGCCTGTTATTCCTGCCGTTACATAGCGATAGTCGATAGCAATAAATTCCTCATTTATTCATACAAATTACGTCAGGTAAAATTAGTCAAGTTTTCTGATAAGCAATAAAGTAATGCGATGTCGGCAAAGAACATCGACATATATGCCATAAGTTATTTGGGGTATAGCACCTATACAACATTATACCACAAAGGTTATAAATCACAAGTCATATAAGAATTATACATATTATACAAAAGAAAATAAAACAGAAACTTACCCACTTAGCAAGGATTCTTTCTAATGGCTGGCTCAGACAGTTAATAACTGCTCTCTGTTACTTTTGCCTTACTTTGAATTTTCCCCAAGACTTGGCAAAGCACTAGTGAAGAATGATAGTTTTGTCTCCAAATATAAAGAGTTTTTCGACAAAGAATTTCGCGTGTAATTACATTGCCATCTGTTAGAGTGTTGCGTTTCGTGAGACTGAAACAGACCTCCCATTATTCTAGTAAAAAGGGTAAGATTTACTATTTCTTCCAAGTTAATAAGATACTACTTTTAATTAGACATCTACAGGTCTCAAAAAGAATCTATCACTGAGGGTTCGTGCATTCGCCTACCAAAAAGTCATTACATTCACTGAGCGTAAACTGACCCCTTCTACAACGCCATAAATCTCTTGGGGGCGTAACACAGGTGTCATGCGACTAAATTGCGTGCGAGCAGCACGAAAAATGCATAGAGTTTGTTACACAGCCGCCCCTTTTTCAAGTTTGAGGTTAGTCAAACTAAAATCCGATCATTTGTTCGTTCATGGAGGTCCAGGTCCGCTAGGCTATCTCTCCTTATGGTTGTTTTGCAGTCTAGGAGCCAGGGTGGGATTTAGCCGTTTCTTCTTGACGGATTTCATTCGTGTCACCCTCATCCGGACAAGGGTGTCTACTGAAGAAGTCCGCTCCAACATTATCCTATGCTGGTACACATTCCACTTGAAACGTATAGGGTTGGAGAAGTAACGACCACCTCATAAGTCTTGCATTGGGTTTTCGCGAAGTCTCCAGAAAAGTCAAAGTGTCATGGTCACACTGCACTGTAAACTTTGTCCCATACAGGTAAGGTTGAAATTTGTGGATGGCCCACACCAATGAAAGGCATTCTTTCTTTATTGTGGAGTACGTTTTCTCCGCAGAATTCAATCTCCGACTTGCATAGGTTACTGGAAATAAAGTGGAGTTCTCGCCGAATTCTGGTTGAAGCAGGGTAGCACCAGTTTCGATATTACTTGCGTCAGTTCTAAGGATAAAGGGTAGGGACAAATCTTTTAAGCGCAAAATTGGGCGGGAGGTGAGTTTCCTCTTTAAAGATTCGAAGATGTGCTCTCACTCTGCAGTCCATGCTACTTTTTTTTCTGGGTGTTCTTTCTTTGTGAGGTTAGTTAAGGGAGTTGTCAAACTGTTAAAATCCTTGATGTATTTTTGATATAATCCACAGAGGTAAATGAAAGATCTTACGTCTTTCTTCGTAGTGGGTATCGAGGCCTTCTGTAATTTGTCCACGTTCTTTACGTCAGGGAACATATATCCTTGAGATATAGTTTGTCCCAAGAATTCTAATTGATCAAATCCGATCTGGCACTTGGTTGGACGCGCTGTCAGACCTGTTTCCTTGAGCCTCTCGAGAAGTAGACCAAGAGCCTGGATATGCTCCTCAAAGGTATACGTGGCAATCAAAATATCATCATAAAGTTATGGAATTTTGGGTGATGTAAGGGTTTCAAAAGTTCTCTCATCATCCGAGTGAATACGCCGGGCGCATTGCTGAGGCCAAACGGTAGGACGTTAAATTCAATGTGACCGTCTCCCGTGCTAAATGCTAGTAAGGGACGAATTTCCATCTTTACAGGGATCTGATAGTATCCCTTACTCGAGTCCATCTTGGAGTAGTATTTTGCCTTACTCAAGAAAGAATAAACACAGGGAAGGTAACCCCTAATCAACCTGTGTCAGGGAGTTACATACAGTTATGTACCTTCGATTATCAAAAATATAAAATAGATTTACATCTTCTGGAACCGACAAAAATGACGGTAACAGACTACCACCCCCTCCGAATTAAAAAAATGATACATTTTTTTTTAAAATTACATCAATGAGCGAGATGCAACAAGCTCATAACGCAGGAATGATGCGCCGATGAAAGGATCAATAAATATAATGACATAATGTCAGACCCAATCAACGCACAATAGCGCGTCTAGTGAGAACAAAAGTTCACCTCACAAAATAAGAGAAAATAGTTTCTCCAAGTAAAATATATCCGGGAGGTACCATCAAATAAACATCTGGCGATGCTAACAAAAATCACATACATATTAAAAAAAATTGCAATGTAATGCGAATGATAACATATCTTGCAAAGTCATACAAACATATCTATAAAAGTATCATGTTTTATAATGACTATCATCTAATGGATGGACATAATCAAAATTTGTAAAGTTATTCTATATATACATGTGACAATTCAAGTGTATACTCTAACAAAATAGAAGATGACATCCACAAAGTATAAATCAATTCTGTATGTCGTAGATCATGTAAGCAGCATCGTCATGATTCTCAAAAGCACTCCGTACCTGGTACTAGTTTGCGCTGAGAACAATATAAATAACACAATTAGCAACATGCTATAATGTACTATAATTACTAATTCATGTTACATGTGGCAGCATTAATTTTTTTCGACCTTTATATTATGTCAACTCAACCTTCTCCATTACACTAAAGATGGTAATAGAGAAAGAAAACAATTAATTTACCACTCTAAGTTGACAACAAATGTGTTAATATATATAGGTATAGTGAATAGACATATGTCTAGCAGTGTATCAGGAAAAGCTTAAGTGGACTCACGTGGGGATCTAGACAGTATGTCTGCCATCACATTATCCAGACCACGGATAGCTCGCACCGTAAAATGAAAAGGTTGAAGAGCAATAGCATATCGAGTAGATCTCGAGCTCTTCAAATTCTTACACTGAATAGCCGTAAGAGCTTTTTGGTCTGTTTCCACAATTAAATGCGCACCAAGAAAGAATCTTTGTAACTTAAGGATTGACCAAACCATAGCCAACAACTCACGTTCTAAAACCGAGTAATTCCTTTCTGCCGCATTCAGTTTCCTAGAAATATACATTACAGAATGCAGAGTTCCTGAACACTCTTGCATTAGTGCCGCTCCGATCCCTGTGGATGAGGAGTCACTACGAAGAACAAAAGTCTTATCAGCAATAGGTAGTCTTAAGATAGGTGGGGATGAGAACAAATTCTTAATCTGATCCAATGAAGCTTGACATTCTTGAGACCAGCGCACCATGTTAGGAGACCCTTTGTTCAATAGGGTTGAGAGTGGTGCCATGATAGAGGATAGATTCTTAATGAATCTTCCGTAGAATTGTATTAATCCCAAAAGACTAAGTACTTGTTTCTTTGTTTTAGGCACAGAGATATTTAATATCTTAGAAATGTTTTGGTCCTCTGTCTTCAATAGACCATGACCAACTCGATGACCCAGGAAAGAAATTTCGCTAAACCCAACAAAGGTTTTAGAGGGTTTCGCAGTCAAATTATGCTCGCGTAGAGTTGACAGTAATTCATTTAACCCCAAATAGTGATCTTCCCTAGTATTACTGAAAAGACAGATGTCATCTAAGCATGCAATGACATCTGAACGATATGAGAGAATTCGACGCATCATGAGTACGAAAATAGCCGGGGCGTTCATAAGCCCGAAAGGCATAAAATTCCACTGAAACAAACCCCTAGGTGTTGAGAAAGCAGTGAAAGGTTTGGCATGTTCAGTTAACGGAACTTGCCAATAGCCTTTTGATAAGTCAAGCTTAGTAAAGAATCGAGAGTTAGAAAGTCTAATAAGTAGATCTTCTAACAAAGGCATAGGTTAAGCATCGAACTTCGTAACTTGGTTTAATTTGCGATAATCTACGCAAAGGCGTATGTTATTGTCTTTC
The DNA here is from genome assembly GCA_024509875.1 of Oreohelix idahoensis. NCBI lineage: Eukaryota > Metazoa > Mollusca > Gastropoda > Stylommatophora > Oreohelicidae > Oreohelix > Oreohelix idahoensis. Next base: position 123,165 of record JAMPIV010012795.1, on the reverse strand, counting down.
TTTTGAACAATAACCATGGACGAAGAGTATGCTGAGGTGGATGGTTCAATTATCTTTAATTGTATCATTTCATCCAATTCTTTCTCGACTTGTGCTTGAAAATGAATAGGAATAGGATATGGTCTTACTCTGATCGGATTATGATCAGTAAGTATAATGTCATGCTCAATGACATGTGTGTGTCCAGGAATGTCGGTAAGGACATCCTGAAATACTTGTAGCGTAGAAGATATTTGTCGCTGTTCCTCAAAAGGCAAATTAGAAGAAACAGTAACGTTTCTCCATGATTCCGTAGAAGTAAGTGGAATCATAGGAAGAGGTAGGTTAACATCTGAAAATGTAGTTTCCTCATCCTGTATAACCGACAGGGATGAGATATGACCTTGTTGGACTGGAGAATCGTCCGTCGCCTGAAAAATAGGCTGCAAATAGTCTGGTCGCTCATGATATTCCGTAAGCATATTTATATGGAAGGTTTTATGCCTTCCATCAATATCGACAACATAGTCGACATCGGAAATCTTCGAGACTATAGTATATGGACCTTTCCATGTAATAAGCAGTCAGTTCTCCCTAGAAGGAAGTAAAACAAACGCTTTGTCTCCAGGACAAAGTTGACGTAGGCGTCTCTTCTTATTAGCAAATAGCCTTGCCTTTTCCTTAGCAAATTCGGATGATGAAGTTGCTAGCTTGCATGCTTCAATAATTTTTTTCTGAGAGCAATGACATACTCATATGAAGATTGTGTGCCATTGTCGATATTATCAGCAGTTATAAGATCATGCAGCAAAGACATAGGACCGCGCGGTCACGCGCCAAAGACAAGTTCAAAAGGAGAAAATCCTGTATGTTCGTTGGGGACCTCCCTATAAGCAAAGAGAGCCGCGGGTAGGACCCTGTCCCAATCCTGAGGATGATCCTCAGTTATCTTACCCAGTAAGTTCTTGAGTGTCCTATTAAGACGCTCAACTAACCCATTAGACATTGGGTGATAAATACTACTCAGAGATCTCTTAATGTGCAGAGTAGGCATTACCTGCGACATTGTCTCTGATATCAATTGTGTGCCATGGTCTGACAATATTTCCCCAGGAAAACCTAAACGAGAAAATATAAGCCAAAGAGCGTCTGCGATATCAGCAGTAGAAATGCTCTTAAGAGGAATAGCCTCTGGCCAACGCGTGCACATATCAACGCACGTAAGGATAAATTGATGTCCCCTGGCCGATTCAGTCTTAAAAGGGCCAATGATATCTATGGCCATTTTCTGAAACGGCCGGATGGGAATGTCTGCAGTCTGAATAGGCGCAGCATGCCGTGGATCTCTAGACTTTACCTCTTGACATATTTTGCAAGACCGGCAATAAATGCGTATATCTTTATTGACAAATGTCCACAAGAAAGATCCCAGAACTCTCGAGTTAGTTCGGGAAAAACCCGTGTCCAGCACACTGAGAATCGTGTGCATGTTGAAGAATTAAAGCTCTCATACTTTTGGGCACGAGAATTTGAGAATGCATAGTCGCTTCAGAGTGTTGTACCATACGCACTAGTATACCATTCTTCAAAGTGATATATGATTTGCGATTTGTATTCTGATTCGGATCACCGTTTTTAGCGAGAAGAAAGAATTTCTTTAAAGACGGGTCTTTTTCTTGTAGTTTCACAAACGAGTCATGCGAAATCTCCAAGTGATCATCTTGGCTAACTACTTCATTAACTTCAGTAGATGAAGTTTGAGGAATAAGAGCTTGTGCTCTTGTTACCACAGCATTGGCTGTTTGCATATTCTGTTCTTCCCAGGCAGCAATTTGTTGCGCGGTGCATTCTTTAACCACGTGAATACGACCGATTATAAGATCCGCAATAGGATTAGGTAGAAGACACGCGTGGACATCTCCCGTAAAGAAAGGAGTAGCAATGTGAATAATAGCGGTCGAGTACTTTTCAACTGTGCCACCAAATGTTACACATTTAACTATTTTTCCTGTGGCACAGCGAGGATCTATAAGCGATTGCTTAACCCCAATAGTAGTGCACCCAGAATCAAATAGTAATGAGACTGGGTTACCATCCACGAGACCTCTATGCAAGATAAGCGATCCTCTCCCGTCTTGCGCAATTGCAGCAGGGAGAGCGGGCAGAGGGTGACCACAACTTAAAGTAAATACCGTGGTCGGTTCAAATAATGTTGAGCATTGGGTGCATTTAGATGCTCTCCCAAAGTCAAAAGCAGCACAAGTGACAGCATTAGAATTTTTATTATTGTTCACTTGATTATTAGCACCATGAGACTCTTGTTGTACAGAGTTTCCCTGGTGATGTGATCTCATTTTCTTGTACTGAGATCTACCACGATTATTACCTCTGAAATTATCATAGTTTGATCTACCTTGATTATTATTTCCTCTGAAATTATCATAGTTTGATCTACCGTGATTATTATTTCCTCTGAAATTATCATAGTTTGATCTACCTTGACCACCGCTCTGGTTTGCATCCCAGTTTCCATAATCACTATTGTTATTACCCCAATGATCATAGTGTTTACCCGTTTGGTTACGATGCCCCCGCGAAGGATAGCCTTGAAAGTGTATATAGTGACTACCTCTCCGCAAGTTTCCATAATGATAGGACCCGAAATAACGAGGACTATCAGATCGCCTCCAGTTCTTTGAAGAAGACCCATTATGTGATGGGTTACCCTGATTCTGATCATAATTACGATTGCTCTTCTTATTGAAGTTGTGTTGAGCACCTTGGAATTTATTCATAAAATTAGGGCCATACGGTTGATGCGTGATGCCATATGATGATGGATGGTATCCGCATGTCTGGTTTTGTGTAGTGTGCAGATGTGTTTAGTCAAACAATGTTCATACAAAAATAACAGGGCAATCCACATAGGACGTCAGTAAACTCACGACGTATAAAGTCAATGATTCTTGAAACAGCCGTTGACGTTTTTCTTCATTATTTATTGTGGACGCCACAGTGACAAAATGGTTACGCGAATATGTAGACACATCAAACAGTCATTATCACAGCAACATTCAATACAGCAATAGACGGTAGACAGCATTACAATGATGAGTCAGATGCATGTTATATTTCATAGTGCTGTAAATGTAGTCAGGTGAAAAACTCCATCCTTTTCTATAACAGCCAGGAGATAACCAGATGTATGAGATCAGTTCACTCTCCTTAATCTGACTTCAGCAAGACAGACACGTCTGCCGAAGTATAAATAATGTCCTCAAAAATATCCTCTAGATAATAAAGGTTTTCCAAACCTAGTTCATTTAACAAAGTAGCAAGTAATGGTCCTTGGTACATGCATCAACCGATGCAGTACAATACAGCGACATGTGAGCTAGGAAAACATCTCGTGACGACGACTTTCGAAGACAGGCTATGAACCAGAAATCGTTCACGACCAAAAAAAAAAATCGATAGAGTTAATGAAAATGTTAATTTACCTTGCCTTCCGGAAATACACAGAAATATTATGCCTCCCGGCATGTGCAAATACACTAGAGGTATTATCTCGAATAAACGAAATATCCATAAGAGGACTACACATCCCTGACAGAACAAAAAAAAAAGCGGAGATCCCCTCTTCAACGAGGCATCTCTTTCGCCATTCCAAATCGCTCACTCCACTAGTGGTGGGCGGAAACCGATCGACCAAGAAGCAAGACAAGTCATGCGCAGTCCAGCGCAAAATGACCACAGCTCAAACTTAACTGCATTCGATACCAACGCGAGAAGACAAATGCTTACCGAGAAAAGTGACTATAAATTTCAAGCAGTTGTTGCCCTTGCGTTATAAAATAGATATTGAAATAAAACGATGTTGCGAGAATTTATCACGCAACATATCACCACCTCCTCCCGATAAAAAAAAAAATGTGGAACATATTTTTTTTTCAATATCAAAGAGCATGCGATAAGCGGCTCAAAACGCACGAATTATGCGCTGATAATTAACTAAATTGCCAAACAATAGGCTAATTATAAAGTGTCTGGTGAGGATATACCTCAACAGAAAAATAAATATGTCTCAAAAAATATTCACATCGGGGAGGTGTCACCAACACACATCACGTTAGCATGTAAACACAATATACGTATGCAAGTTACTATAATCATCATTAAACAGCATACTCTAATATTGTCTTTAAAAATGGATGTACAAATCTGATAGGAAAATTTAAATAGTACATTCTTTGACATGTAATGACATAAGTACATAGTAAAGTTAAACTACATGACGATCCAGGACATATGCTCTGGTATTCCGAGGGTAAGTACACAATCTAGAACTCGTCATGCTTGATACTAGTAAGGTAAGTCCTCAGCTTCTGAATCCCTTTTTTGTTTTTCCATTTCCATTTGGAATCTTTTTTCATCCACCTGCATCTGCAGTTTCTTTTGTTCAGCTTCCATATGCAGTTTCTTTTGTTCAGCTTCCATTGCTTTATCATATCGAGCAGTTGCAAATTCTTCTAACTTATCACCAGTCTTCCCAAGCAATTTACCCTGCTCAATAAAGTGCTCAAATGTAGACATGTTGTCTAACATATGAGTCCAAAACCTGAAATAATTAACTAATTTATTTCAAACCTAAGTGTAACAAGTCTTAATTAAGCACTTGTATATTCACATCACCTTATATTATCCCAGTCTCTGTGGGAAACAAGTCTCCAATCAAAGAACTTGTATATGAAATATCACCAATCAATTCTTGATCATAAGTGCACTTCTCATTCAATAGTGCACAACACTATTCATCATTCATTTATCATCAGTGTAGTAGTAACAGTGCATTAGCATAGCCCATTAACTAATTACTATAACTGTAAACAATGACTATGTAAACACATGCAGAATGTAAACATTGAAAATGTAAACAATGCAAACAATGTAAACAATAACAATGTAAACAATAACAAAGATCAGCAACAATACAAAAACGTTCGCAGAAATCAACTAAAAATAAAGCAGAAATTAATGAAATATCACAAAAAATGTGACGATATCTACGATAGAATTAAAACAAAATACATGACACCACAGTGTATAAACAAAAATGTTGTATGAAACTAAATTATAGACAAGAGTAGGCTAACAAATACAAACAAATCAAAACAAAACTAAAGAATGCGAAATAATAACGAAAACAATATTAAAACATGTCATCACAGCTAACATAAATAGCAACAGAAGTCGCTTAGCAAATTCCAGTATCGGAAATTTGCAAACCCTACAGAAAACGCTCACAATAGACGACCTCTATGACGTGGCATAATCTAACGGAGACACCACCCAACCGAGAACCCGCTGAAATATAAACATATAAATATATACGAATAACATATAAACATATAACATATAGAATGAGATGATACACAGAAGACTCAGCAGAAGTATAAGGGCACAGTTTACATACAAACAGGCCACTTAACTTATAGGCTTCCAATCGTCGAACAGCAGAAAAAACGGATGTCAATCAACGTCCTAAAGAGCGAAGCTCCAACGATGATGGCACATCTGAACTGCTTCCACTGCTAACACGATGGTACAAGAGCTTCTGACATACTGTGTGTTGAGTTGTTTCGGCACTTGACCTTCTAATCCAAAAGTAAGTTGATGGAAATCGGTACTTGGCCTTCTTCAGAAAACAACCCGTTTCAACCGGCACTTGACCTTCTCAACAAACGACAGCACTGGAACCTTGACAGCAGCAACTTGCTTGACTTGCGTAAAAGATAACAGCAGTCCGAGTTATCCGGCAACATGTAACAACGCCGGGTACTGTCAAATTCTTGTTTCCGTCAAAAAATTGAAATTTTGACTTTTACCGGGCAACGCCGAGTACTTTGAAAATTTTGAAGATGTTGGCTGTCTTGAAGAATGTTAATTTCTTGAAGGATGTTGATGAATTCTTGTTGAAAATGAAGTGGGTAAGGGACCCCGTGTTTGCTGGTACCAGAATCAAACCAGCTTATGGCCACCAAATGATGCGTGATGCCATATGATGATGGATGGTATCCGCATGTCTGGTTTTTGTGTAGTGTGCAGATGTGTTCAGTCAAACAATGTTCATACAAAAATAACAGGGCAATCCACATAGGACGTCAGTAAACTCACGACGTATAAAGTCAATGATTCTTGAAACAGCCGTTGACGTTTTTTCTTCATTATTTATTGTGGACGCCACAGTGACAAAATGGTTACGCGAATATGTAGACACATCAAACAGTCATTATCACAGCAACATTCAATACAGCAATAGACGGTAGACAGCATTACAATGATGAGTCAGATGCATGTTATATTTCATAGTGCTGTAAATGTAGTCAGGTGAAAAACTCCATCCTTTTCTATAACAGCCAGGAGATAACCAGATGTATGAGATCAGTTCACTCTCCTTAATCTGACTTCAGCAAGACAGACACGTCTGCCGAAGTATAAATAATGTCCTCAAAAATATCCTCTAGATAATAAAGGTTTTCCAAACCTAGTTCATTTAACAAAGTAGCAAGTAATGGTCCTTGGTACATGCATCAACCGATGCAGTACAATACAGCGACATGTGAGCTAGGAAAACATCTCGTGACGACGACTTTCGAAGACAGGCTATGAACCAGAAATCGTTCACGACCAAAAAATCGATAGAGTTAATGAAAATGTTAATTTACCTTGCCTTCCGGAAATACACAGAAATATTATGCCTCCCGGCATGTGCAAATACACTAGAGGTATTATCTCGAATAAACGAAATATCCATAAGAGGACTACACATCCCTGACAGAACAAAAAAAAACCGGCAGTTCTTCTTTCACCCTAGCATTGCTAACAGTAGCATGGGGATGTGCAGTTACATACTGGCAACAGTATTCTTCCATGTCTTTTATGAATATAGAATTGCAACAATTCCTGTCAAACTTCTAACCACTTAACCAGTAAACAAGTTGTAATTAATTAACACATTTCATGGAACCACACCTTCTCCTACTTGAGTGTGTATGTGTCTCAAAATGAACCCTAGTGTGTAGTGAAGGTTAATGATGACAGTATGATTTATACTACAACCCTGACATGAAACACATTCAGTATGCACACAAAGACGTTGCGACTAAGATACTCTGATGTAGACATAACACAAGGGTATAATACCGATGAAAATCTTTATAACAAATGGTCAGATTATTCAGTCTAGGGTACTTATTTTCAATCCCGGAGAGCACCTCAGTTTGTGGCTGGTCGTATAAAGGAATAGAATGACAGTAAAAACAGAATGTATCAAAGAAAGCACCAAATCTTTCCCTGAATGACTCACTGAATATGGCTCGTAATATTGGGCGAAGGTTTCCCTAACAGTGAGTTTCAAAAGAAAGATAGTGACGAAAATACAGCAACTTAAATTCCCCTTGCATAAGAGTGAAACAGTGATAATTTCAAGAGGGGATTCGATCTGCTGGCACCTTGATTCTTCTCATACGTGTTGAAAATAATTTAATACAGTAAGCCCCCATAAAATAATTCAAAACAAACAATCAGACACAAACATCAACCAATAACAACAATCAATGTACTATACCCATTAGTGACAATACCCTGTTAGGCTTCTGGTTTAATTGACAACCAATTTACAGTAGTGCTCTGAAACTGTCTGGTCATCTCCTAAATTGTTCTTTTTCTCACACAATCTCTGTTTCACTACCTTAACAGTTGCTATCTTGACACTAACGCTGCTGCTCCATTGTGAGCACAACAATATAAAAAGTGTATCAATAAATGTACATCCTAAACAGAGGTAAATCTAATTATCCTGGTTAATGTGTTGTTATGCCTGCCGTAACATAGCGATAGGCGATAGCAATAAATTCCCCCTTTATTCCTACAAATTACGTCAGGTAACATTAGTCGAGTTTCCTTATATGCAATAAAGTAATGCGATGTCGGCAAAGTATATCGACATATATACCATATGTTATTGGGGTATAGCACCTATACAACATGTAAGCATCAATTACACCACAAAGATTATAAATCACAAGTCATATAAGAATTATACATAATATACAAAAGGTAATAAAACAGAAACTTACCAACTTAGCAAGGATTCTTTCTAATGGCTCGCTCAGAGAGTTAATAACTGCTCTCTGTTACTTTTGCCCATACTTTGAATTTTCCCCAAGACTTGGCAACGCACCAGTGAAGAATAACAGTTTTTTCTCCCAATATAAAGAGTTTTTCGACAAAGAATTTCGCATGTAATTACATTGCCATCTGTTAGAGTTTTGTGTTTCGTGAGACTGAATCAGACTTCCCATTATTTCAGTAAAAAGTGTAAGATTTTCGATTTTCTCCAAGTTAATAAGATACTACTTTTAATTAGACATCTGCAGGTCTCAGAAAGAATCTATCACGGAGGGTGCGTGCATTCGCCTACCAAAAAGTCATTACATTCACTGAGCGTAAACTGACCCCTTCTACAATTTCTTTATATATAAATATAGATATGGGTTAATATAAAGTAATTGTTGGACATAACCCGGGAGGTATAATTTCATTTCGTTAGCTCCCAATTTTAACTTCATTAAGAAGTACGGCAAGACAGAAGATATATTTGACAGATATATAAGTTGAAGACAGAGGGGGGAGGGGGGGGGGGTGATTTTTTTTATTTTGGCGTTGTATGTTCCATTTTTAATAAATGTATAATTAATTTTGTATAGAGTTTTGATACTCGTTTGATAGTAGTGTGTGTCATCGCCACATTAATTTTATAACGTCCAGTACAGTCCCAATTACCTATGTTAATGTGGGCGCTTGTATTTTCCCATTCAATTTGTGAATGAGTAACCTGAATTTGTTTATAATGTCGGCATAATACCGAGTGTGTGAGAGGTCAGACACGCGCTCCTGGACAGACCAGCAGTCACGCCTGGGTAAAGTTACCTGTACTATTGTCTAGGCTTATCAGAGAGAGAGAGAGAGAGAGAGAGAGAGAGAGAGAGAGAGAAGTGGGGGGAAGAGAAAACGATAGTGGGTTGTGACTTCTGTAATGAACGAGTGAGAGGAGGGGAAGATGTGGGGAGGAATGTGGTTGTTATTGTGATGAAGTGAGAGAAAGTAATGTGTGATCTGGTAGTTAGCGCTAGTAATGACTATGTTATAAACTTTTTCTTGACTGTCTGCATATTTTCAGCTCTGGTCCATCGGTACTGTGTTTTTGGATCGGGCTCTACGCAACCATCCAGAATTATTCGTGGCATGTAAAATAATGTGCCCTTAAGTTTACTAGTACTGCAGTCTGCATTTACTAGCCGGTCCTTCGTGGATTATCTACACACGGCGTATTACAAATCATTAGCGCCTTTAGCTGATGCCATTGCCTTCCATTGTTAGAGTAACCTTGACCTACCCACTTACGCCCCAGCATCGTGGAGTATTTTAATGCACCTACCCAGTAGAAGCCAGCGATATTTCCAGTCGTAATTATCTTTATCAGAGGTGCATACGCCTTGCGTTGTTCCTGGATAACCTGATTTCCTAGCTGAAATTCACTTATTCGCTCCTGGAGTATTTATTTTAATCAGTGAGAGAAATTCGCTCAGCCGGGGTTACAGGGATTTCGCTGATTTAGTGGTGGCCACCCTCGATATAAAGTGACATTCTTGGGATTTATTTACCTGTTTCCAGTGGAGCTTAACTCCATATTCTGAGGATATAAAACCTTAGGTGGAACAGAGTGATTTTTCCTAGCAGAGGAGGAGAGTACCTGACAAGCTTTAGTGCCCTAAAGGATTTGGCCGCTGTCATTGTTTTGATAGCTAGGGGCCTAACCTCTTTATTTGGACATTTTAAGCGTGCCAGGAAGAGTATGCGTGGAGAGGTAGTGAGGCGAGGTTGGCGTGTGTGCGTTTGAGCCTATTGGTGATTTTAATGTATCCCTGTAGCCTTCAGACATTGCGAAGGCATACGGGTGGGTTTTTTTTTTTTTTTTTTTTTTTGTTCATGCTGTGGTGTCGTTTTTTTGTGTGTTGTTTATTAAACTTAAAAACCTATCCTGTGGTCAGGATCTCTTCTTTTTATAACTGTCACTGTATGTCATAACGTTGTTCCTTACTGCCTTAGGAGCATAGGAGGAAGAGAAGCAGATTGTCTTAATAAAGTTAGTCGCAGTAGGCTAAAGACGTGGCCCAACCACGCTTTAGAAGTCATATCTCTTCTCATAATTTCATTAGTGACTATATTCTCATCTATTTTCACATCTTTGCATTCATAATCTATCTGAACTCAGACATAATCTATTCATCATTTATTCCTATCTGCGACACCTAACTTCATAATATAAATGGTGCATATTCTAGAAATTTTGTCATCGAAATGCGACAGAGGTAGGAAAAAAAAAAAAAAGCATCCGCCGTCATGAAGTATATTGGGAACAACGTGCGCATTGTTTCAACTTTAGTGGAAAAATATAGAGCAAAAACTAACAGATGGATAAGCCAATTCTTTACATGTGGAATAGAGTTAAGGTAGTGTTCCATATTGTGTCATACCGGTGGGAGATTTTATCATAGAGAAACTGTTCCGTACAAACTGTTGTCATTGACAACAGACACGTGGTACTTACGCTCGAGCAGTTAAGGACCGGATTTTCAAATGCCAGAAAACTTCTATCTTCGCACTCCTACCGTCAAACAACATCACACGACTGTACTCTGAATTTTAAAATGTAATACATTTCCAGTGACTGATAAATCAAATACCACAACTATATAATCATAAATTTATGTTACTTCCTCTTCTCAACCGAAGTCCGTTCTTAACCAAACCAACTAGCTATTAGCAATCTAATACTACCAATAGATCTTAATAATATTAGACAACTTCCCTAATTTCTTTTCTTTTTTTCTCTGTCCCCCAAACACCGGAGATCGATCGTAGAAAAATTTAGCAGACATTTTTATCCGTCTAAAACTCTCAACGAAAATGAAAATTACCCAGAAAGTCGGAGTGTTTTTTTAATGTTTCCGCCCTCTTTTAGAAATGTAATGTGAAGATGTATTACATGCTGCTACGCGCGCGGTGATACATTATGTGATGTTATGTGCTGACATGACGCTACGCGATGAAACATTCCGTGATGTTATTGTGTTGATGTATTGCACGCTGCTACGCACTGATTTATTCTGTGATATTTCGTGCTATGGCTAATCCACTATTTCATATATTAATACATCCCATAGTGCCCAGCGTAGTTGCTGCAGATCTTCGATGATACCATGAAAGAATAAGATTACTGCATCCTCAGGCGTGTCGTACACGGCGCTAAATGTAAGGAAGGCATGAGACTGTCAATCTCATTTTATTAAATAATAGCTACAGAAACTACCACTACAAAAAAGGTTTGAATGTGTGGTGCAGGCTTCCTGCAAGTGGACCAGCTGCATTGGGGGCTCTATGTCTAAAGGTAGTAATCAGGGAAATGATGGTGATAATATCCCATGGTGTTATTTGTTTATATCTCACACGATTTTACGCATCTATATACTCTTAATAATTATAATAACAATAATAGTCCCTTCAGTCATAACTGACAGTAGGAATGCACCCATGAGGAGACAGCCCTCAGCTGCTTATTTTCCTGGTGTTTCTTCCGACGTTTTTTACTGTCTTCTGCTTGCCGTGAGAGCTTCTTTTCGCCAAGTCTGAGGTGGTGCCCTAGATAGCATCGCCGCTTGATGCGAATAGCAGCTTTATCCTCCCAGGTTGCTGGATTTATGTCCAGCGCCCTCGTATCTCTCTTGTACACATCTTTGAACCTCAGGCAGTCGCCCAGCTGTTCTTTTTCTATTTGTCAGTTGTCCGTAGAAGATATCTTTCGTGATGCGACCATCTCCCATGCGGCGGACGTGGCCAGGCCAGCGTAGTCACCGCTGTCTAAGCAGTGTATACATGCTTTGAAGGCCAGCACGTGACAACTCCTCGACATTTGTCACTCTTAATAATTACATTACATAGATCATGACGGAACAAAAATTGAAATTCTTCACTATTGAAAGCCCACAGAAGTCAACTTGAATATTTGTCGTAAATTTAGATAGGTATAGAGATTTATTTGGTCCCGTCTGAATAGAACAGAAATAATGAGTTTATCTGAGAAAGAAAGTGTTAGAATAGATTCCACGAGTGAATAGATTAATGGGAAGATCTGTCTCTGGAATGAGTGAATTCTCTAGTCCAGCCTATCTATACGACTATCTTTAGAATAAGACGATCTATCACACTTCCCTACAATGTTAATTATAAGTTATCTACACACACACACACACACACACACACACACACACACACACACACACACACACACACACACACAGAGTTATGTGACAACAAGACACACAAACGTGAAAAATTATGCTAAATGGAGATTTGGGCTAACCAACAAAGGTAATTAAGTTTTGTTTAGTTTATTATCAATTTAACTCTTCACAACATCAAACATATATAAATCAATAAAATCATAGGTAACAGAATTATGAAAATAACCCCATAATTGCCTTCCCCTCTGCTGAGAAAAGATCCCGCAAGAGGTAAATAACCCAAAAAAGTCAAAGATTAACACTAGGGTGTAGGATAGACAATAAAGCAAAGAACAAAGTTTTTACTAAAGTTATCCCAGTAAAATAATCAAGTTAGCGAACACAAAAAAAGAAGTGGGTACAATGATGATACAAAGAAAAGAAAATATTCACTCCTCTTTTTCTCACTCTGTCAATCTGTGGCCAAATACAATCTCGCTTACCTACTAGGTGGTTAACAACCTCTTGAACGAACACATCAATGAACATGTATAAGAATCCAGTGTTGTACTTTTCCGAAGTAAGCCCCAGTTCCTCCAAGAATAATTAATTTTCCTAATGGGGACTGCCTACTTTGGTAGTGAATTATTGGATATGAAAATGTCACATCAGATAGTTCAGGTAGCAAAATATAAACCCCGATCTAGTGTTCACAGTAGACAGTATACAGTACTCCCAATAGCTAAAGGAACATCGGGTTGGTAACTGTTATTAGAGATAATGATGATGATGAAGGTATATCCTATCGGTTTTTCTATTTGGTGTTGAGTGCCGATTCTGAAACAATGTATTCTCTGGGGTAAATCCGCTTGGGAACACAATTGTCATTAGTCGGAAAAATATGTGTGTATATTTGGCCACAGCGGGCTGATAAATTGAATGCAAAAATCTGGGTATTTTGTGTGTCCAGTTACTTTACTCTTATTGTTTATATTTTAGTATCACTCTGAATGAAGCAGGAGGACCGAACAGGTCAACATCGAAGACCCAATAATAAATAAGAATTGTTACTGGTGCTATTTAGACCGCTGGCAGCTGGTTTGTGACGCGTACTAAAATAGGAAGATAACAAACATTTTACCACAATACCAATATACTATCCTATCACGCGAAAAGGTAAGATCTCTTATCCTCTCTGTCATTTAATTAAGTTAAAAGGCACACGTGACTTAGTCTATTTTATCACGCTTCGCACCACTGGTACGAGCTGGGTTTTAGGCATCCGCCTTTCCCCTCCCGCCAGGTAGAACACTCAGCGCACAATATCAGTGTTAATTTAATTATGACTACTTTACAAATACCGCTTGTCATTACTAGCTATTTGTTTCGCCACTTGATATTACGCTAAACACTTATATGATTAAACATAATGGATAGAAGTGAATTGAATTCCGTCCAGTATCAATCGCCTAGTGTATTATTTAGCCACTTATTATTTAGCCACTTAAAACATCTCTTTCTGAATGATAGCGGGTGATTAAATCTACATTACACCTTGAAAGATTAGCTATAAGTTATTTAATATGTTAGTCTTAGCACCTAGAAAAATCCGAGTGAATTAAAATGGTAAACTTTAACATATTAAATCACCTAAATGCTAATATATATATTGCGGTTATATATATATATATATATATATATATATATATATATATATATATATATATATATATATATATATATATATATATATATATATATATATATATATATATATATATATATATATATATATATAACCGCAATCAGAAATGTAACTATCTCCACAGAATGCTATGGCACACGTTTACAATGGTTCTAATATAACGAGCTAGATTATCCAAATGTTTCTGAGCGACTGATAAACTGACTTTAGGAGGACGGAGTATTTGTACATAAATGGTGTTATTTCATTAACGGTCGCGATAAGTCGCGCCTTCGGCCGTATCAGGGAAAATCTACCGTTCGATGTCCGAAGTAAAAGATTCTACGGTTCGCTCCCTTGCAATCGCCGAAACGACATAAAAAAGACCTGGCCATGTTAGCAGGCCTTTCTCTGATTTTGTCCCTCTGCCGCAGATCAATGAATTACGTCCCCTGGGATCACGGACATCAAACAGATACGCTGCTAAATTTCTGCCCGTCTTTCTCTCTTCAGAGAATCTTAATTATCTCTACGCGCTCTTCTCTTTGATCTGTCACTATCGATGAGTGACGTCTCAGCTCGCTCGAGAACTCAGGTAGCCACCCCGGTCCTCCCCCCTCTTGTTAAGACGGTCGGGTGCGAAAATTTGTAAACGCTCATTAGCGCATGAAACAGAAAGAATAGGCGTGGCTTCAAAAGAGAGTCTTACAGGCAGCGAATTGCCTGGTTTTGCGTAGCAAAAATTATAAACATTAGATAGGGAGCAAAGGGGGACGGATCACTGTGGCTATATATATATATATATATATATATATATATATATATATATATATATATATATATATATATATATATATATATATATATATATGACAATATTCATAAAGTTAACATCAGGTTGCTGACAGCTCCATAGAGTTTTCATGGACTAGTACTGGAGACAGCTGTAGCGTGATGAAACAATGCCTTAACATTCACGGTATAAAAAAATATCGTCCAATCAAATTAACGCACACTCTTGTGTTTGCAAATGGCGTATGGCAAGAAGGAAATTTTGTGTTAACGGTACAAGGGATTTACGTGAAATGCAAACGAATAGAGTGAAGAAAAGATATGGAATATATTGCATTATATGCAGGAGAAAACCATGCATTTATATTCAAAAGGAATAGTTGCAATGTGCCTTAATTTCGGAGATATTCGAGGTAAAGCATGTTAAAAGTTATTGTGAAAATGGTCTTCCAAAAATTGCTACAAATGGTAGACAAAACTAATTAAAGAAAACCAGTGATGCAAAGGAAGCAAAGGATCGTCCCAGTAAAACGATACATAGATGAAAGTAGTAGATGCAAGGGTTGAGAAGAACGAATATGTTTTCTGGACCAAACTTACACAACTCGCTCGATTCTGCACACCAAACGCGAAAATAAACAATCTGAGAACCTGTAGCGTTGTTTTGCCCTCCGATACGCCCGTGCTCTCTCTATAAAAAGGCCTGCAGCGGATTTTTCAAACTTTACACACACACATCAGAAGACAGATAGACTGAAGGAAGGAGACGCTTGCCAAGGCTAAAACCTTTTACCATCTGTATGCCGTGCAGCTTTACCTCACAAAACTGAGTCTGTTCTATACTTTGCATCTATTCTAGAGGGTATGTAAATTTATGAATAAATACTTTGTTTTATTGCAGATTATTATGATAGAATGGAAATATGTATTAGGATCAGACCAGAGGACTGAACTGAAATTAAGTTATAGATGTATAAAGGAATTCGATGCATACCAACATTTATCATGAATGTCATTAGGAGTGGTCAATTAAAAGTTATTATACTGGAATAATGCACTTGGCACTCCAGAATGTGAAAGGCTAAGGTAGCATCATGATTATGTATAAAATGTTTTAGATTTTATTCATGTATTGTTTTAGAATCTTTTATGCAGATAGACACCTGTATTGTCTCGTTATCCTGATCAGAATTGACCCATGTATCACTCATATACATGCACACATCTGTGATAAACGAGCGCAAAGGCATTATTGCTCTATCTTTTCCTACATCTTTCGTATTGTATTTTCTCCGACATTTGCTCTTTCATCTCATATTTGTGATCCACATTTGCTATTTCATTGTTGTGATTACTCGCGACCGGTATCTAGAGAACCACATTTGTTCTTTCATCGGGGGAAATAAAAATCCTTTGATTGAGTCCACATGCCTGACATTATCGTTTGACGCCCACATTGCATCGTGATAAATCTGGTAAAAACACACATGGTCATCCGAAACACATCTGGGCACGCTGTAATTTCTGTGACACCACATTAAACGCCCAGATTGGCCAGGGGAAAACGTCTCATGCTGTAAGGGTGTTATCTTGGGTCGGCCGCGGTTTAGACAAGCGTTGGTTTACCACATTGGACGCCCAGCTTGGCCAGGTGACTTCCAGAAATATATAATACCGCATAATCTACTAGAGTGAAGCAGTCCAGTTTTTTACCTTGTGAGGAAGAGATTAAACCCAAAAACGCATAGCCTAATACACGTGTTTATTCAGAGTGGATGATAATTCAGTTCTGTGATTAATTGTGTTCTTAAAGGATTTTGCGAAGGGAAAAGAAGTTCATCAGAAGTCTGAGTCTACACGCAACGTGTCTGACGTCTAACCAGAAATAAGTTATCAAAAACGGACATTTGGCTAGCAGAATTCGCCATAGGACATCTTTCATTCCTCAATTAAAAAGGAATATTGTCTCACCCACAAGTCATAAGGTGGACGCAGCATTTTTCGTCACCATATACTGCTTGCTCACAAGTTCAATACATCGTTATCACAAGTTCAATACAGAGTTATTACAAGTTCAATACAGAGTCATCATAAATTCAAATCACTCGAAAGATCATTATTATCTGAAGTCAAGCAAAAGAGCTCAAAAGAGGAATCGCATATTTATACCACGTGCAACACACTCTTAAGCGCATTTTATGAAGCAGACTCGAAAGTATATGAATCACGACTACATACGCAAGATTATGAGTCTACATATCACTAACATTTCGTGAAGATATCCAGTCTGACCAGTACCCTCGGGAGATTAGACAACAGACCTTTTGTTCATATGACAGCTATTAACTGTTGATCAACACTACAGAGATATACTCAAACAGTGAAGGAATATACATAGATATCTCGTCAGCGTTCTCCGTACGACAACAGTATTCATCAGAACGTCCTCAGCTTAGAGATACCCCATCCGACATAACGTATAACAACTTGGGACATTTTATGCATACATGTGAATCCTCATATCTAGGAGAAGCATTTAGAGACACATGGACTGTGTAGAGTACTCACCATTTTGGTAATACGTATCATATCACATCATCATTTCACTTTACACCAGTTCAGTCTTAATTAACTATTACTTAATTAACTGTAATTTTATTATCTCATCTGTGTGTTTTGTGTGAATCGTCTTTCACCATCATCACGTTCTAACCATTACTAACCCTATATGTGTGGATATTTCATTAATAAACCCAACGATCGGTTGATCATTATCAAGAGTTTGTTAATGTATCACTCGTGCTGTCGGTGTTACATATTCACCTATAGGAACCTTTCTCTACTCAGATGAGGTTGGGGGCTTTTTCTTTACGGGATCTAAGGGCAGAAGCTAAGGTCGTGGGGAAACAGAACTCTTTCCATAATTAATTAGAAAACACTGTCTAGTGGAAAGCATTCGCATTCCTGTCTTCTTGTCCCTATCTCGAATAGGTCTTTATTCTTTCTTAACGAGCCAATTTCTAGAGACCTTATATCTATATCTCATAGACTATTCCTGGCAAAAACTACTGTAGTAGTTGCCCCAGTGACTCACCACACGACAATTGTGGACTCGTCTTGGGATTAGTGAACCCGGACTTAGAAGTGTGATAAATCGCATTTTCATCCCTGCTATACAGTTGCGATAACTGCAAAATTGGTTGGCATTTTGAGGGATTACCTTCTAGACTGACTCTTACTATAATTTGTCTATTTCATAGGGGGGATAATTTATATCTCTAAAGCACGAGTGATACTTTTTAAATTGAGTATCAAACGGACAGAGTAAGCACTTTTTGAGAACAGAAGATACTGTAGGGAACTGATTTTTTAAATCTTTTTCTGTAACTGCTGGGAAAATTTTTATCATAAATATTTAGCAAATTTTTCATAGAAACTTCGAGATAATCTGTTATATAATTTTTCAGAATACGCTGAGCGAGTGATTTTTAAGAACTATTTGAACTTGATTACTAATTTAAACCTAGCTTGTTTTAAAGAGATAAGTACTTGTGCGAGTCTAAACAATTTGTTTGGAGGTCACTGCCACATTTTTCCCTTCGCGAACCGGTACTGCATATCATGGCAGATGCTGCAAAAATTAGGACTAGTTTAATGGAGGCAGGGCGTGAATACGGGTTAAGTGGAAAAGATCTGATGAAATTTGTGAGTGAGGAGACTGATAAACTCCATGCAAGAGAGATGGAAGTGCAGAAACTTGCAATGGAGAAGGAGAAAGCCGCAGCAGAAGCAGTGGAGCGGAAAGCCGCAGCAGAAGCAGCGGAGCGGAAAGCCGCAGCAGAAGCAGCGGAGCGGAAAGCCGCAGCAGAAGCAGCGGAGCGGAAAGAAGCAGCAGAAGCAGCGGAGCGTAAAGAGAAAGCCGCAGCAGAGCATGCACTTAACATGAAGCAACTGGAAATCCAGGGACAGACCAATCAGATAGAGCTGGCAAAAAGTGCAGCGGCTTCCAACTTTGATGGAGGGCACTCACCCCGCTCAGATGGTGTGCCTACTTCGCAACCTGCACCACCCAATGCCATGAACTTTCCGCTGGAACCTTTTTCAGAAAGGAACGATACCATGGACGCCTTTTTAGACCGCTTCGAACGCTTTGCAACAGGGTTTGGACTTGAAGAACGGAAGTGGAACTTGAAACTTTCCCAGGGCCTAAGAGGAGCCGCCTACGAAGTTTTTAATAAACTTCCGGCCGGAGAGCAAGATGACTATCAGGCATTAAAAAAGCTCTCTTGGTGAGGTACGAGCTTCATTCAGAGGCTTACCGAAAAAAATTTCGAGGTTCTAGGAAGGATGCCGGAGAGACTTTCTCACAGTTCGCAGCCCGTATTGAAGACTACTTAGTGAAGTGGTGTACACTGGGAAACTTTACCGAGAACTATGACGGGTTGAAAGAGCTGATTGTGATAGAGCAACTAAAAGAATCTATGTCGGTGGAAATGCGTAGCTTTCTCACTGAAAACGGCGCTGACCGGTTAGAAAATATTCTTACACTGGCAGAGCGATTCCAAAATGCTCTCATGGAGTCTCAAGGAGCCAGAAAGAAGTTTTCGGATCAGGCGCCAAAGCAACCTGCTCGCTCCCAACCAGACCAACAAAGCAAAGGACCACACATCTAGCATAAACAGCACGCAAAACAAGATAACTACAAAGAGCAAAACAAGAAAAATGCTGCGCCACACCAGAGACAGGGAGATAAATGGTGCAAGTACTGTCGCTTGAACAATCACAACACTAATGAGTGCAAGCGCAGACCTCCTCCCCAACATGCTGCCTGTCTGCAGACAAAATCGTCACCCCGGGAGGAGCTGAGGACCGGAAACGTTTCTCATCCTCCTGTCATCGAATCAGTCCTCGTAAACGGACAATCTGTGGAGTGCCTTTATGACACAGGACTTGCTTTCGATGCGGTGGTCAGGGCATCTCTTGTCACCCCTGACCAGATAACAGAAGAGAGTGTCGACATCCAAGGTCCGACGAAGGATGTTGCACCCATGACACTGCCAATTGCACTTATCAGAGTAGAATCTCGTTATGTGACAGGAGAGATTCGTGCAGCTATAATGGAAGAACCAATCTACTCTTTAATCTTGGGATGTAGATATGTGTTCCTTGGAGAACCTACTCAACCACTAGTCATGGCGGCCGTACAGACTAGAGGACAGTCAAAAAAAAAGACGCAGAGCAGGAAACTCCTACCAATATCCTCCCTGAGGAATTGAAGAGGGCCCAAATGGAAGATTCCTCACTGGCGCCCTGTTTTAAAAAATTACCTAGGACACACAACCCACCTACCAAGGGAGACTTCTTTATGAAAAATGGATTGATGTATCGCCGAGCTGGAAATGAAGGACAGGAACACAACCAATTAGTAGTTCCTGCAACCTATAGGAACCAGGTGCTTGAGATGGGCCACTCTATCCCATTTAGTAGACACATGGGAATGAGCGCCACGACTCAAAGGATCGCCTGCCACTATTATTGGCCAGGGATCACCGGCGACATTGAACGTTTCGTCAAGTCTTGTCCTCAGTGCCAGAAAGTTGCACCAAAACACTGGACGGCACCCGCGACCCTTGGGGAGATGCCAATCTTGGGCACCCCATTTGAAAGAGTGGCCGTGGATATAATTGGACCTCTGCTGAGAACTAAGAAGAGGAACTCCCATATCCTTACCTTAGTGGACACATGTTCCATGTGGGGCGAAGCCATAGCCATGCCAGCATGCGACTCAGTGCATGTAGCTGACGCTTTACTGAATATCTTTACTAGATTGGGCTTCCCGCATGAAATTCTCACAGACAACGGGTCACAATTTAGAGGCAAGTTGACATAGGAGGTGCTTAGAATATTCAAGACTAGGCATATCCATACTTCGCCCTATCACCCCCAAAGTAACGGACAAGTAGAGCGGTTTAACGGGACGCTCACCTCTATTCTTCGGAAGTTGGCACAGGAGAAGCCAGAAACTTGGGATCAGTATCTTCCTGCCGCATTATTTGCTTATAGGGAAGTACCGCATGCGTCAACTGGAGTTCCTCCGGCCACATTACTCTTCGGAAGACCTATTAAAGGTCCATTAGAAGCATTACTAAGAACATGGACAGATGCCAAGGCAGACGACACTGTCACATCAGCCTTCCAGTACGTCACAGACTTGAAACAACGCCTGAAGAGTGGCTGGGAATTAGCCACAGCGAAAGTACGGGAGGCTAGGCGGAAACATGCCAAATATTACAATCGCAATGCGAAGGACCGAGAACTAGCAGTAGGAGAGAAGGTGCTACTTCTTCTGCCAAGTAGCAGTAATAAATTGCAGATTTGCTGGAGGGGACCCTACACAGTGGTGGAAAAGATTTCTCGCACCAACTATAAAATCGCCGTGAACGGAAAGCAGAAAATTTACCACTTAAATCTGCTTAAGAAGTTTTACGAGCGAGCCCCTGCCGAACCAGCGCACCTCATGACTATGGCCATTGCTATGCAAATGGAAGAAGAGCCATTATCATCCGTAGAGTACCCGGTGATACAGGAGGAATCACATTTAGATGTGAAAATAAGCTCCACGTTAACGGAAGCCCAGCAAGAAAAAGTAAGGAGATTGATGGAAAACCACGCCGACTCTCTGACGGACAAACCGGGCCGGACAAACCTGATGGAGTTTGACATGGAAGTCACGGATCCTACGCCCGTCCGAATGAGAACCTATCAGATTCCGTATGCCAAGGCGACGGCATTAAAGCAAGAAATTGAATACTTACTTAAGGAAGGCATAATTTCGAAGTCGGAGTCCCCTTACAGTGCGGGAGTGGTGCTGTTACGCAAACCCAGTGGAGAACACCGCCTGTGCATCGACTACCGACAGCTGAATGCGTTAACACAGTTCCAGCCAGAACCGTTACCGGACCAGAACCAGCTATTTACTAAGCTGAGCAGGGCTCGCTATTTTTCAAAGATCGACCTCAGTAAAGGGTACTATCAAATACCGGTAAAAGCTGAGGTGAGGAACCTGTTAGCCTTCAGTACTCCAGATGGACACTTCGAGTTTAATGTGATGCCATTTGGACTGAACAATGCTCCTAGTGTCTTCACAAGGATGATGCGAAAGTTATTGGATCCTTTGAATCATCCTGCCATCAGTAATTTTATGGATGATATCCTAGTAGCTACTGAATCGTTTGAAGAACATATATCAGCGCTATCCTTGCTGTTTAACAGACTCAGAGAAGCGGGACTAACCGCCCGCCCAACCAAATGTCAAATTGGGTGTGAACAGCTAGAGTTCCTAGGACATACTATATCCCATGGGACCATGTTCCCCGAGACTCAAAACGTTGAGAAGCTGAGAAATGCACCGAGACCTTCCACAAAAACGGATGTCCGGTCATTTGTATCTCTCTGTGGATTTTACCAGAGATATATAAAGGATTTTAATAGCCTATGTGCGCCGCTTACATCGCTAACCAAGAAAGGAAACCCAGATAAAGTGACATGGTCAGCAGAATGTGAACATGCATATGCAGTCTTAAAAGAGAAACTCACCACAAAACCTATTTTACGGCTTCCGGATTTAACTAGAAAATTCATCTTGCGCACAGATGCCAGTAACATTGGAATCGGGGCTACATTACTACAGCCAGATGACAGAAGCCCACCAAATCTATTTCCGGTCGCATATGCGAGTCGGAAGTTAAACTGAGCAGAAAAAAACTATTCCACAATCGAAAAGGAATGTTTGTCCCTCGTCTGGGGAATACAAAAATTTCAAGCATACCTGTACGGAAGGAAATTTACAATCCAGAGTGATCATCAACCTCTGACCTTCCTCGCCAATTCAAAGAATTTGAATGCTAGACTGATGAGGTGGTCGCTTGTTCTACAACCTTACACGTTCCAAGTGGACTATATCCAAGGAAAACATAACGTAGGAGCGGATTTTTTAAGCCGTCATCCTATGAGGCAGGACGGAGAGCACAGACAAGTAGAGGAAAGGGTGGAAACCGGAGAGAAAAACGAAGATGAGGAAAAGGATTAAGGAATCCCGAGCAAGAAGGCTAAGCTCTCCTGAGTACGATTGACATCACACTTGAGGAGGGGCTATTGTGATAAACGAGCGCAAAGGCCTTATTGCTCTATCTTTTCCTACATCTTTCGTATTGTATTTTCTCCGACATTTGCTCTTTCATCTCATATTTGTGATCCACATTTGCTATTTCATTGTTGTGATTACTCGCGACCGGTATCTAGAGAACCACATTTGTTCTTTCATCGGGGGAGATAAAAATCCTTTGATTGAGTCCACATGCCTGACATTATCGTTTGACGCCCACATTGCATCGTGATAAATCTGGTAAAAACACATATAGTCATCCGAAACACATCTGGGCACGCTGTAATTTCTGTGACACCACATTGGACGCCCAGATTGGCCAGGGGAAAACGTCTCATGCTGTAAGGGTGTTATCTTGGGTCGGCCGCGGTTCAGACAAGCGTTGGTTTACCACATTGGACGCCCAGCTTGGCCAGGTGACTTCCAGAAATATATAATACCGCATAATCTACTAGAGTGAAGCAGTCCAGTTTTTTACCTTGTGAGGAAGAGATTAAACCCAAAAACGCATAGCCTAATACACGTGTTTATTCAGAGTGGATGATAATTCAGTTCTGTGATTAATTGTGTTCTTAAAGGATTTTGCGAAGGGAAAAGAAGTTCATCAGAAGTCTGAGTCTACACGCAACGTGTCTGGCGTCTAACCAGAAATAAGTTATCAAAAACGGACATTTGGCTAGCAGAATTTGCCATAGGACATCTTTCATTCCTCAATTAAAAAGGAATATTGTCTCACCCACAAGTCATAAGGTGGACGCAGCATTTTTCGTCACCATATACTGCTTGCTCATAAGTTCAATACATCGTTATCACAAGTTCAATACAGAGTTATTACAAGTTCAATACAGAGTCATCATAAATTCAAATCACTCGAAAGATCATTATTATCTGAAGTCAAGCAAAAGAGCTCAAAAGAGGAATCGCATATTTATACCACGTGCAACACACTCTTAAGCGCATTTTATGAAGCAGACTCGAAAGTATATGAATCACGACTACATACGCAAGATTATGAGTCTACATATCACTAACATTTCGTGAAGATATCCAGTCTGACCAGTACCCTCGGGAGATTAGACAACAGACCTTTTGTTCATATGACAGCTATTAACTGTTGATCAACACTACAGAGATATACTCAAACAGTGAAGGAATATACATAGATATCTCGTCAGCGTTCTCCGTACGACAACAGTATTCATCAGAACGTCCTCAGCTTAGAGATACCCCATCCGACATAACGTATAACAACTTGGGACATTTTATGCATACATGTGAATCCTCATATCTAGGAGAAGCATTTAGAGACACATGGACTGTGTAGAGTACTCACCATTTTGGTAACACGTATCATATCACATCATCATTTCACTTTACACCAGTTCAGTCTTAATTAACTATTACTTAATTAACTGTAATTTTATTATCTCATCTGTGTGTTTTGTGTGAATCGTCTTTCACCATCATCTCGTTCTAACCATTACTAACCCTATATGTGTGGATATTTCATTAATAAACCCAACGATCGGTTGATCATTATCAAGAGTTTGTTAATGTATCACTCGTGCTGTCGGTGTTACATATTCACCTATAGGAACCTTTCTCTACTCAGATGAGGTTGGGGGCTTTTTCTTTACGGGATCTAAGGGCAGAAGCTAAGGTCGTGGCGAAACAGAACTCTTTCCATAATTAATTAGAAAACACTGTCTAGTGGAAAGCATTCGCATTCCTGTCTTCTTGTCCGTATCTCGAATAGGTCTTTATTCTTTCTTAACGAGCCAATTTCTAGAGACCTTATATCTATATCTCATAGACTATTCCTGGCAAAAACTACTGTAGTAGTTGCCCCAGTGACTCACCACACGACAACATCTGAACACTCTCATTCATGGACACATAGGCTTGTAGAACCTATGACCAAAAGCTAGCCACTTGTCACATATTGTCTCCATGTTCATTCGTGTCATACTCCAGCAAGAGGTCTAGAATCTTAGATCAATAGTGCCTTCCTGAACCAAGTCAGCAGCATCATATATTGTCATCCATATTCAAGTAATATGCCCCATCTGTGCTTGGTGGCCTGGTACAAGACCTACAACTGACACAGCTGTGTAGTATTACCAAAGGACATTCACAGAACTTTAATGATAAGTATTCTATGTAGAAATTCATGCAGCCATTGAGAGTGGTCACAGCAAAGTAACTATTGCGTTATGATGAGCAAACAGTTCTAAGATAATAGGCAAGACAAGAGACAATTTAGTTATAAAGGAAAAGTTAGATGAATTTTCTGTTTTATTTCCAAGATTCCAGAAGAGGACTTTTAGTTAATAATTGAAACTCATATATTGAGTAATTGTGTAATTAATCTTTTTATTCATTCAATTTTCATCAGTTTCATCATTCATCATTTGCACAAGAAGAAAACAAAAGATAGATGTACATAATAAATGATTCAGTAATTGTATTTCTCTGACTTATCAATTTTATATTGTTGCATTTGGAGTTTTACTGAATTGTTGATTATCATAGGTTAGTTACTAACAAAGGTGACATCTTAGGCTCTAACTTTAGTCTGATTACTATCTAAAGTAGAGACCTTCACAGCCGTGACTATCATGTGATACCAGTGCTCTTCTCTGACACTGGGGATATATTCTTTTCTGATCTATCAGTAACTACTACTGACAAATATACTCATAAAAACCTTTCGCTACAACAGCCGTAATCACTTTCTCCGTTCCTCATATGTTGGGCACTCCTGGAGCAGAATTTGAACAATGGTATAAATGCTACATCAGTAGTTTCTATCTTGAGCTTATTGAACAGATGATATCTCAATCAGTTGAGGGCTGCATGGAATCTGAAAATAATTACTAGTTTCTTCTGTTGAGCTGGCCGTAAGCACGGCTTTTCTGATGATCCGCTGTCCATTTATATCTGTATCTGTTCTTGATTGTCTCTTGGCCTTTTCCTATGTTACCCTTGCGCCAATCTGAGATAATTGTCGAAATACCTTTGACAGTCTTGCAGCCTGGTTATCCCCTATATACCAAATGTCTTTCTGAAACCATACGAAAAAAATACGCGCATTGCATATTGAAAGCTAAATTGAACACCAATACAGCGCATGCCTTGTAATTTTTTTCATGGTGCATTATTTTGAAAATACAGAACCTGCGCACATTGCACGGTGAAAGCTGAATTGAACAGTCTTTAAAAGAGCAAGCAGAGCTTTCAACTTTTTTCATGGTGCATTGACCAAAAGTCATGACATGACAGGTTTGATTACAAAGATCCAATCAAGTTGAAATGGTAAAGACAGGAATGAAATGACCCGATGCGAATTAGTGTCGTCATCACGACTTGCTGCAGAAAGAGATCAACATAAATATTTTCCATCATCTGTTGGCGGTTACTTGTACATTCCCAGAGATAATGCTGAGACTGGATCTACTGTACCATAACTCTTTGGAATTGCCGATGATGTAATCATAGTGTTGCTCTAACGATAGTGGGTATTTCTCTGTCGCTGATGAACGTGTCGATCTAGATTATTGCTATAAATAACTTTCATCTCTCCGCGAAGCACAGGTTCTCAAAAGATATGCTAAGCTATTCTGTCCTGTGCCAACCGTTCAATGTTCTTTCCATATTTTCTTTATACCTTTCATGTCTGTCTTCAGGTCTCTCATCATCTGTTTTTCTCCTCCCTCTATTTCTCATATCCAAGGGTTGTCTAAATAAAGACTACCCTGTAATGTTGTTATCAGCTGGATTTCTGAATGTGTGTCCTATTTTACGTCAGGGACTTCTCATCACCTCCTGTCCACGTGGTTTTTCTAGTTCTTTCCATCACTTCCACATTAATTATCTTGTCATACCATTTCAATCCTTCTATTCTGCACAAGAACCAATCTATGGAAGTCTGATTCTTTCTAGTTGTAATGTTGTTGTGCTCCATGTTTCACAACCATACAGTTAGACTCACCAGAAATTTTAGTTGAAGGTTGCTATTGTGGTGCTGATATAGGTAATGGTGTTAATATTTTATTTATTACATGATGTTATTGCAAGCTACTTCTAGTCCCTCTCATGATGTTAACATCTCACGTATAGCGCTGTTTTATACTTGTCGCCTTCACAATTTCCTTCTGTTATAGTTTTAAACCAAATGTTACGTATCTTTATATAACCAAAATATGCATTTTCTTCTCCTTGGAATAGACTCTTGAAGACGGCAATGATTTCAGGTTGCTGACAATACCATAGGGCTATCATGAACTACTTCTTGACACAGCATACTGTGCTATAGTTTTCTTTCATTTATGTTGGGCACTCCAGTTTCGCGTTTCTCGCGTATTGAATGCAGTTGAGTTTTTGAGCTGTGGTCATTTTTCGCGCCGGACTGCGCATGACTGGTCTTGCTTTTTGGTCGATCGGTTTCCGCCCACCACTAGTGGAGTGAGCGATTTGAATGGCGAAAGAGATGCCTCGTTGAAGAGGGGATCTCCGCTATTTTTTGTTCTGTCAGGGATGTGTAGTCCTCTTAATGGATATTTCGTTTATTCGAGATAATATCTCTAGTGTTTCCCACATGTCGGGAGGCGTGATATTTCTGTGTATTTCATGAAAGCAAGGTAAATTGACTTTTTCATTAACTCTATCGATTTTGGGTCGTGAGCGATTTCGATTCATAGCCTGTCTTCGAAAGTCGTTGTCACGAGATGTTTTCCCAGCTCACATGTCGCTGCATTGTACTGCATTGGTTGATGCAGGTCCCAAGGACCATTACTTGCTACTTTGTTAAATGAACTAGGTTTGGAAAACCTTTATTATCTAGAGGATATTTTTGAGGACATTATTTATACTTCGGCAGACGTGTCTGTCTTGCTGAAGTCAGACTAAGGAGAGTGAACTGATCTCATACATCTGGTTATCTCCTGGCTGTTATAGAAAAGGATGGAGTTTTTCACCTGACTACATTTACAGCACTATGAAATATAACATGCATCTGACTCATCATTGTAATGCTGTCTACCGTCTATTGCTGTATTGAATGTTGCTGTGATAATGACTGTTTGATGTGCCTACATATTTGCGTAACCATTTTGTCACTGTGGCGTCCACAATAAATAATGAAGAAAAACGTCAACGGCTGTTACAAGAATCATTGACTTTATACGTCGTGAGTTTACTGACGTCCTATGTGGATTGCCCTGTTATTTTTGTATGAACATTGTTTTGACTGAACACATCTGCACACTACACAAAACCAGACATGCGGATACCATCCATCATCATATGGCGTCACGCATCATTTGGTGGCCATAAGCTGGTTTGATTCTGGTACCAGCAAACACGGGGTCCCTTACCCACTTCATTTTCAACAAGAATTCATCAGCATCCTTCAAGAAATTAACATTCTTCAATACAGTCAACATCTTCACCATTTTCAAAGTACTCGGCGTTGCCCGGTAAAAGTCAAAATTTCAATTTTTTGACGGAAACAAGAATTTGACAGTACCCGGCGTTGTTACATGTTGCCGGATAACTCGGACTGCTGTTATCTTTTACGCAAGTCAAGCAAGTTGCTGCTGTCAAGGTTCCAGTGCTGTCGTTTTTGTGAAGGTCAAGTGCCGGTTGAAACGGGTTGTTTTCTGAAGAAGGCCAAGTACCGATTTCCATCAACTTACTTTTGGATTAGAAGGTCAAGTGCCGAAACAACTCAACACACAGTATGTCAGAAGCTCTTGTACCATCGTGTTAGCAGTGGAAGCAGTTCAGATGTGCCATCATCGTTGGAGCTTCGCTCTTTAGGACGTTGATTGACATCCGTTTTTCTGCTGTTCGACGATTGGAAGCCTATAAGTTAAGTGGCCTGTTTGTATGTAAACTGTGCCCTTATACTTCTGCTGAGTCTTCTGTGTATCATCTCATTCTATATGTTATATGTCTATATGTTATTTGTATATTTATATGTTTATATTTCAGCGGGTTCTCGGTTGGGTGGTGTCTCCGTTAGATTATGCCACGTCATAGAGGTCGTCTATTGTGAGCGTTTTCTGTAGGGTTTGCAAATTTCCGATACTGGAATTTGCTAAGCGACTTCTGTTGCTATTTATATTAGCTGTGATGACATGTTTTAATATTGTTTTCGTTATTATTTCGCATTCTTTAGTTTTGTTTTGATTTGTTTGTATTTGTTAGCCTACTCTTGTCTATAATTTAGTTTCATACAACATTTTTGTTTATACACTGTGGTGTCATGTATTTTGTTTAATTATAGCGCAGATATCGTCACATTTTTTGTGATATTTCATTAATTTCTGCTTTATTTTTAGTTGATTTCTGCGAACGTTTTTGTATTGTTGCTGATCTTTGTTATTGTTTACATTGTTATTGTTTACATTGTTTGCATTGTTTACATTTTCAATGTTTACATTCTGCATGTGTTTACATAGTCATTGTTTACAGTTATAGTAATTAGTTAATGGGCTATGCTAATGCACTGTTACCACTACACTGATGATAAATGAATGATGAATAGTGTCGTGCACTATTGAATGAGAAGTGCACTTATGATCAAGAATTGAGTGCTGATATTTCATATACAAGTTCTTTGATTGGAGACTTGTTTCCCACAGAGATTGGGATAATATAATGTCATGTGAATATACAAGTGCTTAATTAAGACTTGTTACACTGTCATGGAATATTCTAATCCACATATATAAATTATCAATTAAATATAAAGCCTAATAAATACATATAATAAAGAAAAGAGCAATGGTAAAATGACAGTGCTATCACAAAGAATGTACTCGAAATCCCCCTTGTTTTCTGCTTCGTCTGCAAATTGTAACGCTTTCACGTTGATAGTAAAGCTTACTGTATTATTACCCGCCTTCTTCAATGAAACGTGTGCTGTATTTCTTGGAAAAGCATTGAGACGTACTGCGTAATGACCTAAATTAACCCTAACATTAATTATACTGCGTTACCAAAACGAACGAACAGATGGACTAAAGGGATAAAAAGAGAAGGGAGAGGCAGAAAGCCGAACACTAAACCCGCTTCGCGCGATACACAATTACTACCATCACGCGTGGTGTTTGAAAAAATTTACGTTACAGAAATAGCCTACAATGTAAACTTCAAATTGATTGGAGCGCAACAAATGAAAGCCTAACCACGATTGGTCGGGCTATAAATACTATCTTGGTTGTTAGGGGAGACGGGAAAAGATAACATTTTTTCAAACACTTGTCGAAACGTGGCTCATTGGCCAGTCTCGCTGATATACACACTTGGGAGCGTTAGTTCGAGACCACTAATTCAAATAAGCTTGATAAAGCGACAGTACGTTGAAGCCAGCTCACATTTTTGCTAAAATAAAAGCCTGGAACATAGGCAGAACGGAATTTGTGCCAGTTTGTGCCAGAATTCATTGCTAATCAACGTATCTGTGTTTATTTCCATGAAATTGTGGTAAGCTTGAACCATTCAGTATCTTTTAATGAAAAATTGAATGTGAATTGTTGATTTATGCCTGTATATATATGTGTAGTTCAGTGGCAAACGTGAGGTAAAGCCTATAATGCTCCAGCCTGAACAGAGGGTGTCGGAGAGAAGTAAAACGGCATGGAATGGCCAAATAGTACACTGACACCTGGAT
Organism: Oreohelix idahoensis; assembly: GCA_024509875.1. NCBI lineage: Eukaryota > Metazoa > Mollusca > Gastropoda > Stylommatophora > Oreohelicidae > Oreohelix > Oreohelix idahoensis. The sequence goes on along the minus strand of JAMPIV010012795.1, from coordinate 92,524 downwards.
GATGGACTAGAAAGAAATAATGCTGGAAGTGCAGAGGCGTAGTAACCATTAAGAAGGGTAATACTGGAATAAAGTATTTCAAATGAAGCTGACTGTTGGCCTAACGCTCTGAACGCAATGTTTGTGCTGTATTGTGATCAGTGTAAAAGAGAATATAAATTAGTTATGAAGTAGAAGGTACATCCTTCTTGATTTCAGGGACAGTGGTCTTGATGGTAGTGAGCAGCACCTGGTCAGAGATTTGCTGAATCCAGAGTCGGACAGCATACTCCTTGGTCTTTTTAGCTATCAGTGAGGTGTCTCCTGAGCCCAGAGGAGAATTCGAGCAGAGGAGTCCTTTCCTGCCGCCATCACTCAAGATAAGCAGAGTTGGCCAGCTGAGCTCAACATTATGTCCCCTCATCTTGAAATAACTTTATAAAAATTAACATTAAGAGGGGAATTTACTTGTCTTAAAATCAGGAACTGTGAACATCTCCAATAATAGTCCCTAAAGACAAACTATTGAAGTCATGATGACCAATACCAACAGAGCTTGAACAAAACAAAACCAGTATTACCTCATTTTACCACTACACAATTGACACACATAGAACATTGGTAATAATATATGTCACTACAATATTCATATTAAATACATTCTGTACATAACTTGTAATTTAAATTGATTGTGATTCCTGGTTCCCTTGTAGTTGAATCAGGACACATATTCATTCATGCCAGTAATGAATACATATTGTTATTTGAAAGTTCATCAGTGACTCTTTTAAGATATCTTTGTAGAGTGTTATATGTATGTGAGTGTCACAGTGTTGTCAAGAGTAGTGGATTAAATTAAATTGTTTATCTGTCTGTTGTTGTGACTTACACTTCACCATACTCATACCCTAGACACATAACGTAGCATCACACTATTCCAGAATAATTCTGACTGAGATATATAGATATGTGGTAGCAAGTAAGGTTATCTATAATACACTACTCTTAATAGATATAGATACCTTCACAGCTGATCTCAGTCAGTACACTAAGTTCCCTATAAGTATTTATAACTTCCCACTTCACCACATATATTGGGGGCTCGTCCGGGATTTTGAATCTTTCACTATTAAAAATATTGGGGATAATTCACTTCAGGGAATATAAGAATTAAAAGGTATCCTTGGGTGGAGTTAAATAAGGTTGAGCTCACGGTGCCTGTGTTGTCCATTAGAGATTGAATTGTTGGTTAGACATTGTATAAATTTACATAATAGACAATGGCGGACCTGGCCAAATTTCGATCTGCTGCGGTTCAGACTGCAAAAGAGTTAGGATTAGATGGGCAAGTTATGGTTGCCTATGTTACTACGGAATGTGACAAATTTATTGAACGCGAAGAAAGAAGGTTTGAAGCCGAAAGAAGGTTAGAGGCTGAAAGGGAAATTAAGAAGTTACAATTTGAAGCTGAGGCTGAGACTAAGAGGTTGCAAGCTGAGGCTGAGACTAAGAGGTTGCAGATTGAGGCTGACAAAGAGGCTAAAGCATTGGAAGCCGAGGAAAGAAGACAAGCTGCAGAAAGAGAAGAGAAGAAATTAGCTGCAGAAAGAGAAGAGAAGAGATTAGCTGCAGAGAGGGAAGCAGAAAAGGAGGAGAAGAGATTACAAAGGGAACATGAGTTACGACTAAGGGAGTTTGAGTTTCAAGGCCATGCTCCTGAAAATGGTGCCAGTCCTTTTGCCTCTGATGCTACGGTTACTCAAGGAGCCTCAATCTCAGCTATGAATTTTCATTTAGATCATTTTGTTGAGAAAGACGATGATATTGAGAGCTATATAAATAGGTACGAACTATTAGCTACCACGTATGGGTTGGAGAGAGAAAGGTGGAGCTTAAAGTTATCTCAGGGACTTCGTGGGGCAGCTTATGAAGTTTTTGCAAAAATGAGCAGAGGTGATCAGGAAAATTATGACATGCTAAAGCAGGCTCTTTTGTTAAGGTATGAAAAGAATGCAGAGTTTTACAGGAAAAAATTTAGGAATGCTAAACTACTGTCAGGTGAAACCTATCACCAGTTCTCTGCACGAATAGAGACATACTTGGAGAAATGGACTTCTCTGGGGAAAACCCAAGATCTTAAGGAAATGGTCCTTATAGAGCAACTAAGAGAGTCCATGGCTCCAGACCTGAGAAAGTTTCTCATGGAACAAGGTGCAGAGAGGCTGGGTGAGTTGCTAAATGTTGCTGAAAGGTATCAAGCAGCTCAAGCAGAGGTAACAGGTAATAAAAAGAAACAGGTGGACAACTTTAGGGCACCACAGAACTTTAATAAATTTGATCCTAAGGATCAAAATAAAGGTAAGCACCAATTTGATAGGCCACGGTATGACAATAAAAATAAATTCCCACAATTCGATGAAAGGAAATATAATGAAAGAAAATCTTTCAACCAAGGAAAAAGGTGGTGTAAGAATTGTCAGATGGACAATCATGACACTGACCGTTGCAGAAGGAAACCTGTGTATATGGCAACCCTTCAGGTCAGGTCGACCTCAAGACAGGAGGAAGATATTATGTTAGATACCACTCCAGAAGAGATGAGGAAGGCACAGGCTGGGGATAAAACACTCAAGCCTTGTTTCAGAAAATTGTCAACTTGTCATACAACTCCAGGCAAGGGAGATTTTTACATGAAAAACAAGTTGATTTATAGGAAGACTGGAGCTAGATCCAATGGTCACGGACAGCTGGTACTTCCTAAAAGATACAGGACAGAATTAATAAGGAGCCTACATGTGAAACCAGATGGGGACCATGAGAAGATAGGTACCATCATTCAAAAGGTGGCTCACAATTATTATTGGCCCAAAGCAAGATGGGACATTGAGAACTTTGTAGAAAGGTGTAGCATAGCACATGAGGGAACACCCACAAGTGGGAACATGGATCAGGACCTGGACACGCCACGAGGCAAAATTAGGCCTGACAATAAAAAGAAATATAGATTTGATAAAGTGGACCAAATGGAATGGGAAGCCCCTTTTCACGGACAAGCTTCACTTAACTGTTTTACAATGGCCACTATGCGGAGAGTGCAAAAAGATGTCTTACCCCAGGATAAGCCGAAAATCCCTCAATCGGACTTAAACAAACTGGAGGAAGAAGATGTAGAGAGGAAATCTCTCATCAAGAATTTTAAGAGGGGAGGAAACCCCAGGAAAAGAAAAATTGGTAGCGGTCGTTTTGTGAATGATAATTCTGGGAGGAAAAATCATCACTATAAAGCTTCAAGTGGAAGAGACCATACCGGTGCATGGACAAATAGGTCCACACAATAAAAGGTCCACTTGAAGTTATGTTAAGAACGTGGACTGATGAAAAGGCAGAGGAAAACATTACATCTTCATACCAGTATGTGAATGAGCTGACCACCGGTTAAAAACTGGCTGGAAACTTGCCAATGAAAATTTGAAACAAGCCAGGAAGAAACATGCTGCCTATTATAACAGGAAGGCGAAAGACAGAAATTTGGCTGTGGGAGAGAAGGTACTGCTTCTTTTGCCCGGGAGTCAGAATAAGTTACAAATTGGATGGCAGGGTCCATATACAGTTCTAGAGAAGGTGTCTAGAACAAATTATAAGATAGATAAGAAGGGGAAAGAAAAAATCTATCATGTGAATCTCCTGAAGAAATATTTGGAAAGAGAACATCAGGAAGAGACACACTTGTTGACCTTGTCCATCGCCATGGAGATGAAAAAGGAACCACTTTCATCATTTGAATATCCATTACACCCCTGTGAGACAGCAGCACAGGTGAAAATCAGTACACATTTAACGAAAACTCAGAAAGAGAGAGTGCAACAGGTTCTAAATAATCATGTAGAGGTGTTAACAGACCGACCAGGGCATACAAACCTATTGGAATATGATATGAAATTAATAGACTCCACACCTGTCTGTATGAAACCATATTCGATTCCGTTTGCTAAGGAAAAAGCTTTGAAGGAAGAGATAGACTATCTGTTGAAGGAAGGAATTATTTCGCACAGTGAGTCTTCGTATAGTTCCGGTGTTGTACTTTTAAGGAAGCCCTCTGGAGAACATAGACTCTGTATAGATTACAGGAGACTGAATGCTATTACAGAAGGACAGGTGGATCCATTGCCGGATACAAATCAGCTGTTTGCCAGACTAAATAAAGCTAAATATTTCTCAAAAGTGGATCTGAGTAAAGGATACTATCAGATTCCAGTAAAGCCTGAGGTTAGACCATACCTAGCTTTTAGTACCTCAGAAGGACACTATGAGTTTAATAGATTGCCATTTGGATTGAAGAATGCGCCTAGTGTCTTCTCTAGAATGATGAGAAAATTATTGGATCCTCTGAATAATCCCTGTATAACAAATTTTATGGATGATATCCTTATAGCAACAGAAACATTTGAGGAACACATTGACTCTCTGAACATGCTGTTTGATCGACTTAGGGAGGCAAATTTAACAGCCCGACCAACCAAATGTTGCGTTGGATGTAAAGAATTGGAATTTTTGGGACACACAGTTTATCAGGGAAACATGACCCCTGACCCAAAGAATTTAGAGAAACTACAGAAAGCCCCGAGACCACAAACCAAGAAGGACGTGAGATCCTTTGTCTCATTATGTGGTTTCTACCAGAAGTATATCAAGAACTTTAATTCCATATGTGCACCGTTAACTGAATTGACACGTAAAGGACTTCCAGATCGCATTACATGGACACCACAATGTGAAATGACTTACCAAGAATTGAAGGAAAAGCTCACAAGTAAACCCATTTTGAAATTACCTGACTTAAGTCAAGAATTCATAGTAAGGACGGATGCAAGTAATATTGGGTTAGGTGCAACTTTACTACAGAAATCAGAGGCATTGGATGGGGAATTAAGCCCAGTGGCATATGCTAGCAGAAAGTTGAATAAAGCTGAAATCAACTACTCAACTAGCGAAAAAGAATGTCTTGCAGTAATATGGGCAATAAAGAAATTCAATATTTATCTATATGGGAAGGCATTTAAGTTGCAAACTGACCACAAACCTTTATCGTTTTTAGCACAGGCTAAGCATGAGAACTCTAGGTTACTCCGATGGTCTTTGCTTCTGGCTCCATATAATTTTAGCATTGAATATATATCTGGAAAAACCAATCTGGGAGCGGATTTTTTAAGCCGCCATCCGTGTGATGAGAATCACCGTAAACCTCAGAAATAATAATAAATTTCTCTATGTGTATATAGAATAAAGGACTGACATATAATGTCTGTTTTAAGAGGGGAGGTGTCATGGAATATTCTAATCCACATATATAAATTATCAATTAAATATAAAGCCTAATAAATACATATAATAAAGAAAAGAGCAATGGTAAAATGACAGTGCTATCACAAAGAATGTACTCGAAATCCCCCTTGTTTTCTGCTTCGTCTGCAAATTGTAACGCTTTCACGTTGATGGTAAAGCTTACTGTATTATTACCCGCCTTCTTCAATGAAACGTGTGCTGTATTTCTTGGAAAAGCATTGAGACGTACTGCGTAATGACCTAAATTAACCCTAACATTAATTATACTGCGTTACCAAAACGAACGAACAGATGGACTAAAGGGATAAAAAGAGAAGGGAGAGGCAGAAAGCCGAACACTAAACCCGCTTCGCGCGATACACAATTACTACCATCACGCGTGTAAGTCTACATGCACTAATTTTTTTTTCAGACGGACAGTGATAAAATACACTACCCTTTCCCAGAGTTAGGTTTATAAATCATAACAGACTCTTATTAGAAAAGACAACATTATATGGGTTTACGTTTGAACACATAACAGTACCCAGACAGCACATCTTCTAAACAGGAGATAGAAGAAATTGCATATTTTGAACGCAGCCACGTAGCTCCTTTAAATTAGTATTTTTGGGTTCCTTAGGGTTTGCTGACAAATAATATGTAAAACGTTACGCAAATAGTCCAGGAATTAATAAATTATACCCAAAATAAAATATTGGGGGTGCCTGACAGCATAAAATCATTTCTGCTCATAAGATTTTTTTTTAACGTGTTTGAAAAAATTTACGTTACAGAAATAGCCTACAATGTAAACTTCAAATTGATTGGAGCGCAACAAATGAAAGCCTAACCACGATTGGTCGGGCTATAAATACTATCTTGGTTGTTAGGGGAGACGGGAAAAGATAACATTTTTTTTCAAACACTTGTCGAAACGTGGCTCATTGGCCAGTCTCGCTGATATACACACTTGGGAGCGTTAGTTCGAGACCACTAATTCAAATAAGCTTGATAAAGCGACAGTACGTTGAAGCCAGCTCACATTTTTGCTAAAATAAAAGCCTGGAACATAGGCAGAACGGAATTTGTGCCAGTTTGTGCCAGAATTCATTGCTAATCAACGTATCTGTGTTTATTTCCATGAAATTGTGGTAAGCTTGAACCATTCAGTATCTTTTAATGAAAAATTGAATGTGAATTGTTGATTTATGCCTGTATATATATGTGTAGTTCAGTGGCAAACGTGAGGTAAAGCCTATAATGCTCCAGCCTGAACAGAGGGTGTCGGAGAGAAGTAAAACGGCATGGAATGGCCAAATAGTACACTGACACCTGGATGATGGACTAGAAAGAAATAATGCTGGAAGTGCAGAGGCGTAGTAACCATTAAGAAGGGTAATACTGGAATAAAGTATTTCAAATGAAGCTGACTGTTGGCCTAACGCTCTGAACGCAATGTTTGTGCTGTATTGTGATCAGTGTAAAAGAGAATATAAATTAGTTATGAAGTAGAAGGTACATCCTTCTTGATTTCAGGGACAGTGGTCTTGATGGTAGTGAGCAGCACCTGGTCAGAGATTTGCTGAATCCAGAGTCGGACAGCATACTCCTTGGTCTTTTTAGCTATCAGTGAGGTGTCTCCTGAGCCCAGAGGAGAATTCGAGCAGAGGAGTCCTTTCCTGCCGCCATCACTCAAGATAAGCAGAGTTGGCCAGCTGAGCTCAACATTATGTCCCCTCATCTTGAAATAACTTTATAAAAATTAACATTAAGAGGGGAATTTACTTGTCTTAAAATCAGGAACTGTGAACATCTCCAATAATAGTCCCTAAAGACAAACTATTGAAGTCATGATGACCAATACCAACAGAGCTTGAACAAAACAAAACCAGTATTACCTCATTTTACCACTACACAATTGACACACATAGAACATTGGTAATAATATATGTCACTACAATATTCATATTAAATACATTCTGTACATAACTTGTAATTTAAATTGATTGTGATTCCTGGTTCCCTTGTAGTTGAATCAGGACACATATTCATTCATGCCAGTAATGAATACATATTGTTATTTGAAAGTTCATCAGTGACTCTTTTAAGATATCTTTGTAGAGTGTTATATGTATGTGAGTGTCACAGTGTTGTCAAGAGTAGTGGATTAAATTAAATTGTTTATCTGTCTGTTGTTGTGACTTACACTTCACCATACTCATACCCTAGACACATAACGTAGCATCACACTATTCCAGAATAATTCTGACTGAGATATATAGATATGTGGTAGCAAGTAAGGTTATCTATAATACACTACTCTTAATAGATATAGATACCTTCACAGCTGATCTCAGTCAGTACACTAAGTTCCCTATAAGTATTTATAACTTCCCACTTCACCACATACACTTAGGTTTGAAATAAATTAGTTAATTATTTCAGGTTTTGGACTCATATGTTAGACAACATGTCTACATTTGAGCACTTTATTGAGCAGGGTAAATTGCTTGGGAAGACTGGTGATAAGTTAGAAGAATTTGCAACTGCTCGATATGATAAAGCAATGGAAGCTGAACAAAAGAAACTGCATATGGAAGCTGAACAAAAGAAACTGCAGATGCAGGTGGATGAAAAAAGATTCCAAATGGAAATGGAAAAACAAAAAAGGGAATCAGAAGCTGAGGAAAGAAAACTCCAGCTAGAAGCTGAAAATAAAAGACTTGAAAAAGAGGCTGAAAATAAAAGACTTGAAAAAGAAGCTGAAAGACTTCAAATAGAGGCTCAGGCTGAGGAGAGAAGATTACAGAGAGAATCTGATGAGAGGAAAGCAAAAATGGAACATGAAGAAAAGGTCTTAGCTTTAGAGTTGGAAAAATTGAAATTGATGAACATGAGTAATGGTAATGATTCAAACAAGGGTTCATCTTCTGGTAAGGCTAATAATGATACTTTTAAGATTAAGTTGCCAACTTTTAGTCCTTCCAGTGATGACATAATGTTCTATCTGGACAGATTTGAACAAGCATGTACAGCTCATAACATAGACAAAGCAAAATATGTTTATCAGTTATCAGGGATACTGACAGGTAAAGCTCTAAGTATATTAAATATGGTGGATGAACCTGACAAGAACAATTATGAGGTTGTCAGGGCCGCTCTGTTAAAGAAATATCAGCTTAACGAAGACGGCTATCGTCTACAATTTAAAAACATGTTACCTGAAAATGGAGTTGAATTCTCCGAGTTTATTGCAAGAATACGCATTACTTTCTCACGATGGGTTGAACTATCTAAGACGGAAAAAACTTATGAAGGACTTATGGACTTAATACTTAGAGACAAAGTCATGTCGTCTGTCAATGAGTCTTTCCTTGCTTTCCTTCATGAACGTAAACCTAAAACAATAAAAGAAATGGAAGATTTCTGTTGCCAATACGTAACTGCGCACCCACACATAACCATGGGTAACTCTAAGGTGAAAGAAGGTTTACCAGTTGCTTCGGCAGCTCCGTATGGTCAAAACTTTGCTCGTAGATCCCAACAAAATTTTGATAGAAAGGGCAGCGGTAATTTCTGTCAAAATCATGGAAACCAATTTCATGGTGATTCTTCTTCGAAGAATTGGAGACAACCTGATGGTGGTCGTTACTATCACCCTAATAATTATAGGCATTTCAAAAGAGGATATGGTAATAGAGGTTATTCCTGCCGAAGACCTCAGAACCAAACAAATAGATGTTCGCATCAATGTGAACATGATAGTAATCGTGGAAACTGGAATTCGAACCAGGATAACAATTACAATAGAGACAATAATAACTGCAGAGATAATAATAACTCTGATAACTTCAGAGGTAATAATAGTCGGGGTAGATCTCAACACAAAAAAAAGAGATATCAGCAGGCTAATGCTGTACAACAGGAAACTGAGGGAGCCTGTAATCATGTTGTTGATAATAAAAACTTTGACGCTGTCACTGGTTCTGCTTTTGACTTTGAGAGAGCAAACAAATGCCCCCAATGCAGTACTTTATTCGAACCGGGTACCATAACTACTTTGAGTTGTGGTCACCCACTTCCCGCGCTTCCTGCTGCTGTTGCGCATGACGGGAGGGGTTCTTTAATCCTACATAAGGGTCTTGTTAATGATACTCCGGTCTCACTACTTTTCGATTCCGGATGCACCACTATTGGTGTTAGACAATCGCTTGTAGATCCATCTTGTGCTACAGGAAGGGTTATTAAATGTGTCACATTTGGCGGCACTCTAGAAAAATATCCTACTGCTGTAATTCGCATTGCCACTCCTTTCTTTACTGGAGATGTGCATGCTTGTCTCTTACCTAATCCTATTGCGGACCTTATTATTGGTCGTATTCACGGAGTTAGGGAGTGTACCCCACAGCAGATTGCTGCTTGGGAAGATAATAACATGCAAGCTACAAATGCAGTGGTTACAAGAGCACAAGCTCTACAAACACCCGAAACTTCACTGAATAGTGATAATGGAGTTGATAGCCAAGATAGTCACTTAGTGATTACTCGTGACTCTTTCATAAAATTGCAAGAAGAAGATCCTTCTTTAAAAAAATTCTTCGTTCTTGCGAAGAAAGGTGATCCGAATCAGGATACAAATAGAAAATCTTGGATTGCAATGAGAAACGGCGTACTTGTACGTATGGTACAAGATTCGACTACGTCGGCACATTCGCAAATTCTTGTTCCCAAGAGCATGAGAGTGCAAATATTACAACATGCTCATGACTCGCAATGTGCTGGACATATGGGTTTTTCCCGTACGAAGTCGAGAGTCCTTGCGGCTTTCTTTTGGCCTTTTGTCAATAAGGACATTCGTATTTACTGCCGATCATGCAAGGTATGTCAGGAGGTCAAATCTAGAGGACCACGACATGCTGCGCCTATCCAGGCTGCTGACATTCCTATTCGGCCGTTTCAGAAAATGGCCATAGATATTATTGGCCCTTTTAAGGTCAAGTCGGCCAGAGGACATCAGTTTATCCTTACATGTGTCGATATGTGCACACGTTGGCCAGAGGCTATTCCTCTTAAGAGCATATCTACTACAGATATCGCAGATGCTCTTTGGTTGATATTTTCTCGCTTGGGGTTCCCCAGAGAAATATTGTCAGACCATGGCACTCAACTCATATCTGACACTATGTCACAGGTAATGTCTACCTTACATATTGAACGATCTCTCAGTAGTATCTACCATCCTATGTCTAATGGGTTAGTTGAGCGTCTGAATAGAACGCTCAAGACTTTGCTTGGTAAGATAACTGAAGATCATCCTCAAGATTGGGACAGGGTTTTACCCGCGGCTCTCTTTGCCTATAGAGAAGTCCCTAATGAACACACAGGATTTTCTCCCTTCGAACTTGTCTTTGGCGCGCGTCCACGCGGCCCTATGTCTTTATTACACGATCTCATCACTGCCGATGATATTAGCGATGAAACTCAATCCTCATATGAGTATGTCATTGCTCTTAGACAAAAGATCATTGAGGCATGTAAGCTAGCAACTGCTTCATCAGAAATTGCTAAAGAGAAGGCAAGGCAGTTTGCTAACAAGAATAGATGTCTACGACAACTTTGTCCAGGTGACAAAGCATTCGTCCTACTCCCCAGTAGGGAAAATAGACTTCTTATTGCATGGAAAGGTCCGTATGCAATAGTCTCTCGGATTTCCGATGTTGACTATGTGGTCGATATTGATGGAAAGCATGAAACTTTCCACATAAACATGCTTTCGGAATTTCACGAACGTCCGGACTATTTGCTGCCTATTTTCCAGGCAACGGATGATGCTCCTGCACCTCACGGTCATTATTCATCCCTGTCTGTCATACAGGATGAGGAAGCTACCTTCTCTGATGTCAACCTTCCCCTTCCAGTGGTTCCATTACATTCCACGGAATCTTGGAAAAACGTTTCTGTTTCTCCTAATCTTTCTGGTGACGAACATCGACGAGACTTGTCGATGTTACAAACATTTCAGGATGTTCTCACTGACATTCCTGGACACACAGATGTCATAGAACATGACATAATTCTTACCGACAATAATCCAATTAGGGTTAGGCCTTATCCTATTCCTATACACTTTCAGTCGCAGGTGGAAAAGGAATTGGATGAAATGATTCAATTAAATATAATTGAACCATCGACTTCACCATATTCTTCTTCCATGGTTATTGTCCGGAAGAAGGATAAGAACATACGAATTTGTGTTGATTATCGCAAATTGAATCAGGTCACAAAGTTCGATGCTGAACCGATGCCTTTGTTAGAAGATCTACTGATTAGACTTTCTAATTCTAGATTCTTCACTAAACTTGACTTGTCTAAAGGTTATTGGCAAGTGCCTTTAGCAGAGCATGCCAAACCTCTTACTGCTTTTTTTCTACACCTAGGGGTCTATTTCAATGGAATGTTATGCCTTTTGGTCTCATGAACGCCCCTGCCACTTTCGTTCGCATGATGCGTCGAATTCTGTCACATCGTTCGGATGTCATCGCATACTTAGATGACATCTGTCTCTTCAGTGATACCTGGGAAGATCACTATTTAGGGTTATATGACTTACTGTCCACTCTACGTGAGAATAATTTGACAGCGAAACCTTCTAAAGCTTTTGTTGGTTTTGGTGAAATCTCTTTCCTGGGTCATCGTGTTGGTCATGGTCTCTTGAAGACAGAAGACCACAATACTTCCAAAATACTGAACATCTCTGTTCCTAAAACGAAGAAACAAGTTAGGAGTCTCTTAGGTTTAATTCAATTTTATGGGAGATTTATTCCAAATTTATCTTCGATCATGGCACCTCTCTCAACATTGTTGAAGAAAGGTTCGCCTAATCTGGTCCGTTGGTCTGAAGAATGCCAATCTTCATTAGACCAAATCAAGAATATATTTTCTTCTCCTCCCATCTTAAGATTACCTACTCTTGATAGGACTTTTGTTCTTCGGAGTGATGCTTCATCCACTGGGATTGGAGCAGCACTGATGCAAGAATATGCAAATACTCTGCATCCTGTTATGTACATTTCTAGAAAACTAAATGCGGCAGAGAGGAACTACTCGGTTTTAGACCGTGAGTTGTTAGCGATGGTTTGGTCAATTCTAAAGCTACAAAGATTCCTCCTGGGCGCACATTTCATTCTAGAGACTGATCAGAAAGCTCTTACAGCTATTCAGACTAAGAATTTGAAGAGTTCGAGATCCACTCGATATGCTATAGCTCTTCAACCTTTTCACTTCACGGTACGAGCTATCCGTGGTGCGGATAATGTGATGGCTGACATTTTGTCTAGATGCCCACATGACTCCAACTAATACTTCTGTCCTATATTCCTATATATTACAGAGTCATAACACACCTATATTTCTACAATAGATTAGCACATCTGTACTTACTTTATATGTACACACTATCGTGCTTTGTTGTCATCTTCTTCTGTTCGTTTTTTAAGATGATAGAGGAGGACTGAGTAGTTAATATAAGGGCCGTTAGTTTACTAAACAGCCACAATTATTAATAATGTATTGTACCTTATGAAGCATATTAGTTATTAATTAGCATTATATTGCTTGTACTTTCTCAGAATGTCATTGTTGAGCTGAGGACTTACCTTACTAGTATCAAGCATGACGAGTTCTAGATTGTGTACTTACCCTCGGAATACCAGAGCATATGTCCTGGATCGTCATGTAGTTTAACTTTACTATGTACTTATGTCATTACATGTCAAAGAATGTACTATTTAAATTTTCCTATCAGATTTGTACATCAATTTTTTCAAGACAATATTAGAGTATGCTGTTTAATGATGATTATGGTAACTTGCATACGTATATTGTGTTTACATGCTAACGTGATGTGTGTTGGTGACACCTCCCCGATGTGAATATTTTTTGAGACATATTTATTTTTCTGTTGAGGTATATCCTTACCAGACACTCTATATTTAGCCTCATGTTAGGCAATTTAATTAATTATCAGCGCATAATTCGTGCGTTTTGAGCCGCTTATCGCATGCTCTTTGATATTTAAAAAAAAAAAAATGTTCCACATTTTTTTTTATCGGGAGGAGGTGGTGATATGTTGCGTGATAAATTCTCGCAACATCATTTTATTACAATATCTATTTTATAACGCAAGGGCAACAACTGCTTGAAATTTATAGTCACTTTTCTCGGTAAGCATTTGTCTTCTCGCGTTGGTATTGAATGCAGTTGAGTTTTTGAGCTGTGGTCATTTTTCGCGCCGGACTGCGCATGACTGGTCTTGCTTTTTGGTCGATCGGTTTCCGCCCACCACTAGTGGAGTGAGCGATTTGAATGGCGAAAGAGATGCCTCGTTGAAGAGGGGATCTCCGCTATTTTTTGTTCTGTCAGGGATGTGTAGTCCTCTTAATGGATATTTCGTTTATTCGAGATAATATCTCTAGTGTTTCCCACATGTCGGGAGGCGTGATATTTCTGTGTATTTCATGAAAACAAGGTAAATTGACTTTTTCATTAACTCTATCGATTTTGGGTCGTGAGCGATTTCGATTCATAGCCTGTCTTCGAAAGTCGTTGTCACGAGATGTTTTCCCAGCTCACATGTCGCTGCATTGTACTGCATTGGTTGATGCAGGTCCCAAGGACCATTACTTGCTACTTTGTTAAATGAACTAGGTTTGGAAAACCTTTATTATCTAGAGGATATTTTTGAGGACATTATTTATACTTCGGCAGACGTGTCTGTCTTGCTGAAGTCAGACTAAGGAGAGTGAACTGATCTCATACATCTGGTTATCTCCTGGCTGTTATAGAAAAGGATGGAGTTTTTCACCTGACTACATTTACAGCACTATGAAATATAACATGCATCTGACTCATCATTGTAATGCTGTCTACCGTCTATTGCTGTATTGAATGTTGCTGTGATAATGACTGTTTGATGTGCCTACATATTTGCGTAACCATTTTGTCACTGTGGCGTCCACAATAAATAATGAAGAAAAACGTCAACGGCTGTTACAAGAATCATTGACTTTATACGTCGTGAGTTTACTGACGTCCTATGTGGATTGCCCTGTTATTTTTGTATGAACATTGTTTTGACTGAACACATCTGCACACTACACAAAACCAGACATGCGGATACCATCCATCATCATATGGCGTCACGCATCACTGTTCAATGTTACACTTGTATCAGTTAGGGTAGGGTGACCATCTGTCCACTTTTCCCCGGATGTGTCCTCTTTTCCACCTTAAGATTGGGCGTCCGGGCGGATTTTTTCACAGGTGTAGTTTGTCCGGCGCTTTCCTCTAGGAGATTGAACATCACTTTAAAGATGTCTATCTTATGCAAGTATGTTCTGTAAGAGGTTGTGCCGTTGGCTATTGCACGCCACATGTCAGAGAAAGACCAAGAGTATGGTGCTGGTAAGAGCGGCACGATTAAGAATTGTCACTATGTGTACTTCGCACATGACGTGAACATGTTTGGGATAGAAACCGAACAGAGTTGATGTTTACCCTGTTGGGGTCATATATACTACCTAGCTGGTAGTTCTTTTGAACATGTTCAATGAGAAATGTTTTATGATAACTCGATGTGTTCAGATTTTAAGTATATGGAGGAAAGTGGATCATGTGATACTATTATTGGATTGCTAGAATGCGTATCTTGAAAAATAACTGACATAGAATGCCGTGCTGTTGTCTTGTGAAAACTGTGGAATAAATATAATTGAATGTTGGACATGCGTCGTCACAATGATTGATGTTGGCTGGTTGAAGAGCCTTTATGATTAACGTTCTCAGGCGTTATTACTGGGACAAACTTCGATATTAACCCTAGACGAAAATGAGCTTAATAAATGCGCGGATACAATGTTACTTGTGGATATGTGACGCCACGGAGGTATTTTTCAAGTAAATATTGAACGAATGGCATATGAATGTGGTTTAGTTGTTGAAGTGCAACACTATTAAATATGTAATAGACACGCGCAGCGCTTGTGTCGAGAGTTAGTGTCCTTTAAGGTTTCGAATACGTTTGTTTGACAAGTTTCATGAAGTTTTCATTAGTTATTTAGAAGATCTAGATATATCGATGAAACCACTAGAAGATTTCACATTATGTTTCATGGATGACCTTACATGGAGCACCAACATGAGTAGATGTGCGAGCTTCTGGGCAATATTTAATTGATAAAGATGTCACATTTTACGTTGTACGTGCTTTGATGCACTTAATAACTTGACAATATTTGTTGAAAGAAAAACCTCAGTTGTAAAGGATTCATGCAGTTGCTGGCACATGAGAAGCCAATCATATTAACTGATTAGTACGTGGAACGTTAATTTGTAAAGTTAAAATAATTTTGAAACATACATTTTAAAGGTAACTTTATTTCAATTTTTGTCTAACCTTTAAAAAACTAGACCTAGCTCTCGTCATCACTATTATGCATTAATAGATTTGACATTAATAAGTCCTTTTTTTGGCATTGTATTGTCCTCTTTCTAAGCCAAAAATTCAGAAAATTTCCTCTTTTTGTGAAAAACGATATGGTCACCCTAAGTTAGAGGTACTTTTCTACCAATCTTTGCTAGTTTGTTTGCCTCTGCATCGCCTCAGATATTGCAATGAGATGAGATCCTCCGTATCGTGGCTCTTTTGAATTGCTCAGATAGTGTGACAGAGTGGGGTTGTCCTGTTTGTTGAAGACTAGAGAGTGAGTTGTATGACTGGCTTGAAGTCCGCCAGAGTTCTTGATTCCTCTCCTCTATTTGGGAAGCCAGGTTCTTTTACAGTCCTTCTTATTTAGGTGTTATAGTTAGAGCAAATAAAAGTCGTGATCGTACTGCAACTAGCATACATCTCTTCATTTGTTCCAAGGCAAAGTAAGTTGGCAACCGCCTGATCAAACTTATTAGTTGAACTTTATTACAACATTTCCTTCAACAACATGTTACATAAAATCAGAGTTTCGTCACATTTGAAGCTTTCAATAAAGGTCGAGTAGCATATGTGTCTAGCATCAGGTAATTCTCTCTGAATTAACCTTTATTTAACTTTTCCTTCAATAATGGTGAACAATTTAACATATGCAATCTCTGGGACATTTTCCAGTTTGTTTTGCACCATAATTCCATCCTACACTGAAATGCCTGTGTTTCAATAAAACTGTTCTACCTCTCATGAGATAAAAATACGTGCGTCAATTCTTTCCTCTTCAAGTAAGGCTATCAGTTTGGACATCTTAAAATTATAGGAAAATTTATGTTATTCTACTTACGGCATTATCCCCAGCATTGATCAATAGAATAATCACTTGTAATATAAAACAGTATGTGGTCATAATTGTATGAACAATCTGTAATTCGCTGAAAATCCTCAACTAGCAGCTAAACGAATAGTACGTCTGGTAGTCTCACAGATTTCTGCTTCAACTAACGTTTCGGGAATTCTCGCTGGGGAAGAAGGCGTGCTTGGTTTAGTTAGCTCCAGCCTAATCATTGGACAAGAAGATCACATGTCCCAGCTAAACGCTATTTTCCATCATCGCCCCCTCCCTTGACTGTCTTTTATCCAAGTTACGATTATAGTCTGTTTTCATTAAAATAGCAGTTTATTTTTCTTATTTTATACTTGATTTTTTTTATTACACAAACTATCCTTTGTTTCAGTCTAAATGGTGATTTACCAATAAGTTATTTTTTTCTTGGCATAAATGCCAGAAGTGACGAACGTACGGTCACAATAGTTTGCAGAATGTTATTTTTATGACATTTAGGGCATCTTTGTTTATTTAACTCCTGCGTATCCAATTTTACTGATAGTGCACATGTAAAGAACGCTACTTGTTCTTCAAAGATTTCCCCTCTCATTAGGACCACTGTTGCAGTTTTCAGTGTATCTTCCTCTGCTCTAAAGTTGCTTGAACATTCCCACTGTTGCCAGTGACAGTTTTTTCTGTGTATTGTTGCTTGGGAATAGAAAGGTGATTTCACCGCCACCCTCAGTTGCATTCATTGTTGACTCTCGTTATGCTGAGGTCCAACAACTAATTGGGACGTGTTCCTCTGTGAATCTGAAGTTAGGGCTTTTCTTTGTGGTTTGGTCTTGTTTTATTTGCCCCTCTTGGGACTACTTTCTTTGATCACAGAGAAAAAGACTTTTCTATACACAGGACGCTTTATTGTCCGAGTGTAGTGATTTGGCAGTTAGTAAAGCATTTATGGGATCTGCGCTTGTCTGTGGATTTTGTTCATTCTACAATGTTTCCGTGCTTAATTCATCCTCAACCTAGTCGAGTTAAATTATTCTCTGACACACACAATAGCAAACATGAAAACAAATAAAAATAATACCAGTAATAATAAGTGGTTTGCTCTTGGCAGAGATGCAAATAGAAGGATGATGATGCTTCTACCTTGAAGTAAACGTCATAAAAGTCATAAAAGTCACCCAAACAATATTTAGTACGAGTTAGGTATTAACATCCAAACAATGATAAAACAAATTAAAAAAGAGAGTCATTGTGTGAGATAAATTACTCACTACTTCAGTATGTTGTGAGGAAATATATAAAAATATCAAGCAGGCTGAGGAAAGAATTGTAAAGTGAGTGTACATTTCTTGCACAACACGTTATCGAAACACCAGAAATAAAAAGAAAATAATGACAGAGATCAGACTTAGACAAACAAAGTATTTTGGACACGTAAGGAAACGAAACTTCGTTGATCAACTAAAATATAAGAATTGGTCAATGCCAGACGATGACAGAGATATATGTGGGAAGATAACTCACAGGATATTTTTTTTTTTATCTGGCAGGATAACCTAGACAAGAAATAAGACAACGTTGGAGATCCATTATAGCCAACTTTGATATGATCTTATCTTTTTTTCATTAATTCTCTTTTCCGTTTCTAGTTTTCTACGATTTTTCTCATCTTTCTATAAAATACGCGCATTCTTGTTTACGTTTATGTCCAAACAAAACAAGATAAAAGTAATGATAATAATTGTGGTTTAAAAAAAGTGGTTACTACTGGAGATCGGAAAAATCATTATTTCTACTTCAGGACAAAATGATGGCTGGGTAAACAAAATAAATAATAGGTCTTACTAAGATAAAGGACAAAGAAAATTACCTACTTTAAAACCACAAGTATTTCATCAAAAACCAACAAAAGAAAACAAAAGGGTAAGAAGGCGAGGAATAAATGAAATATGTAAAAAATAAATCGAATCTATACAACGTGAAGATTAACGTTGTTGGTTTAGCTGCGCACGATGTAATCACACGTTTTTTCCAGCACACAATGACAGGAACAGATCTCTTGTATGTGTCACGGGATTGACTCCACTTTGCTCTGCAATGATGGCCCAGCAATGGCCAAAACCTAGAGTATCTAATGTGGGTCTTCAAAGATATCTACTCGTACCTTCGCACAAGATTGTTCTTGGCAGAGATGCAAATAGAAGGATGATGATGCTTCTACCTTGAAGGAGTATTCATAAGATATTCAGAAATCAAGAACAATGCTGAATGTGTCTTAGCACAGTTAACTTATAATCTGCCAGACAACTTTTGTGAAGAGATATATTGTATGATTTAGCTCGTTCAAGCCCCCACTGATTTAATTTAGCGAAATCCTAATTTAGTAGCTCTGGTTTAAGTGAATTTAAGGTGACTGAGACATACGGGTGCAGTACACTCAAAAAGATTAAATCAACTATAAATTTGTAAATAAACACATACCAAATTTAATAATCAATTATATTTAAAAGTGTAAAATTAATAATTCTTTTAAAAAAAAGTAATCATCACAGAGTGATGTTATGGATATTGAGGGAATTGTCTGAAAGTTCACTTGGCAACTTTTAAGTTTGTACTTAGCTACCAGTACGTTTGTTGGTTTCTACTCCAGCCGATGTTTGAGTCTTTGCTGGTTATGGACTGGTTCACTCTAGTCACTGGTCAAGTCTGGACGTTGTGATACATTCCAGAAAATAGCAGGGAGTAATCACGAAGCTGGTCAAGCGTCTTCAAGACCCGTCTGATGATGGTGTCTAGCGTTGACAGCAGGCCACTTATACCACACACTTTGTTCCAGAGATAGCACTGTCAACTGGTACTACCGACTAGTATTATGAAAGAAGAGAAACAAATGCCGTCATGAGTATTGAGTGAAACATCGAAAGGGCTGCATTAATTTCTATTTTTTTATTGGCCGGGGAAGGGGGGGGGGGAGAGAAGGGGGGAAGAGGAGGTGTTTCTTGTCTTATACTGATTTTAAGTACTAAAATCACATCATTCCGGAATGCGGACATCATCAATCATTCAATATCCTTTAGCCCTCCAAGGAGCAATGGGCTTCAACAAACATATGGAACGTCCTCCTGTCACGTGTCATGAACTCAAGGTCTTTCCATATCTTTCTCGTCATGTTTATTTACGTTTCCAGATCTCTTCTCTATGTTCTTCGATCCACGTCTGCTATTATTACCCTGGGAAGTCCAGAGCAAGGATTACCTGGTAATGGTATCATCAGGTTTCTTCAGTTTGTGTTCTTCGATCCACGTCTGCTACTATTACCCTGGGAAGTCCAGAGCAAGGATTACCTGGTAATGGTATCATCAGGTTTCTTCAGTGTGTGTTCTTCGATCCACGTCTGCTACTATTATCCTGGGAAGTCCAGAGCAAGGATTACCTGGTAACGGTATCATCAGCTTTCTTCAGTGTGTGTTCTTCGATCCACGTCTGCTACTATTACCCTGGGAAGTCCAGAGCAAGGATTACCTGGTAATGGTATCAACAGGTTTCTTCAGTGTGTGTTCTTCGATCCACGTCTGCTACTATTACCCTGGGAAGTCCAGAGCAAGGATTACCTGGTAATGGTATCATCCGGTTTCTTCAGTGTGTGTTCAAATGTGTTCAATCTATCACCAGTGTTCTTCTCACACGTTGCTCCTCTGGTACTTGTATGGTTCTTGTCATCAGTTCTATGTTGGTGACATTGTCGTATTATTTCAATACTTCTGTTCTATGCAAGTACCCAATTATGAAAGGCTGTTAATTCTTGGTTGTTGTTTTTGTTGTTTCAGAGTCAAATAATAAGACTGACTTCACATTTTAGTTGAGGATACTTAACTTTTTTCAACACCAAATCAGTGAATGGGGAGGCTGCTGTAAATACAGGGTGGCGCCGAGCCGACTGATACATTTCAAAAGGTCATAAATAATTGAATTCAAAACAGGATAAATTATTTAAACCACCTATCAATAGATTAAAACCTGCCATTTACTATCATATGCTTACAAACTTATTTCTTGACAACAATATTGGAGAGATGGCCTCCATTTCATTTTTGCAAGCCTTTCTGGAAGTCGCCGTACACACATCGCTGTAGGTCCTCATCAATGGCCGCAACCTCGTCAACATGCAGCGCAGTCCAACAATCCATTGTGACTGAGTCTGTATAAAATGGCGTCTTGTCCTCTTTCCGTTACCATCTCACTGACCACTCTACGTCATCGGCGGCAGCGACATATCAAATTTAAAACATGTCAGTCAGTTCGGCGCCACCCTGTATGTAAAGTTACCCTAAATAGTTTGCATTATAATTAGGAATAAACGTCAATGCCTGCCGTACATCAATATTTGTGTGTGTACTTTTCTTACATAACAACTTATTGTTGTCAGTGTCAAACATGGGCACTGTCAAAATCACTGGAGAGGAAGATCACAAAGGGCTAGCTGAGATGCGTGTGACAAACTGAAAGGGTTACTATGATTATATATGGAATGGGAATCGACGGGACGGGAACATATTTACAGTGTGCACCAAAAATGGGCCTCGCGTACCTTATATATGAGGATACAAAGATTAAATATAAGGCATCAATGGAGGAAGCATGTTAATAACATTACAAGGCAGTACGTGTTCTAGAATGCCAAGACATGAGAGACCTTGAGCTTGTAGCACTTTACATGAGGATCTGGTATACATTTGTTTAAGGCCTATGCTTCTTGGGCAGTTAAAGGATACAAATGAATGTAAGCATCCTTTATTCGAACTTCCTCCTGGTTGTGATGATGGATGAGATACGTAACTTTCTCAATTAAGAAATTTACAAGAAATACAAACAGCAAACATAAACTTTTCAGATAGTGGTTCCTGTGGTAAAGTGGAATTTTATAAATATCTATAGGGGACTTAGTGTACTGACTGAGATCAGCTGTGAAGGTATCTGTATCTAATAGGTGTAGTGTTTTACAGATAACCTTACTTGCTACCACATATATATATATATATATCTCAGTCAGAATTATTCTGGAATATTGTGATGACTACGTTATATGTCTAGGGTATGTATATGATGAAGTGTAAGTCACAACAACAACAGACAGATAAACAATTTAATTTATTCCACAGCACTTTACAACACTGTGACACTCACACACATGTAACACTCTATAAGACTATCTTAAAAGAGTCAGTTTGAAAAGTCAAATATATATATATGTATTAATTTCTTTACATAGAGATATCCTGATTCAACTACACAGTGAACCAGGAATCACAATCAATATTCTTACAAGTAGTATGTACACAGTTTATCAATTTACTCTTGTTATTGACATATTTTATTATTCTTATCTTATGTGTGTAAGTTGTGAAGTAGTAATATGAGTTAATACTGGTTTTGTTTTTCAAGCTAGAGTGTTGTTTGTCATCATGACTTCAAGTGTCTTATCATTGGGAAAAGTTCACAGTTCCTGTCAATTTAAACAGTTTATATTCCCTCTTTATTTACTGTCAATTTTAGAGGGGGGGGGGGGGGGGGGGGGGGTCGGAGTTTGGTACTTAACCCGTGGAGGGGGGGGGGGGGGGGGGGGGGGGGGGTGGTGGTGGGGGGGGGGGGGGGGGGGGGGGGGGGGGGGGGGGGGGGGGGGGGGGTGGGGGGGGGGGGGGGTGTGGCGGGGTGGGAGGGGGGGGGGGGGGGGGGGGGGGGGGGGGGGGGGGGCCACATAATGTTGAGCTCCATGGCCACACTTTCTTAACTTTCGTGATGACTGCAGTAAAAGACTCCTCTGCTCGATTACTTCAATGAGTCCTGGAGCCACCTCACTGGTCGCTATCTGGACCCAGTAGTATGCTGTCAGCCTCAGGATTCAGTAACTCAGGCCAAATGCTGCCTCAATGACTTTTGACCACCGTCCCTGAAACAAGAAGGTTGTACCTCCTATTTCAAAACTAAGTCATAATCCATTTCCTCAATGAGCACAATACATAACAAACACTCGTGTTCAGTGCTGTAGGCCACTGCTAGCTTCATCTGAAACAAATTACACCAGTATACTCCTTCCTAATGGTTACTACGCCTCTGCCATTCCAGCATTATTTCTTCCTAGTCCATAAGATAGGTGTCAGTGTACTGTTTGGCAATCCCATGCAGTTTTACTTTTTTCCGACACCTCCTATTCAGGTTGGAGCAATATTTAGGCTTTTCTCAAGTTGGCCACTGAACTACACACATATATATAGACATAAATCATCAATTCACATTCAATTTTCATTAAAAAGATATCAAATATTTCAGCTTACCACAATTCAATGGAAATAATAAACAGTTTCGTTGACTGGCAATGAATAGGCACAAATTCCGATCTGCCTCTTGTCCCAGGCTTTTATTTTAGAAAAAAATATGCACTGGTGCTCAACGCACTGTTCTTAATAGGTTTATTACAAGATGTGGCACGGAACAGACGCTCTGAACTGACTATATTGGCAGATCTAACCAATCATGCCATGTCTACACATCTTTTCAAAAAAGTACCCCTTCTATTCGTTTCCCATAACAACAGAAAACTAGTATTTGCAGTCCAACTAATCGTGTTTAGTCTTACATCTCATTCCCGCCAATCAAATAGGAGTTAACATGGTAGGCTATTTCCGTAACGTAATGTTTTTCAAACACGTTATAAAAAAAAATTTTATGAGCAGAAATGATTTCATGCTGTCAGGCACCCCCACTATTGTATTTTGGCCATAATTATTTTATTAACAGACTAAAGGCGTAACACATAACATATTCTTGGCTAGCAATTCCTGCCGTACAATAATATATAAGTTAAAGCGAGCTACATGGTGGCGTTCAAAATATGTGTTTTCCAAAGATAGTCGTATATTTGTTTTTTTTACCACGCGTTCACTTCTTTGTCATAGGGTGTCTTCTGTACTTTCAGGAGCTTAGATGTAATTCAGTAGAATTTCATATTTCCTAATAAGCATTTTTCATGTTTTTAAACCTGATTCTTGTAGTAGTAGTAGTGTTTTTCTGACACTGTTTATTTGAAAAAAAGTTAGTGCTGGCCTTACACGTGGGATTGGCGTTACTATTAATCGCGCGACGCGTGTAGTGTTGCATGCTTCCTGCCTTCAGTCGTCCCTCTCTCTCTCCTGCTTTATCTGTCTTTTAGTTACGCCGTGTATGGAATGAATGAAATATTAAATCTAGGTCAGCTGCGTATCTCAAGGTTTTTCTTAGAAAGGCAGTACACGTTTCATTGAAGAAAGCGTGTAGTGATACAGTAGGCTTTTACTATCAACGTGAAAGCGTTACAATTTGCAGACGAAGTAGAAAACAAGGGGGATTTCGAGTACAGTCATTGTGACAGCACTGTTCTTTACCATTCTTCTTTCCTTTTATTAAATTTATTTGTTAGGCTTTACATTTACGTTTTAATTTATATATGTGGATTAGAATTTCTCACGACAGTTCCCAGGGTTCTTCAGCAGACAATGAAATGGTTGTCCTGAAAACCCTTTATTATCGCCAGCTTATTTCCAGTAAGGATTTGTCATTGAAAAGTATGCTTCGTGTTGAAGGATCAGATTCTCAGCAAAATTTAGCGGATGTTCTATGATTGGATAAACGAAAATAGGCAGTTCTTACAAAGTAAAAGTACAAAGTAATGGCCACGATAGGGGCAAAAGAACAAAAACATAAGAAAAAAAAAGAGAGAGCTAACCTAAATGTATAATCAATCAATCAATCAATATCCTTTAGCTCACCAAGGAGCATAGGCCTTCACAAAGCACATGCCAAGTCTTCCTGTCACGTGCCATCAGCTCAGGTTCTTTCCGCGTCTTCCTCATCATTTTCACTTGTGTCTCCACAGAACCTGTTGATATGGACTGGTTCACTCTAGTCACTTGTCTCCACAGAACCTGTTGATATGGACTGGTTCACTCTAGTCACTTGTCTCCACAGAACCTGTTGATATGGACTGGTTCACTCTAGTCACTTGTGTCTCCACAAAACCTGTTGATATGGACTGGTTCACTCTAGTCACTTATCTCCACAGAACCTGTTGATATGGACTGGTTCACTCTAGTCACTTGTGTCTCCACAGAACCTGTTGATATGGACTGGTTCACTCTAGTCACTTGTGTCTCCACAGAACCTGTTGATATGGACTGGTTCACTCTAGTCACTTGTGTCTCCACAGAACCTGTTGATATGGACTGGTTCACTCTAGTCACTTGTGTCTCCACAGAACCTGTTGATATGGACTGGTTCACTCTAGTCACTTGTCTCCACAGAACCTGTTGATATGGACTGGTTCACTCTAGTCACTTGTCTCCACAGAACCTGTTGATATGGACTGGTTCACTCGTCACTTGTCTCCACGGAACCTGTTGATATGGACTGGTTCACTCTAGTCACTTGTGTCTCCACAGAACCTGTTGATATGGACTGGTTCACTCTAGTCACTTGTGTCTCCAC
This sequence comes from Oreohelix idahoensis, assembly GCA_024509875.1. NCBI lineage: Eukaryota > Metazoa > Mollusca > Gastropoda > Stylommatophora > Oreohelicidae > Oreohelix > Oreohelix idahoensis. The sequence continues at coordinate 67,385 of JAMPIV010012795.1, read as the reverse complement.
AGAACCTGTTGATATGGACTGGTTCACTCTAGTCACTTGTGTCTCCACAGAACCTGTTGATATGGACTGGTTCACTCTAGTCACTTGTCTCCACAGAACCTGTTGATATGGACTGGTTCACTCTAGTCACTTGTCTTCACAGAACCTGTTGATATGGACTGGTTCACTCTAGTCACTTGTCTCCACGGAACCTGTTGATATGGACTGGTTCACTCTAGTCACTTGTCTCCACAGAACCTGTTGATAGCATTACCAGGAAGTCCTCGATCTGGAGTCCTCGGGGTAAGAGAGATAAAGGTAGACCAAGGAACACGTTGAGAAGAGAACTGGAAACAGACATGAAGTGCTTGAAAAAGTCATGGAAAAACCTTGAGCTGATGGCACGGGACATAAAGACTTGGCATACGGTTGTTGAAGACCTGTGCTCCTTTTGAAGCAGAAGGGGGATGATGATGATGGTGAAAGAGGAAACACTAGAGCGTTGTTTTTGTAAAAGACATTTTGGAATGAGTTGCTTTGTTTATTTGTTGATTTTTTTTTTTAAAATGTGTCTTTAAAAATTATCAAAAACATTTCTTAATTTATTCTAGCTTTATCAACAAAACACATAGTACAAATATGAGTAAGTCATTTATGGTAGAACTGGAACAAGACCTGAGGAGGAGACGATAGCTTTGGATTGAACACACGTTGAATAAACCGCTTGATAGATTTGGATTGAACACACGTTGAATAAACCCGCTTGATAGATTTGGATTGAACACACGTCGAATAAACCGCTGGATAGATTTGCAAGGTAGTCCCTTTACATGAATCCACAGGGTAAGAGATAAAAACGGAAACCAAAAAAAAAAAAAAATACATGAGAACATAACTAGAGACAGACATGACAAGGAAAAAGAATACATGAACAGACCTTGAAGATTGGCACAGGACAGGAACGTTTGGAGTATTCGTTGAAGGTGTAAGCTCTACAGGGAACTGAAGTGAAGCGTTGATATATAATGTGCGGATAATAACACACGGGCCATGTAGACCTGCGCAACTTGTGGGTTCCTATGTAACTTATAAAAAGGTTGTCTCATAACAGATACTGCCGTATGAAAGTGAAGTGTTAGTGACTTCACCATAAGTCCAGCTTTTTTATCAGGTTCCTTTCCTCATTGCATTTTCTTGTCCTAACTCAAGAGAAAACTTAAATACACATTTACAATTGGGTTCACTGGAACGTGACGCTATCAGGTTTCAATCCCGGAAACCTGCAATTGTACTGCGAAAGAAAATCTCTCTAACCGCTTTACCATTCGAAGACTCATCTGTAACATACACATCTTATGAGTAACAGAACGAACCAGTTCAACAGTTTTCCCAACACACTGAAAGCACAGTTCCTGCTGTCCAGAGAAAAACTGCTATCGGAAAACGGAACTTTTCTCCTTTTCTAGGTCTCGTTGTAAGAACAGTCAGTCCTGCAAAAGACTGAAAGACAATCACGTTGATAGATTGCAAAGAAACGTTTTGCATGAGCGGATAATGCAATCGATTAAGTGCTGGCGATACCTTTCACATGGACTCAGCAGCATGATATAATCCATCACTTCTTTCACTGTTATTAAAACACGCCTTGATCACATAAAGGTATCGAAGCATGCACGTGTTAAAAAGGCGAGCATTTGTTTGTTTCGATCCTATTTCATGCTTTGATGTTATTTGGATTATCTGTTATGTTTGTCCACAGTAGCTGTAGCTTGGCTGTTGTGTGGTTACGTGAGCATAAAAGACTATTATTATGTGTGCTACTTGTGGGTGCCGGATCGTTTATAACGGCTGCAGTACAAAGGCGTCTAGTGGATTTCGGGGGGGGGGGGGGGGGGGGGGGGGTGCTATGAGACGAAGAAAGAATAGGACTAAAGCTCCCACCAGGCATGTCGTAAAATACGACTAAGGTGAGACTAACGTGAGAATAACGTGAGACTAAAGTGAGACTAACGTGAGAATAACGTGAGACTAAAGTGAGACTAAAGTGAGACTAACGTGAGACTAAAGTGAGACTAACGTGAGACTAAAGTGAGACTTTTCATTGAGCTGGCAGCTTGCCTACGTTAAGAAAAGTGCTGCACAAGGTATGCCAGCGGCCTAAGCGTATGATGCTTTTCAATGCTTAGTTTTGACCGCAGAGCAAAAATGTGGGGCGGGAAATAACGGTGGTTGGAAACAGAAGTCAGCTATGCGTGAGACTAAGATATACTCTAGAATGTGTGAGAAGAAAATAAACGCAGAGACCGAAGTTTAAGGCACTTTAACACCCTGGGAGAGACGGATCCCGATAGCCTACCATTTTGAAGCACAGAGCAGACACAAATTTGTTGATGGGATATAGCCGTTCATCACTCTCAGCACTGAATTTAAAATATTTTTGTCATTTTCCTTCCTCACAAATAGTTTGAGCAATCCGATATACAAGAGTCTCTCTGGTCTCTCGCAGCAGAGGTGCCGAGATCGATTCACGGTTTCGACACGCTCCAGTCTACCGAGTTGTAAATGGATACATGGCATTACTCTTGAGGTAGGGAAGAAAAAAGCAGCGAGGAATTGAGCTTCCACCCCATCTATCGATGTTGGACTTAGTCTCGAACACGTCACTCCCCTACGGCAGTATGTGCTATTGGACTACCTTTACCTTCACCTTTTGTAAAAATAGTGTGGTGTTAGGCCCATATTTTCTTGACCATCGGCACACAAGGGGTGATGTGGTCAGCATCACGCCGGCCGCCTTAACCTTCCTAGAGTTACTCTGGTACCCAATTCATGAGGGTCGGTCGACCCCAGAGCCGTTTGCGGTCTAAAAAAAATCTCACCTTAACTGGGGATTGAATCATGGACCACCGAGCTAGGAAGGCAGTGCACTAACCACTGCGCTACCGTGGTTCTTAGTGTTTACTAGAGGACGGTTTTTTTAAAACATTTATCGCTATATCTGTGTGTTTGTGTCATCATCAGTCATCTATATCTTTCAGTTCCTGGTAGAGCATAGGTCTTTAAGAAAAGCATGATAAGCCTCCCTGTCCTGTGCATCCGTTCAAAGTCTTTCATGGCTTGTTTATCCGCTTCATGTCTTGTGTATCCGCTTCATGTCTATCTTCGTGTCTTGTGTATCCACTTCATGTCTGTCTTAATGTCTTGTGTATCCACTTCATGTCTGTCGTCAGTTCTAATATAGAAGCTTTATCCCTCCCTCTATTTCTCTTACCTAGGGGAGGCCATAACAATGACCGACTTGAAATGCTAATAACAGGTTTTTATTATATGTGTCTTAGGCTGTTGTTTGTTGACCACTATTGTAGATATTTTGACTTCAGATTTCATAAATGACTTAAGGGTTATTTTTGTGCTTCGTGGAAAGATTACATCTATACTCGGATTAGCACACAAGAGACGATCCTAGTATAATGAAGCACTAAACCAAACAGCGCTCTCAAAAGGGTAATTATACCAAAGCATTAATGGCGATGCGAACACGATAGGTTATTTTATAATAATAATAGCACTTTCAGTCATAACTGACTATGGGAATGCGCCCCTGGGGTGACAGCCCTCAGCTGATTAGTTTCTTGGTGTTTTCTTTTCGACGTTTTCTCATCTCTTCTACTTGTTGTGTGAGCTTCTTTTCGCCCAATCTGAGGTGGCGCTGTAGATAGAAAGGTTATTTTAGACAAGATATATATATATATATATATATATATATATATATATATATATATATATATATATATATATATATATATATATATATATATATATATATATATATATATATATATATATACACACACAAACACACTCACATACATATATTAAATAGGATATGAAGAATCTGGGTAGTAAACAATAAACGCCAATTATTAAAGTACAATGTAAAATATTGAACATTGAAATAACAGAAATTTCAAGATCGACGAGTGTAAAAGACTTGGTAATCTTACCTGACGCACGTGCAGTCTGCGAAACTAGGGGAACGCTCTTCGCTCTTAACAGTATTTTGACCACTGGCCGAGTAAATAGATTCTTTGAAGAACGAACCGCTGTCTTACTAAAGTTGGTAGCGTGAGCGACGCAACGAGGCAACCCTTTGATACCTGGGTATCCCCCTTTTCATCTCCATTTCAGGGGACAGAAACTGACGTTCGTTCTGAGACTTTGATAGCGGCCCTTGATAGCCGTCCCTTTCTTATGGCGGCTGGCGAGAGATAATATTATGTCTTATGCAGGGGACTTTCTCGTGTCTGTTGTCTTCTGATGTAGACTCTAGAATAAAGTTATGTTACACGGGATTACGCTTGTAAAAGCACAGCTACCGAATACCTGCGAACGAAAACATGCGATGCCAGATGTTTGGTTCAGCGACTGATTTTAGACTATAAATCTAGATAGTTTTACTCAGTCACGCACTCTCGTGAATTTTACCCGCCCGCTGATGATCCAAATGAGACACATACGACTGTGGGCATAAGTCTTGACTTGTGTCTGAAAAATTCTTGGCATCGCGGGATATGTTGACATTTTGTAATATAATACATGTTTAGTTTAATATAACTGGTAGCAGTGTGACTTCAATTATTTTCCAGTAACTTTTCCTAAGTAAACGTGATTCTGTACTAATGTAGCGCAGCTACCGCCTAAGTTAACAGGTGCTTAAGCTGTTAGGTGTCTCCTGGTGTTATTGTTTACAATGGGTTAATGGTAAACTTACGCTAACAGATACTTACTAGGCGAAGAACCTCATAGTCTGTTCAGTGCTTACCAGTAAGCTAAAAAGCTGTCATTACTGTAGGGAAACGTCAATGGTGTAAGTTACTCACTTAAACCTGACAAGTGACGACTATTCGCTATTACGACTGGATTAGAAGAGGTAATCAGTTATTACTTTCTGAGAGAAACGTCTCGTGCTGGAGTGTGGAATTATGATATGCCTACTTGTGTAGTTAGACACCAGTTTAGAACTTTCACGGCAATCCAGAAAGCAGCCACCGGCCAGGGATATAATTATATCCTATGTTTAAGTCACCGTGTATTATAATAGCATTATAACATTGCATTTTTGGTGTATTCTATTTGTGGGAAGTAATTACTTTTCCTTTTGTGTATCGACCCAACGGGTACGCAAACAATTTTATTGTGTAATGTATTTAGTGCTAATATTTTATGTATGTCAAGTAATGATATGATTAATAGTACACCCTCTTAACGGGAACCACTTGGTTGGACAACCCATATGTTGAGTTGGAAGAAGACATCGAGCAGATTGTTTCTGTCAGCGCACATGCTGAGATGTACATGTAGGCACAAGATATTTTAGCCTATGCGACTGCAGGCTGATAACTGGTAGAGTGAAATTAACAAGAAGACAACGCATGTGGATAAAGACAGCACCGAGATTTACATAGCATAGTTATAATACTCATTCTAGAATGGGGCATAACAGTTTAGTATACCTTAGTTATGATTGTATTTATTTGCTTGAAGTAAAGGCTGTTTGTTTTGGTCTCAGTTCCAGGGTACCCCACTGCTACAGCTGGATCTCAGTCAAGGAATGTAACATGCTCCTCGACCACACGGTTCTAGTTAGCAACGAACACCACAAGTTGTCATAACGTACCTGAAATTGCAACCCTCTTCACATAAGCCCTTTAACGGGAATTTAGCTCATGCAGTGTATAACCCGCAACAGCAAATCTGAAATCGTATTGTGCAGTAGTGGTTTACTACTCGCAGATTTAATACAAGTCAGAGCTTTAGTGGCATCCAATACCACATCTTGCTCATCTTCACCAGCTGGAATTGAGAGCATCTGATTGTGTGCTTAAACTGAGCGCTCAGTCACAATAAAGTTCAAAACCAGCCCAAACCGAATTTAAGCATCAAGCTACGCAGGCCTATTTCACGCGCTGGATAATAGCGCAGCGGACAGCTGTCCTAATTTGACCTCGTCTTGTATACTTCTGGTCAGTCAAAACCCCCGCCCGTATTTGCGGTCAGTGGATAGACTAAGAGATAAACCTACAGCTTATCGTGTTAGTAATTTGTGAAGGCTACGCAAGGATAGCGTTTGCTCTTCCCCAGTGGATTTAGTATTCTCCTCCAGTCTGGACAGAGACTTAACTTAAGACACTGTGATAGCGTTGTATCGTACACATACGGCCGAAGGATTTATCTCTGGGTTTAGTTTATGGATCGGGGCAGAACAGTTGGTTTTGTTCCGTTTATGTGTTTCTGTAATTGTTAAATTGTTGTGATTTTGCTGCATTTCTTTTTTCTTTTTTTTTTTTGGTGTGCTGATACACTTGATATATATTTTCTACTTTCAAGAATTTAATAAATTTTAACCTTTTGTTACTGCGCTGTTCATGACCTTTCTCCATACAAATTTAGCTCTTACTATATTCTCGATCAGGCTGTGAGAAAGAAGAGAGAGCGGGTGATTCGTAAGACTATAAGCGAGTGTGGGATTGGCACGAGAGATAGCTGTAATAGCCCTCCTTCCAGGTTGTCATACAGTCACCCTATTTTCACACATTATCTGTGTCTTCTCTATAAATCTGACAGTTCACTTACTTTGTCGATTTCACTAAAATTGTCAAACTCGACAAATATTTCTAAAAAGGGAGCCGCGCTAGCGTAGTGGTTACAACACCGCTCTGGCGACCGGGTGATACAGGATCAAACCCGGGCGACGGCATTTGATGATTTTTCGTCGACCGGGATTTGGACTGGATTAACTCGAGACCTGGCGAAGACATTTGAAGGAGTGTCGTCGACCAGGGACTGGCGGCTCCTGAGCCGACCCAGCTGCAATGGGTACCTCCGAAATCGGCGAGTATTTGCCTGAATGGCGAGGGACACCTGTGTCTGTACTAGAAATAAAGGGATACTCACGTAAAATCAATGTCAGGTTAGACATAAAATAATAACCTGAGATTTCGCCTCGAGTGTTAGCGGGCGAACGCAAAAAAAAAAAAAAAAAAAAAAAAAATTTCTAAAAACTCACACGGTCGTGACACATAGGTGTCGCTTAAAGGGAGTAGGTAAGGGAAAGACTGCAGACCTATGCAGTTATACGAAGCTGCTCTACTCTAGCCAAGACATCCAACCATCATTTAAATTATGAAGACAATTTCTTAAACGAGCGGGATATTCATCATCATCATTTTCCTTTGCCCTCTTAACGGAGCATGGAGCCACAACTGCCTCTTGTCCCCTTGCAGGAAGCCTGCACAAAGCACTCACATGATCTTGCAACGGCGATTTCTGTGGCAATTTGTTGTACTTGGTGAGGTTACAAGTACTATGCGCAGCCTCATCTTTTTCGCCTGTTACGACATGCTTTAAAGTAGGATAATACCGTAGCTTAGTTCTTAAAACAGTGAAACTATGTTATTCTGTTTCTCCTGTTTCAAACAAAGACAATGAAAAAAAACCATCACCTTCTTCTATGGATAGCCATCAGCTCCATTCTCGAACGCCTAGCTGCCTTTAATATAACAAGATGTGGGAAACCCCCAGCAGGAAGCTGTAGTCAGACGGATCGTGGAACAAAGGTGTACATCCCCAGTGTTTCATTTCACGAATCTCTACCAATAGAAGAGTGCTCAAATGTGCGTGTTGCAAAACATGGATCCTTTCACGGCAATGACCAGAGAACAGGATTTTGAATTTGTACAACTTCCAGTAACAGGATATCGTGTCTGAGAGTGATATGTTCTGCCTTGGAAATTGAAAATTAATACTACTACATCCCGCCTCCTACTTCACCACCTTCATCCTAAATATGATCAGTACTTTATTGTTATCCGTTTCGCCTTTTTATACTTCATTCTTCTTCTTTCTTTGATCCTTAGCCGCCGACCGTCAAAGCAGTCAGTGGCCATCACGCCTAGTGGCGTCTTGTAGGGCAACAACAAATTGATTCCACTTTTCTCGGTCGGTGGCCATCCTTCGTACAGTGCCCCAACTCTGGTTCATTCTTTGCATCTCAGCCTCCACAGTCCTCCGCCAGGTTGTTTTTGGTCGGCCTCTTTTTCGTTTTCCTTCAGGGGTCCAAAGCATAGCTGTTCTTGTGATGGCATCGGGGTCTCTTCTGAGGATATGACCAACCCAGTTCCAGCGTCTGCCAGCTATGATGGTGTGCATGTCCTCTTGCTTGCTACGAGTAAGCAGATCTTGGTTAGTGATGGTATTCGGCCAAAAGATTTTATACTTCATTGATATCTATAAATTCCCTGCTTCTGTTCGGTTCGTTCTTCTTATTGCTGCTGTCATCATCATATCTTCTTTTTCATTCTACTCTATTCCAAGAATTTTGAGAACATATTTCTCTCTTCTCTCTTCTTGTCCTTTCTTTATTAACTCCTTTTTTTCAAATTTTCTCTTCTCCTAGCAGTTCTATTTTCTCCTTCATTCCCAGACAGGACACTGTCTTCATCTTCTACGAGTACATTTCTTATTTTCTGTAAAGGTTTTTCCTTTCTTCTGGTCTTGATTCCTTTTGATTGTCCCCTTTTGCTTTCTAAGCCTATTTGATTTTAGAATACTGACTTTTGATGTTATGACGCTGAACTATGATTTTATTATGTTCCACTATGATTTCATTATGCGGAATTATGATGTTATGATACTTAAAATTGAATTTTCCAATGCGAAATTTGACTTTAGAACACGGGAATTATTTTTGTAGAGTTTTCTAATCTCCATCTTTTAACATGTATGCTCAAGTATGTGGGTGATAATTTAGTTTGTATAATGGTATTTCTTTGCATTTATGATTCTTTATACTTCATACGTAGGTCTGGTATCTCTATCTATCTTTTCTTGTTATGCAGGCTAACACTTCATTTAAAATGCGTACTATGTTTGTTAAATAATTCTAGATACCCAGTATGTGTTTGAGAATGACAGCAGTAAAAAAATTGTGTATTACGTCACATCAGTATTATGTACGTACTGGAGGGTTGTTCTGTCGTAGCGAAAAAAATGAGTGATTTCTTTGTGATGCAGCAGCCACGGCGGTTGACAAAAGAGTAGAGAGAGAGAGAGAGAGAGAGAGAGAGAGAGAGAGAGAGAGAGAGAGAGAGAGAGAGAGAGAGAGAGAGAGAGAGAGAGAGAGAGAGAGAGAGAGAGAGAGAGAGACAGAGACAGAGACAGAGACAGAGAGAGAGAGACAGAGAGAGAGAGAAAGAGAGAGAGAAAAAAGAGAGTGTGCTATGTTGCTCACACATATGAATTGGTCTATTTATCACTCCAGCATGTCGTACAAGGCGTCAAATATAAGGTTGTGCATGGGGTAAGGCATATCGTTATGTAAAACAAATAGCTTCAGACACAACTGCTGCAAGAACATGTGAATGCCTGCTGCATTGGTTGCTCCATCTTCCATGTACAGCGAAACGGATGATGATGATGATGACGACCATGCTGATGATGATGATGATATGTAATATTAAATTGGGAAGCCAAAGTACTACACTTACACAGTAAGCTACATTAATGTGGTACCCGGGGAATCTCAGATGAGAACAGAAAGAAAAGTACTACTACAACCTGAAGCATGTCGTAAAAGGCGACTAATATGATGCTGTGGAGGGGACTGGCAGCCTCATCACGTTAAACAAAGTGCTGCAGAAGCCACCATTGTAATATGTTGTGCTTTAGTGTCGGCTGCCTAGAGGGGGCCATCTTCAATGGCCTCATAAAGAACAAAATTAAGGAGAAGATGATAATAATCTGCATACTGAAGGCCAGTATGTTAGTCCAGTGGTTCTCAACAAGACCATATGGTCCTCAAGAGAGACATGCCATATTTCTAGGGGGCCACAGTAAGATGGTAAAGTACGATATGTCTAGGGGGCCACAGTAAGATGGTAAAGTACGATATGTCTAGGGGGCCACAGTAAGATGGTAAAGTACGATATGTCTAGGGGGCCACAGTAATATGGTAAAGTACCTTTTTTCCAGCTAACAGTGACTATCAGCGGGGTCACAGGGGTAAATGAGGCTCAGAAGGGGGGACAAATTATGATGATGGATGGCATCGCAATCATGTCATCAAACACCAATGTTATGCAAACAATAACAGGGCAATCCACAACGACGTACAATGAGTCTTGAAAAAACAGCCGGTTGAAATTTATTGTGGACGGTGAGGCTCAGAAAGGGGGACATGAACAAAAAAAGGTTGAGAACACCTGTGTTAGTCGACTTTTGTAATTTGCACGTCTGGAGATGTGTTGTTTTGCTGACTACTGGTCTCGTGCTAGATATGTATCGAGCTCATAACCAAATTGTGTTCGTCATTGAAATAAATGTTGGACCGTTCACTATGCCATGACAAGTATATTTCCAACACTGTGTATATGGCTGTATTGGTGCGTGTGACAAGGTCATTTTATATAATACATTTGTGTCCCATATTCGCCTCCTTCTCTTGATAACGACTGTATCAATCTACAGGACTTTCAACATGTGACTGCAGATGTATAAAGCTGACTAAATAAATACATACTGTACTTCTGTTTATAGCTGCATAAAGCTGATTGCACCGATACGCGGCCTAGTTCTGTTTATAACTGTATAAAACTGATTGCACGGATACGTGACCTAGTTAGGTTTATAGGTGTATAAAGCTGATTGCATCGATACATAACCTAGTTATGTTTATAGCTGTATAAAGCTGATTGCATCGATACGTGGCCTAGTTCTGTTTATAGCTGTATAAAGCTGACTGCATCGATACGTGGCCTGGTTCTGTTTATAGCTGTATAAAGCTGATAACAGACATACGCCTTTTAACCTGTGATTGGCTCAGAGCTGATTACATTTATTGGTTTTCAACCAGCAGGTAAGTGGATAAAAATATAAAGAATCTAAACTGGACCTACCACTCAATTAATGACAAAGTCATGAATAGAACGAGTATAGGGTACAATATAGGCCATAAACAAACGTTATCTGATTCCTCCTATCACATTAAGTCTGCTCAAGGTATTTCCATGTCCTTCGCATCATTTTCTCTCCTGTCTCCTGTTCTCTTCTCTATGTGATCTTCGGTCTAAATGGCAACCTAATGCCCAAGGACAAAATATTTTGTTTAAGCTATACAGTTATTAAGCATGTAAATAAGAGAAAAAAAAAGATAAAATATATTATGACAGCCGGCAAAGTCACCAAGTATAGAATTTTGCTAACATTTCTTATAATATTCTTGTTAAATTTTGTCTTTAAATCACCAGGAAATGAATTATAATTTCTTGCATATTTTCTACGATTCTTCTTCTCTGACGAAACAATCTCGATCGTTGCATTTTCCTCAACCACCTTAAAATTTCTTTTGTGCTCTTCCCTTTCTGTTTTCTCCCCACTTACAGTATTTTCGCTTCATAGTGCTAGGTTTCTTATCATGTCTGGGCCTAATTGCCCATCCCTTACTAATTGTTTTGATCGTTGACTTTCGTTTGAAACCATATTGACTCCTGGTGGTGTAGAGTGAAGTGTCTGAATACGACTGTGTAACACACTTCCGGCTAGACAGTAAGTGCACGCATTTGTGGTGAAAAATTCTAATACCCATATATAAATTAGCCCATAAATGTAAAGCCGAACGAAATAATACGATAGGAAGAAGAATGGAGAAAGACCAGTGCTTTCCCAGTATAGATAACGCCTTCGTTGTATAACGCCGTAATGTCTAACACAAGATTTCTACTTGTCCTAATTCGTTCGTTCCTAAATAAAATGCTTAGGCTTAACGATACGGAGATAACCGTAGTTCTAAAAATAGAATGTGTAGTAAAATCTTCTAGACGACCTTGATTTTAAAAACTAACATTAGTGCAAAATCGCGCACAAGGTTAGCCTTGGAAAGACAGACGGGCTTAGAAGAAAAAAAGCAGAGAGAGATAGACGGACCACAGTAACGCAAGCCACTCGCAGTGTGTCTAAAAATAAACCAACTCGCAGTGTGCATGGCCTGATTTTTTTCAAATAAACAGTGATGAAAAAAACTAACGATACGATGTTAGGTTTAGAAAACAGGTTTAATTCTTATTAGGAAACCTGATATTTTACGTAGGGCTCCTGACTTTATACTGATAGTACAGTCGTATAGAATTGAACAGGTGGTAGTTGAAATTAAACACATAACACTCTAAAGATTTATCTTAAGTAAGTCAACTGTTAACTTTTTTACAATGTATTAGCTTTTTCAATATATAGATATCCTGATCCTACTACAATGTGAATCAGGAATCACAATCAAATGTGAGCACAATGTTCATGTACAAGAATTTATACTAAAGATCTTTGTCCAGACATATAATATTATTGTAATATGAGTGTAGTGTTGTGATGTATTATTATGAGGTAATACTGGCTTTTAGTGCTAGGTTGTTGTTTGTCATCACGACTTCATGTGTTTGTACGGGTGGAAATAATATTGAAGGATTCACAGATTCTGGTTTTTTTTAAATTTCTGTCCCTTTTGTTTTTATAATAAAGTTCAGTTCAGGGTTATTTTATTCAAGGTTGAGCTTTTTCGTGCTGACAAGCGCTTATCTCATAATGCAGCTGCAGGAAACCTGTATCCTCTGCTCGCTTGCTTCTCAGTTTGATAGTATGATAGACAATGGCCGCTATCTTGTGCAAGGAGTCTGCTGCCAGCTTTCTGGATCACGCAGTCCTCAGACCGGACGATGCAATATCACCATCTATACCACGGCCCCACAATTCGTAAGGAAAATCACACTAAAGATGACTGACACAGTTTGATCTGCGGTATGTCCAGGCTGTTATTATATATTTAATTTTGGATAACACTGCCTGCTCTCATCTCTCACAATGTGTAACGATATGGCGTCCCCTCTAAGATTTAACCTGCCAATATCCAGTATATTGGCCAATCGTTTTGAATATTTTCAAAAGAGTACACAGTCATTCAAATATTTTCATTCACTTTTACTCCGTTTGTAGGCATTTATTTGTTATTCATAGGTTACCCAATCAAATTCCTTTTAACTTCAAAGTTCAGCCAATGGCCTCCCTCGTACTATCTTAGGCTTTCTGTCACTACTATGTTTCAACAAAATTCAGGGAATTCCATCCAAAGCAGATATGACCAAACCTGACAGTATCTCTGTTCTCTATATGTTTTATTACCAATATCTAATTATCTAATGGACTTTTTAGATAATTTATTACATATTCCTAGTCCACTAGCCTTCCTGTACACGAATATAAGATTTTCAAGGGGCTAAGTGGCGTAGTTAAGAATACGATCTTTTTTCGATGTTAAGTGTTTAATTTCAACTACCACCTGTTCAATTCTATACGACTGTACTATCAGTATAAAGTCAGGAGTCCTACGTAAAATATCAGGTTTCCTAATAAGAATTAAACCTGTTTTCTAAACCTAACATCGTATCGTTAGTTTTTTTCATCACTGTTTATTTGAAAAAAAATCAGGCCATGCACACTGCGAGTTGGTTTATTTTTAGACACACTGCGAGTGGCTTGCGTTACTGTGTTCCATGGTCCGTCTATCTCTCTCTGCTTTTTTTCTTCTAAGCCTGTCTGTCTTTCCAAGGCTAACCTTGTGCGCGATTTTGCACTAATGTTAGTTTTTAAAATCAAGGTCGTCTAGAAGATTTTTCTACACATTCTATTTTTAGAACTACGGTTATCGCTGTATCGTTAGGCTTAAGCATTTTATTTAGGAACGAACGAATTAGGACAAGTAGAAATCTTGTGTTAGCCATTACGGCGTTATACAACGAAGGCGTTATCTATACTGGGAAAGCACTGGTCTTTCTCCATTCTTCTTCCTATCGTATTATTTCGTTCGGCTTTACATTTATGGGCTAATTTATATATGGGTATTAGAATTTTTCACCACAGCATTAAGCGTAGGATGGACTTCCCACCCGGATCTATCGTTTATCGCTAGCTTGGCCCATTGTTACCTCCGATTTTCTGTCTGGAAAGATTGAGGAAACCCCGGGTTGTTGCCTGATAAGTTGTTAAAGTGGCATAAGCCGTGCCCAAAAACACACGGTAAACGTTAGTCTGGTGACATATTAAGACACCTGCAATAAGATAACGAATGGGATTTTTGGAGCTCGAATGAACGTAATCGTTTCTGCCCAGATTTTGTTGTAAGTAATAATTACAAGAATGTGAAATCTTGAAAGAGATTATCAGTAATAGATCTATGAAGTAGTGAGTGTAAACATTATAAAAACCAAAGGAAAAGGCAATACTTTATATGGTTGTGAATTTAGAAACATTACATCTTATGAGTCACGCAGGAATTTGTAGATGCCATGCAGAGAAGACTAGTTTATGTTGTCTTGAAGAATATTCTAGATAAACGAGGGTACCAGGGGACAGACCCCTACTAAAATCAGAAAGTTAGTTATCATTAATTTGGCATTTGAGATGCACATATAGGCTGCTCTTGATTGGACTTCTCGCCTCCGAAGCAAGATAGGCAGGTACACGAAAATAGTAGTTATAATTTAGCGCCCTGCAAAATTCCTTCACTTACTTCTAATTTCTTCAAGGAGAAATCATAGACAGCCAGGAGAACATAACATCAGGGCCCAAAAATAGAAAATACCAGAGGATCTACGTGAATTATATAATTAGAAGAGAGTAGCCCGTGTCACTCTGTATTTAAGTTCTAGGATCCTAGTTCAAATGTTAAAAGTTAGAAACCTAACTCACCTGAAGAGACGGCGTCTTAAATCAGTTTCCCGATAATATTCGGACGTTACTTGTGCAGAAAGTCTGTGTTAATTCGCCGGACAACTCGGATTTGTGGTACAAGTTGCCAGCAGTCTACGCTTGACTGGACAACCTTAACAGTTACCTCGGCCATGTCAAAATGACGTGCTGCAATCACAAAATTTAGCTACCGACAAGAAGTAGTCCAAAACACCTGTGGGAACAAACAGCCGCTGAATGCTGAGTAGCAAACAAGTGAAACCTTTAAACTCTTTTCTCAACGTTTTCACCACTAAGTTAAATCATCCTATGATGATCAATATCATCGTTTTATTTTTTCTAAACAAAGTAATTTATTTTAAATATTGTTAAACTCTTACTGATTATTAAACCTGTTGATCTATAACTTTAAAGATATAGGTGGATTAATCACTATTGAGTGAGTTGAATGTGTGCACCCGTATGACTCATATTGTGTTAAGTAACCTAAACATATAAAACTGTACAATTAATAATTGCTGAATCATCTTCAGCTGAAGGCTAAAATAAATATTAAAAAAACAGGGGCTAAATTCACTTCACAGAAGAGGAGGGAAGATAACAAGTTCATGGCGGCTGAAATAATCTCAGTTGTCATGCTTGATTTCTTCACATTCCTGTAAGGTCCCTGAAATAATCTCAGTTGCCATGCTTGATTTCTTCACATTCCTGTAAGGTCCCTGAAATAATCTCAGTTGCCATGCTTGATTTCTTCACATTCTTGTAAGGTCCCTGAAATAATCTCAGTTGTCATGCTTGATTTCTTCACATTCCTGTAAGGTCCCTGAAATAATCTCAGTTGTCATGCTTGATTTCTTCACATTCCTGTAAGGTCCCTGAAATAATCTCAGTTGCCATGCTTGATTTCTTCACATTCCTGTAAGGTCCCTGAAATAATCTCAGTTGTCATGCTTGATTTCTTCACATTCCTGTAAGGTCCCTGAAATAATCTCAGTTGCCATGCTTGATTTCTTCACATTCCTGTAAGGTCCCTGAAATAATCTCAGTTGTCATGCTTGATTTCTTCACATTCCTGTAAGGTCCCTGAAATAGAAGCATCATCATTCTTCTATTTATATCTCTGCCAAGTATAATCGTGAGCAAATGTTGATACCTGTGAGTCATACTCTAAGTTTAGCCATTGTTGGACCACTACTGCTGAGCAGGTGATACAAATACCGTCACATCTTCGTAGAATAAAGCTTGATATAGCTTTAGGTTTCTTTTTTTTTCAGATTTTAGATCTTGAATCTCTATAAATGTTTACTCAACGTAATTTATAATCCCACAGTTCGCGGTTTCTTGTCCTTAAAACCCATCATATTCTGTTACTACTGCGTTTGATTAAATGAACGCTTTCATCATTATATGTAAAATATAAAATATTTATTATTGCTTCATATATCATTTTATTAAAGACTTACATTTCATATTTACCTTCTATTTATCCAGAACTTCTAGAATGTCTGTCCGACCAGACAGAAAACTAAATGATGAAAAAAGTGTTAGAGTTATAATGTAATTCATGGATCTCTCTTTACCCGACTGCGTGACTGGGTTTAAAAGGTTGATTTGCATGGAAGAATGTAATTTTTTCTATGTATATTTTGAGCAGACAGAAAAACTAGTACTGTTTAAAATTCAGGATCAAGTTAAATCAATTTGTTCACCTGACCGATCGTCACAATATTTAAAAAAAAAAAATTGTTAAGATATTGAGAAATACATAATTTATTTTTTATGTTAATTTTATTACGATAAATAACTGTCGTGATGACTCTGTAAGTTCAATATTTACTCATTAATTTTCACTTCATTGAACAGTCTTTGATTTTTCAATATTTTTGCTCATTGCTTTGGGTGTAATTTTGACGACCGAAAATATGTGATGAATTACTGGAGAGACGGTACTTTGTTGTTGTTTTTTTTCAAATCGAACCTTTTGAAAAATACAGCCGATCGAAACAGCTTAAATACATTCGCTGTATAGAGCTTATCGTCCCGCTGTGATCATCAATGGAGGCGAATTCAATAAAGCCATATTGACGGTTGTTTGTTCCTGTCTCGTGAACCTACGCCTGTGTGGTATTAACCGACTATTTTTGTATTTTCATTATTCATACTGTGTCCATAAACACCACAACTTGAGAGCGTCCGGAATTTCCACACAAATTAAAAACCAAACTATTTTGATTGAAAATGGCATGTAGACGAGACGGTGTAAATCAGGCACTATATAAATAGCGCTACAAATCCTAGCTGGCCATACATATTTGATATGTTATTAAAAAGTTGTGTAATCTCCGGGGTTTTTGAAGAGACTTTGAAAGAATAAGCCTACTTCACCCTCAGACAAGTGGTACAAGGTGACTAATATGAGGTTGTTCATGAGGCTAACAAATATAAATAAGTTAAAATAATAATATAAAAGAAATTGCCATAGAAACCCCTGTTGCCAGAGAACGTGAATGCTTGGTGCAGGTTTCTTGCAAAATGACCATCTCCTGTTGTATTTTTATGCTGGTATTGAGTGCTAAAGAAAGTAAATGAACTTAAAAAAAAAATTAAGTTTATATCATCAGTGTTTTGTGATACTTCGCGATTGTTACCGTACCGCAAGAAAGGTCTTTGTAAGGAACCGCATATGAGGAAAATAATGTGTAATTATTTAACATTCCCATAAACATTTTTGCCTGTTTGATAATGATGCTCATAATAATGATGCTGATAACAATGAAAAATACGGAGTAAGGGAGCATTAGGAACGAATGAACAAACTTTACTATCAAATGTTGAGAAAAGGGCGTGATCTCCCGACTAACATTCTGCCCTTCCTTTCCCGACTTCTTTCTTCTTCATGATCTCAAACTGTCCAGTATCTTAACTCTTTGACGTCTTCTATTTCTTTATCGTCAATTGTTTCCTGTTGTCACGATATACTCACGATATCCTTTCATCTTCTCATAACATACCTAAGGAAAGAGGATTTCTTTCTTCTAACATGAGGACAAAGCTTCTTTTGCGGTTGGCCTATTTCAGGCCATCCTCATTACTCATTTTTAGCTGTCGATCGTATTGTTAACATTCTTCTGTAAAACCACATCTATGTGACTTCTATATATAAATGCGACACAAATCTCAAAACGTTAAATTGTAACAGAAGAAAGGCTTTTAAAACATTTCCTTGAAAGCAGAAATCTGATGTACAACAGAACACTGGAAGAGGAAATTAAACATTTCTAATTCAACATATTTCAATCTGGCTTCTGCAACAGGTCCACATTATCTCCTACTGCGCTTTTTTCTTTTCCTAAAAAATGCTACTTTTCCGTTTTTAACCTCTTGTGTTTAAGTTCACACACGGTTTACATATTTGTCGATATTCAAATTGTTGACGCTAAGTGTCTATATGTTCTTCTTCTTCTTCTGCGTTCGTCCTAAAAACGACGTTTGTTACTGTCACAGAGTGGCTAAATTAGAGTCTGTCTGAGTACAGAGACAAGACCCCAGTTTTGAGGAAAGTCTGAGAAGATAGATTAAGATGAGAATTTCAGTGAATGTGGAAGGATGAGACTTATAGCTTCAAGGGTGAGAACCTAGATTGACTCTCCCTCGCCACTTGTGAATTATTTACTAGCTACAGTCTCACCACCTCTGACTACCAGACAGGAGATAAGGTTACACTAAGTTATCCACAGACACCACAGTAGAGTCAAAGCATACAAGTACAGTATAGCGAAAGATAAACTGATCAAGTGTACATTTTATAGTTAATTAAACAACAAATCAATACCACAGCAAACAACAATAACGTGCGAGTTCGCACAACCTGGAAAAATCAGAACAAATCAAGTGAAAGACACAATATAAATTACCACTCTCTCTTTCACACCTGCACGAAAACAACTACGCATAAAGAAATATACTTGGCGGGGGTCTCTAAATAAGAGCCATCACTCCAAACTACACTATTGTTACTAACTAAACACACTGTCCCGCTGAAGATTATTAAACTAAATGACTACACTGTTTCAAAGGCGCTCTAGGCGGTCCTGCACCCCTAACTAATACACCACAGAGAAATGCTACGCTAATGGATTCTGCAGTGCTACCTCAGAGGCTGTCCTCTAAGTATTTCTATCTAACCCTACTGTTCCCGAGGAAACCGCTAAACTCCTCTCTCTCTCTCTCCTCGGTTTCTGTTCAGTGCCTTTCTGACGCTATCGTCTTCGTCTGAGGCTCCGATGAGTTGCTTTTCGTCACGCACCTCTTCCCGTTAGCATTTAGAAAGGCATGATCTCCCTCTGCTTAAAGCATCATGTGGGAATGAAAGGATATAGTATGCAAGATTAATGAGAGTGGAAGAGCAAAATGTTAGACGGGCCTGCGCGCCCAATTCTTTACCCTTCGAAAATAACGTTCGTTCGTTCGTTCTCTCCTTACCCGAATACTGATGAAGGGCCCCTTGGTAAATATATATTTATATTTATTTGCCTAAGGCTGTAGATTTTATCACTGCTGATGACACTCAATTCTACAAACCGACGAGTTAACCCGCTTCGGGTTTAGGCCTACTGCATTATTGTGGCAGTATGTAAACAACACAAGGCAACGTAGCCTGTTTTGGTATTGGGCCTTTACGAGCTAAGAGCTCCGATTTAGAGGCATGTCATCGTTGAGGTATATGTTTCCTCACGTCAAGAGAACTTCTAATTCCTCTCGGTGTTGCAGACTTAACTGGGCGCAAGGTACAAAGCGCATACCCAGTTTTCTTCAATTACACTGATGTCTCGTGCCTCCCTCTCCCGAGAAGGCAAAGTCCGTTGTAGGCTTAGGTTTATCTACAACTTCCCCGCCGTGAATCGCTGTAAAACAAAATAACAACATCTATACAACAATTCAAATTTATCTAATACATAACACATTAACACCCAAGATTCATCTACACCCTGATGTCCCCTAAATTAATAAATCTCCCCTACACACAAGCTTTCATCTCTGTTTTTTTTTCTGCCCGAGGGTCAGACTAAATTACAGCTCTCTCCTATCTCTCCTGCACAAATTACTAGCTGTCTGTTACGTTAAACCCAGACGCAGGCTGACCTGATTCTTTTGTGTGCGTGATCTCGCCGGTAGGCGTCACAACATCGCTTCACTGAAGCCAATATCCTACTGTACTGAATAATTTTCCAGCCCTATTCTTATTAAAGACTGCCCCGGGAAGGTTATCAAATTAGCAAAATTATTTAACACACTTATACAAACACCATCTATGTTAATATTAAACCCCCTTCACCCCTTGTCTTCTGACTACATTACCAAATAGGACAACTTATTAACACACCAACCACACCCGAGTATATTCACTACAAATTATCATAATCAAATGCAGTTACTCGGACCTCGTTATTACATTACACAGAGTTCCCGTCTAACTTAGCACCTAACCTCATACAGTTAATTATCTCAAAAACCGCCACTAATCATAGATACTGCAAACTTAATAATAATAAATTCTTTAAGCACCAAACACGGCGCATAAGGCAGAAACCAGTGCTCTCCAGGTTGTTCGGTATGACGCCACTCCTCTTAGCTCTTGCACATTATTTAGGCCCAACGTTCTTCCTTCTCTTATTATTGTTTTTCTGAGTGTTTCTTTTGGTCTTCCTTTTTTCCTCTTACCCTCAGGAACCCAAGTGAGCGCCTGTAGTGGTATTCTGTTGTTTTGCATTCGTAGGACATGACCGATATAAGACCATCGTCTTTTCCTTATATAGTCGGAGACATATTTCTGCCTAGAGTCTTCTCTTATTTGTCGATTAGTCTTGAATTCTTTCCAACTGATGTTCATGAGTTTTCCAAGACATTTGTTCTCGAATGTATTCAGCTTGTTCTCCAATGATTTTGTTATTTTCCAACTCTCACAGCCGTATGTTAACACTGAGATAACATTTGAATTAAACAGACGAAGCTTGGTATGTATATTCAATGATCGTAATTTCCAAATGTTAGATAATCTATTGAAGGCGCTAGCTGCCAAAGCAATTCTAGTATGAATTTCTCTTGTCGTGTCACCATCCTGAGTCATTTTACTGCCTAAATAATTGAAACTTTCAACTTTCTGTAGTTTTTCCCCGTTCAAGATGATATCAAAGGTCTCATTAGAAAAGTTCATAGCTTTAGTTTTAGAGGCATTTATTTGGAGACCTATTTTAACGAGAGATGACACAAATTATTTACTGCTTCTTGGGATTGTCTGGGTGTTGAACTTAAGAATGCTAAATCATCTGCGAAATCCAGGTCCCCCAGGAATTTTCCATTTGTCCATTTTATACCTAATTGTTCATTGTGGGTATAGTTTCTCATAACCCAATCAATAGCTATTCCAAAAAGTAGTGGTGACATAATACAGCCTTGTTTCACCCCTGTTTCTACTGTAAATCATTCTGTATTCCCTTTATTTGTTCTAACACAACATCTTGCATTTCCATTTCTTTAATTACTTCTTCCAATTTTCCATCTTGATACATAGTTCTTACATTCCAGTATCCAATTTTGAAAATCTCCTTAGCCCCCAAGATATTAGAATGAGTCATGTTTACTGTCGAGCCTGGTTCTGTTTCGGTAACAATCGCTTGTTTTACGATAGTGACTTGATAACTCTCTGATCAACCCTCCTATCCAACCGACCGATTCGAGGGTTTCGAGGTCAGTTATAGGAAAATATCTTATACAAGCTTATACATGGTATAATTATAGACAAAACTTACACTACACTGGCTCTAGTTTTGTATAAGTCAGCAATTGATGGCACTCCTGACTAATAAAAATTAAATTTAATCCCAGAAGAAAGCTTACTCTAACGAGCTGAAATCCTATATAAAAAAACCTCCTACACAACAGTTTATTATGAACATACCCAACTTTACAGAATTTCCACCAACCGGGCAGACTGAAATGGCACTTATTTACGGCACAAAATTCTTGGACTTGTGAGCGCTAGCTAACTTTGGCGCTCAATATATATATATATATTGCTACTAGACTGATGCAAGACAGACGCAGTGAGTCATCACGTCTGGCATCATCTCCCAGGAACCGCTTTTGCACAACTTTTGACCTAATATCATACCTGCACATAAATTAAATCGAACCCAACCAATCATAACATAATCTTAACCTCTGACTCATCGTCAACCGAGCAATCGCAAAATTATTTCTGCTCACTCGCCGAAATTATACGTAATATTTTGTAACGCTGCTGACCTCCTATCTACCAGAATGAATCACTGGTCCCCGTTACAACCTGGGTAGGGGATTTGTCCCCTCCCCACAAATAAAAGGGTTGGTGAAGGTTGTCTGAGTAATCCTAACGCCATAAAGAATAACCCAGCTGTAAAGTTTGCTTGCACACACTGTTACTGTAAAATGTCAGTCTGTAAAGAAGTATCAGTTGTATACTGTAAACCTTCTGTAAAGTGTGGTGTATTCTCTTTCTTCTGTAAAGCTCCACTATCAATCACTGTAGCATGTTGTTTGTGGTGCCACTACTGTATGTGTCCATGGTAGTGTACAGAGTTGTCGAGATCAGGCATGCTCCAGTCTACCCAGCTGTAAATGGGTAACTCACCCTAGTCCTAAGTTAGGGAAGGCAAAGGCAGCTGTAAACAGTAGTTTCCCTCTAAGGCTCCAGGGGAAGCAGGCCCTAAACTTGGTCACTTCAACCGACGCAGGATGGTGTAGATATGGGTAGAAGTGTAGAGTGTGTTTACCGCGAATGGTGTACTGTTCGTGTTCTGACCAATCTAAACACTCATTCACTTGTGTCTACAAGGCACCAATGCAGACTGCTGGAATCTTTGTTTACACAGTTTATTTGGACGCTCACACTGGGACATAACGAGTAAATCATGGGTATGTTGACATATCAATTTGCAGGCATACATAGTAGATCCTATGTCATGGCACATTCATAAATAATAGGTAGTACATCAATGGCCGCATCCCCTATCTGACTAAGCGCGTCAGTGAAGGCGGATCGGTAAGTAACTAAAGTTGCTTTATATTCACAGTTTATCATATTGTGAAACCACGATAAGGGGTTTCTATCCAAATTGAGATCTCCTTGCCACTGTCCGAATAATAAGATACATGCCCCGTTTTTAGACAGTGATCCAAAAAATGCGATGACAGGAATGTAACATGGCCGCCTACCTGAGTTGTCGCTCACTCGCTCACAGGAGGATATATATATAAGCCAAAGTTAATTTGCAATACATATGCATAATTTCATAAAGTTCCTCCATACAGATCTACCGTAATCCAGTTACCTCACGTAGACATAATTACAGTATGGAGCCTGTCATCTCCGTCGATACAAATTTGACCCTAGCGTTGCGAAGCACAAAATTCCCGCTAGGCCTAACCGACCTGAGATCATCAAAACAGGGACTGGAATTACCTGGAGTCCGAATCATACATGGTACCGTACATTAGGAGAGTCTCTAACACAACTCTAGTAGAGACACACAATCTCCTATAGAAGAAAAACTACTTCGTAAATCATTTTTACTGAAGAATATACCAGCCCTGGAAAAATGCGTACCCGCCATTGTCACGGTACATCGGAACTCATCACGACTAGACAAGACAACTCCTACTTCCGCTAGAGCGGTGTAACAAGAATATAGTCCTGCCTACCCATCCTCCAAAATATACAATATAGGACTGATTCTACTTGTACTAATAATATGTAATACATATGAATTCAGGCCATAAACATAATAAGCAAATTAATCTATTTTCTGGCCCTAAGAAATAGGTACAGACAAGGGTGTCATATCCATGCGCCGAATTAATATCAAGAACGATTACTCCTATAATCAACAGGGTAAAACAATTATGGATTATCTAGCCTTCCCCATAGACAGCATTTTCATACACAAATGAATGAATGTCTATATCTTTTCCATATTAAATAGCCATATCGATTTTTGTAATATGTGCGTCAAAATATGCACGCAACAGATTACCACACCCCTCGGGAAAAAAAATGGTACTTTTTTTTTTTTGAAATACATCTAGGAGCAACATACAATAGGCTCACAACGCACCCATAACAATGCGCAGATGATAAGCATAAGTTTTTCTGACCTTAGAGAAAGTATTTCTCTAAGTATAAATATTTCCAGAGAGGTGTCACCAACGCATACTACAATATTAGCAATGACACAATTTGTACATTAGTTTATACATAAATTTCATCTAAGATATCTTAACATCATGATCATCAAAGACGAAAAAACATTGAAAAATCAGCGGTGAATAAATATCAATGAACCGCTAAGTAGTGTTACAATCAATATATGATATTACATATGTGTACACATTTCAACATAGGAACAACTGTATCAAAGTTGTATAACAGTTATGAATCATGTGGGCATCTAGACAAAATATCTGCCATCACATTTTCTGACCCACGGATAGCTCGCACCGAAAAATGAAATGGCTGCAGAGCAATCGCGTAACGCGTTGATCTCGCGCTCTTCAGATTTTTACTCTGAATAGCCGTAAGAGCTTTCTGGTCAGTTTCCACAATGAAATGCGCGCCAAGAAGAAATCTTTGCAGTTTAAGGATTGACCAAACCATAGCCAATAATTCACGGTCTAGGACCGAGTAATTCTTCTCTGCGGCATTTAATTTCCGAGAAATATACATCACAGGATGCAGAGTTCCGGAGTACTCTTGCATTAGTGCTGCTCCAATCCCGGTGGATGAAGCGTCACTACGAAGAATAAATGTCTTATCCTTAGAAGGCAATACTAGGATAGGTGAAGTAGAAAACATAGTTTTAACCTTATCCAAAGAGGATTGACATTCTTGAGTCCAGTGGACTACATTAGGAGACCCTTTCTTTAGTAAGGAAGAAAGAGGTGACATAATGGAGGACAGATTCGGAATGAATCGTCCATAAAATTGTATTAGACCTAAGAGACTTCGTACTTGCTTTTTAGTCTTAGGAATAGAAATGTTAAGTATCTTACTTGTATTATGGTCTTCTGTTTTTAGGAACCCATGACCAACACGGTGTCCTAAGAAAGATATTTCGCTAAAACCAATACATGCTTTCGATGGTTTCGCTGTCAGGTTATGCTCGCGTAAGATAGACAATAGTTCATTTATCCCATTATAGTGATCGTTCCAAGTATCACTGAAAAGACAGATGTCATCAAGATACGCAATGACATCTGAGCGATGAGATAGGATTCGACGCATCATGCGTACGAATGTTGCAGGGGCGTTCATAAGACCGAAAGGCATGAAATTCCATTGGAATAGACCCCTAGGCGTCGAAAAAGCAGTAAACGGTTTGGCGTGTTCGGATAATGGAACTTGCCAATATCCCTTAGACAAATCGAGTTTAGTAAAGAAATGAGAATTCGATAGTCTCGTAAGTAGCTCTTCTAGTAAAGGCATAGGTTCAGCATCAAATTTCGTCACTTGGTTCAATTTGCGATAATCCACGCAAAGACGTATGTTATTGTCTTTTTTTTCGTACAATAACCATCGGCGAAGAATATGCTGATGTGGATGGTTCAATAATTTTTAACTCTATCATCTCATCCAACTCTTTCTCTACCTGTGCTTGAAAATGTATCGGGATAGGATACGGTCTGACTCTTATAGGACTATGGTCAGTAAGAATAATGTCATGTTGAATGACATCAGTTTGACCAGGAATGTCAGTAAGGACATCCTGAAATTGTTCTAACATAGTAGAAACTTGTTTCTGCTCTCCTGGAGATAATTCGGGAGAAATTGCAACATCTTTCCATGATTCATTAGAGTGAAGAGGAATCATTGGAAAAGGTAGATTTACATCCGAGAAACTCGTTTCCTCATCCTGTATTACTGACAGAGATGAGTACTGTCCATGTTGGACTGGAAAATCGTCCGTTGCCTGGAAAACAGGTTGTAAATAATCCGGACGTTCATGGAATTCCGTGAGCATGTTGATGTGGAAGGTTTTACGCTTCCCGTCAATATCGACGATATAGTCAACATCGGAAACTTTTGATATTATATCGTACGGACCTTTCCAAGAAATAAGAAGTCTATTTTCCCTACAAGGTAGCAAGACAAATGCTTTGTCACCTGGACAAAGTTGTCGCAAGCATCTCTTTTTATTGGCAAAATCCCTTGCCTTCTGTTTCGCAAATTCAGAAGAAGCAGTTGCCAATTTGCATGCTTCAATAATCTTGTGTCTAAGTGCGATGACATATTCATAAGAGGATTTTGTGTCATCGACAATATTATCAGCCGTTATAAGATCATGAAGTAAGGCCATAGGACCTCGCGGTTTCGCGCCAAAGACAAGTTCAAAGGGAGAAAATCCTGTATGTTCGTTGGCGACCTCTCTATATGCAAAGAGAGCCGCGGGTAAAACCCTATCCCAATCCTGAGGATGATCTTCTGTTATCTTACCTAGTAGGTTTTTCAGAGTTCTATTCAGACGTTCCACCATCCCATTGGACATAGGATGATAAATACTACTCAGCGATCTCTCTATCTTAAGAGTCGACATTACTTGAGACATGGTATCCGATATGAGTTGGGTACCATGGTCGGATAATATTTCTGCTGGAAATCCCAGACGAGAAAATATTAACCAAAGAGCATCTGCGACATCAGCAGTAGTTATGCTCTTTAGAGGAACAGCCTCCGGCCAACGTGTGCACATATCAACACACGTCAAAATAAATTGGTGTCCTCTAGCAGACTTTATCTTAAATGGACCAATGATGTCTATCGCCATTTTTTGAAATGGTCGAATGGGAATGTCTGCAGCCTGAATAGGTGCATCATGGCGTGGACCTCTGGATTTAATCTCTTGACATACTTTACAAGATCGACAATAGATTCGTATGTCCTTATTCACAGCAGGCCAAAAGAAAGATTCAAGAACTCTAGCTTTAGTACGGGAAAAACCCATATGTCCAGCACACTGCGAATCATGCGCATGCTGTAAGATTTTAACTCTCATATTTTTAGGCACTAGGATTTGAGAATGAATGGACTTAGCGGAGTCTTGTACCATACGTACAAGTACGCCATTCTTCATCGTAACCCAAGATTTACGATTTGTATCCTTATTCGGATCACCTTTTGTTGCCAGAGTAAAGAATTTCTTTAGAGTAGGATCATCTTCCTGCTGTTTTATAAAGGAATCATGGGAAATCTCCAAGGGATCATCTTGGATCTGCGCATCATTATCTTCAGAATGTGAAGATTGTGGCATATTAAGAGCTTGAGCCCTAGTGATTACTGCATTGGCAGATTGCATATTAACATTTTCCCAATTAGAAATTTGCTGTGGAGTGCATTCTTTCACTCCGTGAATGCGACCGATGATAAGATCAGCGATCGGATTCGGCAAGAGACATGCTTGCACCTCTCCTGTAAAGAAAGGCGTAGCAATATTGATAATGGCAGTGGAGTACTTCTCCAATGTGCCACCAAATGTTACACATTTGACTACATCGCCTGTAGCTCGAGAAGGATTTACGAGTGATTGCCTCACTCCGATGGTAGTGCACCCCGAATCGAAAAGAATTGATACTGGAGTACCATCTATTAAGCCTCTATTGAAAACAAGAGCACCCCTTCCATTATGTGCGATTGACGCAGGGAGAGCGGGGAAGCGGGTGACCGCAGCTTAAAGTAGAAACTGTGGTTGGATCGAATAATGTTTTGCATTGCGAACACTCAGATGCTCTAGCAAAATCGAAAGCGGAATTTGCTACACTATTGGAGTCTTTTTTATCATTATTCTGATTACCGGTGTCGTGGAACTCCTGTTGTGCAGAGTTAGCCTGGTAATAAGATTTACCATGTCTTTTGTGTTGTGATCTACCTCGGTTATAATTGTCTCTATAATTATTATTTCCCCTTTTATAACCCCTATTTGGGTTTGAATCATAATATTCATGATCATAATCATCACGCTCATTATACTGAGTATCCCTGTAATATTGGTTCTTTTCTCTCCATGAAGCACTTGGGTAGTTCCTATAGCTACTCCCCTTTCGAGAATGTCTAAAATTATGGGTACCCCTCGCGTGTCGAGGACTATCAGCCCGATTCCAGTTCTTCGAAGAAGAACCCTGATTTGAGTGGTTATCTTGGTTTTGATATTTATTCCAATTAACCTTTTTATCAAATTTATTTTTTAGCTCCTTGGAATTTGTGTGAGTAATTCTGATTATATTCTGTTGCCGAAGCAACTGGCATACTCTCTTTGATGTTAGAGTTACTAAGAATCATGTCAGGGTGTGCCGTGGCATACTGGTCACAATATTCTTCCATTTGCTTTGATGTACTAGGTTTACGCTCATGTAAGAACTCTAGGAATGGTTTATTTACCGAAGACATGACCTTGTCTCTTAGCAATAAATCCGTAAGACCATCAAATGTTTTCTCTATTTTGGATAATTCAATCCATCGTGAGAGTGTAAGTCGTGCTTTTGAAATGAAATCTGAGAATTCTAAACCTACCTCAGGTCTCATTGTTTTAAACAAAAGACGATAACCTTCTTCTGACAGCTGATATCTCTTTATCAAAGCTGCCCTAATAGCATCATAATTATCCTTGTCGGCCTCTTCAACCAAAGATAACTTAGTCAGAGACTCCCCTTTTAAATTTTCAGACAACTGATGCACATACTGTGATTTGTCAACATTATGAGCTCGACAAGCACGTTCAAATCTATCAAGCCAGAATGTTATATCATCACTGGCAGAGTTGAACGCTGGCACCTTGACCTTATAATTAAAAGGTTTACCATTACCACCAGATGCCTGATTAATATTACTCATACTAGTCAATCTTAATTTCTCTAATTCAAACTCATGTTCTCTTATTGCTTTTCTCTCTTCAGCTTCTCTATCTAATCTTTTCTGTTCAGCTGCAGCAGCAGCTTCTAACTTCTAATCTTTTTCTGTTCAGCTGCAACTTCTAATTTTTTCTGTTCTGCTGCAACTTCTAATTTTTTTCTGTTCTGCATCAAATCTCCTTTCCTCCACTTGCATCTGCAATTTCTTTAGTTCAGCAGCAGTATCAGCTTCTTTTTCTAATCTTTTTTCTTCAGCCAGAGCTTTTCTCTCTTCAGCAGCAGCTTCTCTTTCTAATCTTTTCTCTTCAGCCAGAGTTTTTTCTCTCTTCTGCAGCAGCTTTTTTTCTCTTCAGCAGCAGCTTTTCTCTCTTCTGCAGCTAATGCTTTGTCATATTGAGCAACAGCCCATTGTTCTAAGTCTTTCCCAGTCTTATCAAGAGATTTTCCTTGTGCAATAAAGTAATCTAATGTAGACATCTTGTCTTCTTAAATCAGAAACCTGAAAAAGTAAATAAATTACCCTATTTCACTTTAATGTGAGACAAGTCTATACCATAGACTTAGTCTTAGTGAAAAACTTGTATGGTTATTTTGTTTATCATATAACCAATGATAACTTGAGTACCTGTGGAAAACAATAACTGTATATCTCAAATACTGTGGGAGACAAGCCTTACAAAGGTCTTGTATACCCTAATGTAATCAATGATCACTTGAGTACCTGTGGAAAATAATATTTCCCTTTACCAATCACTTTGGGAGACAAGCCTTATAAAGGTCTTGTACATTTTGTTTTATAACAATAACAATCATAAAGTACTGATCTGTACTATAATATAAGTGTATTCCACTATACCTCATATGTCATATGTCAACTAAAGACATTACAAAGGACAAACAAGAAAAGACAATCTGAAAACATTTGCAGAGATCAAATTAAATTAAATAGGAGAAATGAAAAAAATGATCACAGAATCCGTGATGATAACTGCAATAAGATAACAAGACAAATAACGCCACAGTGTATAAACATAAGGGTGTAAAGAAATCAAAAATAGAAAAGATTAGACCAACAAATGCAAACAAATCAAACAAAACTAAGGAACACAAAATTATTAACAAAAACAACGAAGAAAAGAACACCTCATCACAACTAACAGAAATAGCAGCAAATTGTTGCTAACAAATTTCCAATTAAGAAAATGTGTACCTATAGAATACTAGTACCAGACCAATGTCACTCGGCATACCTTGTACTAGTCACCCAGAACATAAACTAATTTAATACATAACAAATAACATAAATGCATATATAATATAATATATGTGTTGTGGATAGAATGTGTTGCAAAGTATGCTCAGATTTAATAAATTAGACTACCACTTTATTGAGTAATAGATTTGCTTTCTAACTATTACACTGTCCAATTTTTTTGAGCACATTAGAAGATCCACCGATGAAATTTGCACTTTATGTTCAACAATGCTCTTCTATTACAGCAGGATAAACAATCACTGGTTTAGAACACTGACTGTACTGTGCCAAATGTCAACAAGTGCTGTCCCAGATATTGCTACACTTGTCAGAACAGGTCAAGCTGACATTGATTGTATAGCTGTCCTATTGGTATTGATGTGGTCAAACAAATATTCTTGTGACTGTAAAATGTGATTCTCAACACAAGACTGCGTAGGCTGGACCCAGGGATCTGGCTCACCACTGTAAAGTTTGCTTGCACACACTGTTACTGTAAAATGTCAGTCTGTAAAGAAGTATCAGTTGTATACTGTAAACCTTCTGTAAAGTGTGGTGTATTCTCTTTCTTCTGTAAAGCTCCACTATCAATCACTGTAGCATGTTGTTTGTAGTGCCACTACTGTATGTGTCCATGGTAGTGTACAGAGTTGTCGAGATCAGGCATGCTCCAGTCTACCCAGCTGTAAATGGGTAACTCACCCTAGTCCTAAGTTAGGGAAGGCAAAGGCAGCTGTAAACAGTAGTTTCCCTCTAAGGCTCCAGGGGAAGCAGGCCCTAAACTTGGTCACTTCAACCGACGCAGGATGGTGTAGATATGGGTAGAAGTGTAGAGTGTGTTTTTTACCACGAATGGTGTACTGTTCGTGTTCTGACCAATCTAAACACTCATTCACTTGTGTCTACAAGGCACCAATGCAGACTGCTGGAATCTTTGTTTACACAGTTTATTTGGACGCTCACACTGGGACATAACGAGTAAATCATGGGTATGTTGACATATCAATTTGCAGGCATACATAGTAGATCCTATGTCATGGCACATTCATAAATAATAGGTAGTACATCAATGGCCGCATCCCCTATCTGACTAAGCGCGTCAGTGAAGGCGGATCGGTAAGTAACTAAAGTTGCTTTATATTCACAGTTTATCATATTGTGAAACCACGATAAGGGGTTTCTATCCAAATTGAGATCTCCTTGCCACTGTCCGAATAATAAGATACATGCCCCGTTCTTTAGACAGTGATCCAAAAAATGCGATGACAGGAATGTAACATGGCCGCCTACCTGAGTTGTCGCTCACTCGCTCACAGGAGGATATATATATATAAGCCAAAGTTAATTTGCAATACATATGCATAATTTCATAAAGTTCCTCCATACAGATCTACCGTAATCCAGTTACCTCACGTAGACATAATTACAGTATGGAGCCTGTCATCTCCGTCGATACAAATTTGACCCTAGCGTTGCGAAGCACAAAATTCCCGCTAGGCCTAACCGACCTGAGATCATCAAAACAAGGACTGGAATTACCTGGAGTCCGAATCATACATGGTACCGTACATTAGGAGAGTCTCTAACACAACTCTAGTAGAGACACAATCTCCTATAGAAGAAAAACTACTTCGTAAATCATTTTTACTGAAGAATATACCAGCCCTGGAAAAATGCGTACCCGCCATTGTCACGGTACATCGGAACTCATCACGACTAGACAAGACAACTCCTACTTCCGCTAGAGCGGTGTAACAAGAATATAGTCCTGCCTACCCATCCAAAATATACAATATAGGACTGATTCTACTTGTACTAATAATATGTAATACATATGAATTCAGGCCATAAACATAATAAGCAAATTAATCTATTTTCTGGCCCTAAGAAATAGGTACAGACAAGGGTGTCTGTTACGTGCAGTCTTTGATATCTTACAATATTATACATTAGTATACTTGTTATGTTCGCAAATATTTTGTAAACAAAATAGGTAATTTTTTAGTGCTTAAGGGAAAGTCATTATTGAGTTACTTCCCTTGAAAGTTGTGCCGTCTCTTCGATCGAACTCCGCGGATGAATCCATTTTACTGCGATTTATTCGTTGTTTGGGTAATAATAGATTGTTCTTGCTTCAGAATATTTATGGCCTGAATTTATGTGTATTGTTTGTCTGAGTAGGACGAGTCTGTCTTATATCTGTATATCATTACATATCTAAGTCGAACTATATGTTCTGTTGTCTCTAGAGAGGTCAAAGGCTATTCGGCGGATGTGTCGCTAGAGGGTGGTGTGATCTGGCTTCGTCCTGATGGGGACTGTGTTTTTTCTAGGTCGGCTTGTCGCCGGGAAAAAGTGATCTCAGTATTTGTGGGGAAAGTGATAGTCGTCTAGACCTATCGTGTGTTTATTCGTATTGCCAAGGAATGGCAGAATCATATTTCTGATACCAAGGTAATAAAAGATACTCTTGTGAACTCTCTCGTTCGAAGCCACCATTTTCGATAGGTACGATTTGAATGTCTAAGAGAATATATTTGACTCGATGAAAACGACTTCGATTCCTAGCAGCACTATATCCTGTAGAATGCAGTCAATTGTTCATGATCAAATCTACAGAGCAATGAAAAGTTTTATGAATGACTAACTTTAGGACAGATTCATTATCTGTATCCAAACGTGAGTGACAGCTCACGAGTGAAGCCATCTTGGAACCAAACATGTAGTGACTTTCAAGAAGAGAAAAGGGATGCCCGTATTATCGCTTGTTTAGTCCAGAGATCACTGCTACACATGAGAACCCGTTATTAGCGGTTCAATATTATTATATGGAAAAATATGTGCTGAACATTATGTTGGAGAATCGTCGCTAAACGAGATTAGGTTTAGAAGCCATCTGAAATATTGTTTATAAGCTGACGTGCTCAGTCAGTGAAGTCAGATGATATATATGTATGGGCGATACTGAGGGCTTGGCTACTGACAGTCCTTTATACTATTATTCTACATGAGTGCCCATGTAACATTGCAAGACCATTTATCCACTGTACCATGATGTATTATGCCAACCTGTGATTTGTCACTATCTGTGCTGTCGAGTGTGTACGTCCAATTAAACTTTAGTAAAGGTACACAGTCGTTGGTGTCGATGACTTCCAGCCATACATGAGTGTGAGAAAAGAACATTTGTCAACACCACGAACCCTTATTATCATTCGCACATTATACACTCAATCCATGTCTACACACCACTGCGTAGGTCAAGTTGACATTCCATACACTACAGTGGAGCAAACAACACCATAGAGATCTTATCAACTGATGATGATGATGTCTGCTTCCATCCACTTATGTCTATTTTTTGGTGGATATCATTAACTGGAATAAACAGAAGGACTTTATCAACTGGTGGACCAGCTTTCTGGGTTTGACCTCGCAGAAGTTCAGAAGTCAACAGATTACCGATACCAGACCGTTTCCTGTGGCTGATACGACACACTGGCAGTATTGGTTTGCTCTTTGTCAACACTTCGTCACGTGACCTGTCAAGTGAATGCAGTATGTAGGTCAGCGTTGTTGACATTTTTTCATTAGACATTACAGAGTTTCACAGAACAGTTGGATCAATTCTTGTCAATATTAACAGGAAGACAGTATTAGTGAACTAAGAAGTCCTATTTTCATCGATGGATCTTCTTGTTTTCTATATATGAACTTTAATATTTAAGGCCAGAATGTTTAATTGAATAAAGTGGCAGTTTGTTTATTTTCATAAAAATAACTTTGCCATTACTGTAAAACTGAGCCTATTTTGCAACACATACTATCATACACATAATTTATATATATTTATGTTTACATGTTATTTGTTTGTATAGTATGTTAGTTTCTATGTCAGCGGGTTGTGTTTAAGGTTGGGCGGCGTCCTCACAACAGAATATCCCACGTCATAGAGGGTCCGTTGTGGGCGTTTTCTATAGGTGCAATTTTCTTGATTGAAAATTTGCTGCGACAACTGTTGCTTTTGTGTTAGCTGTGAAGTCTGTAATTATTGTTATTTTTGTAATATTTCTTTGTTCTTTAGTTTTGTTTTGATTTGTTTGTAATTTGTTGGTCTAACCTTTTCTATCTTTCAGTTCTATTCACAATTTGTATTCATATACTGTGACGTCATTGGTGTTGTTATTCTTTGCAGATTCAGTGATTATTTTCATTGATTTCCATATTTGATTTATTTTGATTTCTGCAAACGTTCTTGTATTGTCAGTCCTATTTGTACTTTATGTATTCTGTTGGTTGACATATGTTTTATATAGGTATATTTCATAAGACACAATTGCCTGTGCACTGCACTTGGATTATGGTATAAACCAGTACCTGATTATTATTACTGTTATACAAGACCTTATTAAGGCTTGTGACCCACAGATATTGAGATAGTATACTGATTAATCAAGTCATTAAGAACTTGTGGTATTATTATTATTTCAGGTGATTAGTATTATTGTTAGACATCATGTCTACATTGGAATACTTCATTACACAAGGGAAAGCCCTTGATAAGACTGGTCAACAATTAGAACAATGGGCTGTTGCTCAATATGACAAAGCATTAGCTGCAG
This sequence comes from Oreohelix idahoensis, assembly GCA_024509875.1. Classification (NCBI taxonomy): domain Eukaryota; kingdom Metazoa; phylum Mollusca; class Gastropoda; order Stylommatophora; family Oreohelicidae; genus Oreohelix; species Oreohelix idahoensis. The sequence goes on along the minus strand of JAMPIV010012795.1, from coordinate 32,804 downwards.
AAGAGAGAAGAGCTATTTCAGAAGAGAAAAGATTAGAAAGAGAAGCTGAGGCTGCTGCTGAACAAAAGAAATTACAGATGCAGGTGGAGGAAAGGAGATTTGAAGCTGAACAAAATAAAAATTAGAAAGAGAAGCTGCTGCGGAACAAAAAAGATTAGACAGTGAAGCTGAACAAAAAAGATTAGACAGTGAAGCTGAACAAAAAAAGATTAGACAGGGAAGCTGAACAAAAAAGATTAGACAGGGAAGCTGAACAAAAAAGATTAGACAGGGATGCTGAACAAAAAAGATTAGATGCTGAAGAGAAAAAAGCAATAAGAGAACATGAATTTGAGTTAGAGAAATTGAGATTGACAAGTATGAGTAATGTTAATCAGGCATCTAGTGGTAATGGTAAACCTTCTACTTACAAGGTTAAGGTTCCACCGTTCAATCAGTCCAGTGACGATATTACATTCTGGCTGGATAGATTTGAACGTTCTTGTCGTACACATAATGTGGATAAATCACAATACGCTAATCAATTAGCAGAAAACTTGAAAGGTGAATCTTTGACTAGATTATGCCTTGTAGGAGAAGCAGATAAGGATAATTATGATGTCATTAGGGCGGCTTTGATAAAAAAATATCAGCTAAGTGAGGAAGGCTATCGCCTTTTATTTAAAACGATGGTGCCTGAGACGGGTGTAGAATTCTCAGAATTCACTGCACACCCCGACGTGACTTTTGGCAATACTAAGATTAAGGAGAGCATGCCAGTTGCTTCAGCAACACCATACAATCCCAATTATTCACACAGATTTCAGGGACCTCAAAACAGATTTGATAAAAAAGGTAACCATAATAGTTATCAAAACCAAGGTAACCAATCATTTCAGGGTTCTTCTTCAAAGAACTGGAGACGAGCTGATAGCTCTCGACACAGGGGTGGTCATAATTATAGGAATTTCCGTAGAGGAAGTAATTATAGAAACTATCAGGGTTATCCGTCTTGGAGTCAACAAGATCATAATTACAGAGATACTCATTATAATGAATATGATAATGGTAACCAAGGGAACTATGACTCAAACCCAAATAGGGGTTACAATAGAGGTAACAATAACTACAGAGGTGATAATAACCGAGGTAGATCTCAAAACAAAAGACATAAACCACATTTTCAGGCAAACTCTGCACAACAAGAGTCCCATGAAGCCTATAAACAGAGTAAAGATAATAATGATGCTAGTAATATGGCATGTGCCGCTTTTGATTTTGGGAGAGCATCTCAGTGCCCCCAATGCAAAACGTTATTTGAGCCAACCACAGTGTCTACTTTAAGCTGTGGCCATCCTCTTCCTGCTCTTCCGGCATCAGTCGCGCATGATGGAAGAGGTTCTCTTGTCTTACATAAGGGTTTAGTGAATAACAATCCAGTCTCTGTGCTATTTGATTCTGGATGCACCACAATTGGTGTTAGGCAGTCACTCGTAGATCCTTCCCGTGCCACTGGACAAGTAGTCAAATGTGTAACATTTGGCGGCACATTAGAGAAATACTCTACTGCTATCATTAGGATTGCTACTCCTTTCTTTACAGGAGATGTACACGCATGTCTTCTTCCGAATCCGATCGCTGACCTCATCATCGGTCGCATTCATGGAGTCAAAGAATGCACTCCGCAACAAATTTCCACGTGGGAAAGGCAAAACATGCAGATTGCTAACGCTGTAGTCACTAGAGCTCAGGCTCTTAATATGCCTCAAACTTCATCTACTGAAGATAATGAAGTGCATAACCAAGATAATCCCTTGGTAATTTCTCGTGACTCGTTTATAAAACAGCAAGAAGATGATCCCACTCTGAAGAAATTCTTCATTCTTGCAACTAAAGGTGATCCGAATAAAGACACAAGTCGTAAATCGTGGATTACAAAGAAGAATGGCGTACTTGTACGTATGGTTCAAGACTCCATTACGTCAAGTCATTCTCAAATCCTGGTTCCCAAGAATTTGAGAGTTAAAATTTTGCAGCACGCTCACGACTCTCAGTGTGCTGGACACATGGGTTTTTTCCCGTACTAAGTCAAGAGTCCTTGCGGCTTTCTTTTGGCCATTGGTAAACAAGGACATACGGATTTATTGTCGATCTTGTAAAGTATGTCAGGAAGTTAAATCCAAAGGTCCACGGCATGCTGCACCCATTCAGGCGGCGGACATTCCTATTCGGCCGTTCCAAAAAATGGCCATAGACATTATTGGTCCATTTAAGATCAAGTCTGCCAGAGGACATCAGTTTATCTTGACGTGTGTTGATATGTGCACACGTTGGCCAGAGGCTATTCCTCTGAAGAGCATTACTACTGCTGATATTGCAGATGCTCTTTGGCTTATATTTTCTCGTCTGGGGTTCCCCGGAGAGATATTGTCAGACCATGGCACCCAACTAATATCAGATACCATGTCTCAAGTAATGTCTACTCTGCAGATAGATAGATCTTTAAGTAGTATCTACCATCCAATGTCTAATGGTATGGTCGAACGCCTTAATAGAACACTTAAAAACTTACTGGGGAAGATAACTGAGGATCATCCTCAAGACTGGGACAGAGTTTTACCTGCGGCCCTCTTCGCTTACAGAGAGGTACCCAATGAACATACGGGATTTTCTCCCTTTGAACTCGTCTTTGGCGCGCGTCCGCGTGGCCCTATGTCGTTGCTTCACGATCTCATTACATCTGACAATATTGACGATGACACAAAGTCATCCTACGAATATGTCATCGCGTTGAGACAAAAAATTATCGAAGCATGCAAATTAGCAACTTCTTCTTCTGAATTTGCGAAACAGAAGGCAAGGCAATTTGCCAATAAGAAGAGATGCTTACGACAACTTTGTCCTGGTGACAAAGCATTTGTATTACTACCTTGTAGGGAAAACAGATTACTTATTTCTTGGAAAGGTCCGTACGATATAATATCGAAAATTTCCGATGTCGACTATATTGTCGATATTGATGGGAAGCATAAAACCTTCCACATCAATATGCTTACTGAATTCCATGAACGTCCGGATTATTTGCAACCCATTTTCCAAGCAACGGACAATTCTCCAGTACAACATGGTCATTACTCATCACTGTCCGTGATACAGGATGAGGAAACAAGTTTTTTAGATGTAAATCTTCCTCTTCCAATGATCCCACTTCATTCTAGTGAATCATGGAAGAACGTTACTGTCTCTCCTGATTTGTCTCTAGGAGAACAGCGACAAGTTTCAACTATGTTGCAAACATTTCAGGATGTACTCACTGACATCCCTGGACAAACGCATGTCATTGAACATGACATTGTTCTTACTGACCATACTCCTATTAGGGTTAGACCTTATCCTATACCTATACATTTTCAAGCACAGGTCGAGAAAGAGTTGGATGAGATGATAGATTTGAAAATAATCGAACCATCCACCTCTGCATATTCTTCGCCGATGGTTATTGTTCGAAAAAAAGACAATAACATACGTCTTTGCGTTGACTATCGAAAATTGAATCAAGTAACGAAGTTCGATGCCGAACCTATGCCTTTACTGGAAGAGCTACTTACTCGACTCTCCAAATCTCATTTTTTCACTAAACTTGATTTGTCTAAAGGATATTGGCAAGTTCCTTTATCTGAACGCGCCAAACCTCTCACGGCTTTTTCAACACCTAGAGGTTTGTTCCAATGGAATTTTATGCCTTTCGGTCTTATGAACGCACCAGCTACATTCGTACGCATGATGCGCCGAATCCTATCTTATCGGTCAGATGTCATTGCATATCTAGACGACATCTGTCTTTTCAGCGATACTTGGGAAGATCACTATTCAGGGTTAGATGAATTGCTGTCTACTTTGCGTGAGCACAACCTGACAGCGAAACCCTCTAAAGCCTATATTGGTTTTAGCGAAATTTCTTTCCTAGGCCACCGAGTTGGTCATGGTTTCCTAAAGACAGAGGACCATAATACTAGTAAGATACTTAACATCTCAATCCCTAAGACTAAAAAACAGGTGAGAAGTCTGTTAGGTCTTATTCAATTTTATGGCAGATTCATTCAGAATCTATCCTCTATCATGGCACCTCTTTCAACACTTCTAAAGAAAGGTTCGCCTAATGTGGTCCACTGGTCTCAGGAATGCCAATGCTCTCTGGATAAGATTAAAACATTGTTTTCAACACCACCTATTTTAGTGCTACCCACTAAAGATAAAACATTCGTTCTTCGTAGTGACGCTTCATCCACTGGGATTGGAGCGGCACTAATGCAAGAGTACTCTGGAACTCTGCATCCTGTAATGTATATTTCCAGAAAACTTAATGCGGCAGAAAGGAATTATTCGGTTTTAGACCGTGAGCTATTAGCTATGGTTTGGTCGATCCTCAAACTACAGAGATTCCTTCTAGGCGCACATTTCATAGTGGAAACCGACCAAAAAGCTCTTACTGCTATACAGAGTAAGAATTTGAAGAGCTCGAGGTCTACTCGATATGCAATTGCTCTTCAACCTTTTCATTTCTCTGTGCGAGCTATTCGTGGATCAGATAATGTGATGGCAGACATTCTGTCAAGATGCCCACATGATTCCACATAACTATTAGGGCTTAGACTTCTTGATATGTCTAGTTCTATAGTAGTTCCTTTTCTATATCATGATAGATACACATTTGTAATTTAATAATATAATGATTGTATCACTACATAGCGGTTCATTGATGTTTATTCACCGCTGTGCTTTGATGATTTTTTCTTCATAAATCATAAATTTAAGATATCTAATACGAAATGATGATATGAATTTTTTAGGCATTGTGTAATTGCCAGAATTGTATTATACTTTGATGACACCTTCCTGGAAAAAATATACTTGTAGAGAAATAATTTCTCTCAGTTTATGAGACACATTCTCACCAGTCGCTCCATAAGTCGACTTAGCCTCATATTAGGCGTTATAGGTATTCCTGATATTTTCATCTGCGCATTATTCATGCGTTGTGAGCCTATTGTACGTTGCTCCTAGATGTATTGCAAAAAAAGAAAAAAAAAATGTTCCATTTTTTTTTTCCCGGGAGGTGTGGTAAGACTGTTACGTGCAGTCTTTGATATCTTACAATATTATACATTAGTATACTTGTTATGTTCGCAAATATTTTGTAAACAAAATAGGTAATTTTTTAGTGCTTAAGGGAAAGTCATTATTGAGTTACTTCCCTTGAAAGTTGTGCCGTCTCTTCGATCGAACTCCGCGGATGAATCCATTTTACTGCGATTTATTCGTTGTTTGGGTAATAATAGATTGTTCTTGCTTCAGAATATCTATGGCCTGAATTTATGTGTATTGTTTGTCTGAGTAGGACGAGTCTGTCTTATATCTGTATATCATTACATATCTAAGTCGAACTATATGTTCTGTTGTCTCTAGAGAGGTCAAAGGCTATTCGGCGGATGTGTCGCTAGAGGGTGGTGTGATTTGGCTTCGTCCTGATGGGGACTGTGTTTTTTCTATGTCGGCTTGTCGCCGGGGAAAAGTGATCTCAGTATTTGTGGGAAAGTGATAGTCGTCTAGACCTATCGTGTATGCTTTACCCCAGTGTTTATTCGTATTGCCAAGGAATGGCAGAATCATATTTCTGATACCAAGGTAATAAAAGATACTCTTGTGAACTCTCTCGTTCGAAGCCACCATTTTCGATAGGTACGATTTGAATGTCTAAGAGAATATATTTGACTCGATGAAAACGACTTCGATTCCTAGCAGCACTATATCCTGTAGAATGCAGTCAATTGTTCATGATCAAATCTACAGAGCAATGAAATGTTTTATGAATGACTAACTTTAGGACAGATTCATTATCTGTATCCAAACGTGAGTGACAGCTCACGAGTGAAGCCATCTTGGAACCAAACATGTAGTGACTTTCAAGAAGAGAAAAGGGATGCCCGTATTATCGCTTGTTTAGTCCAGAGATCACTGCTACACATGAGAACCCGTTATTAGCGGTTCAATATTATTATATGGAAAAATATGTGCTGAACATTATGTTGGAGAATCGTCGCTAAACGAGATTAGGTTTAGAAGCCATCTGAAATATTGTTTATAAGCTGACGTGCTCAGTCAGTGAAGTCAGATGATATATATGTATGGGCGATACTGAGGGCTTGGCTACTGACAGTCCTTTATACTATTATTCTACATGAGTGCCCATGTAACATTGCAAGACCATTTATCCACTGTACCATGATGTATTATGCCAACCTGTGATTTGTCACTATCTGTGCTGTCGAGTGTGTACGTCCAATTAAACTTTAGTAAAGGTACACAGTCGTTGGTGTCGATGACTTCCAGCCATACATGAGTGTGAGAAAAGAACATTTGTCAACACCACGAACCCTTATTATCATTCGCACATTATTCACTCAATCCATGTCTACACACCACTGCGTAGGTCAAGTTGACATTCCATACACTACAGTGGAGCAAACAACACCATAGAGATCTTATCAACTGATGATGATGATGTCTGCTTCCATCCACTTATGTCTATTTTTTGGTGGATAACAATAAACCAGCATTAATAAATAACGAACTCGAACGCCTAAGAATAATTAAAGAACCAAAATAATAAAATGGAACAAAAAAAATGGGGCGAGTTGAAATTAAAAATAACAGTAACTCATCACAGTTACGTGGTGTCGCCGTTTACAGCAAAGCTGCGATACCTGCTTATTTCGGTCTGACACATCCGTTTTCGGCATGGCATTTTTGGGACCGGGTTAGCCTTCCCTCTTCGATCCCTACTCTCTCAGCCAGACTGCTGTGATGCAGCCTGTTTCCAGGACCACCACTTGGAGGTGAAGTAGGGTCTTGGTCAGCTCGGGTTCGCTGACCCTGACGCAAGCAGTCAAGCTATGGGTCGCTTACTGCATTCCTCACTTTTGATGCGTTTTTGGTCCCGTCATATATGTTCCACTCATTACACAGAGCTGAAACTGTGCTTGCAGCTCCCTTTCGTGACATGTTATAATCCATCAAGTTTTGACACAGCCGATTTGTATATAACAACTGTTTAAAATACTCGTATATAATAAAATTGAATCAACTGAGATAAAGTAAGGCTTTATTGTTAGGGAAATAATGAGCTGTGAATATAGAATGTGTTTCGTATCTGACAGTGGAAAGGTCCGAGTGGTGAATGGTGATGTGTCATTTAATCAAGGTCCTTCGAACAACTAGGTCAGCAAGTCCTTTGTTTTAAACGCAGCCCAAGTAACAACGACCTTTTTTGTGAGCTTTACATTAAGCTCTTCAGTTAAGATTCAGTTATGACTTAAAATCATAAAACAGTATAAAGAAAAATATAGGTTTTAGGGATCTGCTGTTATGGAATTTACTACATGCATTAATAGAAAAGAAAAAGAACGAAAGAAAGAAAGATGCACGAAACAAAAAGTGTCCATATATTCTATCACATTTTATGAATGTGGTTGGGCAGTTATCATTAATCAGTAATTTGTCTTATTGTTCATTTTGCAAGCGATATGAAGAATTGCTGATTAATGATAACTGACCACTCAATTTTATTCTATGCTGTGGAATATACGGAAAATATATTATTATTGTTTTAAGTGTATGGGGTAACAACAATAAAGGCGGATACCTAAACCCTATTTTCTCTTCACTTGTTTAATTCGTTATCATTTCTTCATGTTGTATCTTCATCTTCTTCTTCCTCGTTCGCCTTCAGACTTCTACATTAATGACTCTATTAAAGGCAGTAGTCAGCTCAAGGTTCCTGACATCTCCAAACAGTTCTTCTTGGAGAGAAGTAGGTTATTGTCATATCCTACTCCGTTCACTGTATCTGACATGAGACCTTATATTCATCATCATACATTTATCTTTTCGCTCTCGTGCAGGAAACTGGCACCTAAAATTGAATGTTCTCTTGCTATGGTGATTTCTGTAGCAACTTGTTTTACACGAAAAGGTATATGTTAAGAGCCAATGCACAGCCTATATTATTCGCCTCTTACGATATTTATGAAACAACATAGCCCTATACTTTCTTTCTATCATCAAAGACACACAGGAACTCCAAGGACAGACTTTTTTTTATTAATATTCATAAAACAAGGTGATACAATTTAAATAAGTATTACACACAAAGAGGTATGTTTCAGGCACTCGTGAGAAATAAAGAAGTAGAAACTAGAGTACAGAAAAAAACAACAGAAGTGAGTGGCTTACCGGAGAATCGAACCCAGGACCTTCTGAACGGCACTACCGCCTAGCTACGGAAGCGAATCACAATATCCTCCCTTTGTTTAATTGACTATTTAAGGAGAGAAAAACCATATGATCACAGGTGGCTATTTTAAGTCAAAAAAGAAAGAAAGAACTCAGACAGATAGACAGACAGTTAGAGAGGAAAACAAAAAGAACGAAAAGAAAGTAAGAAAGAAAAAAAATAGAAACAAAGAAAAGAAACAAACAATTACAGGACAACTTTAATGGCAAAATTGATTGACACGAAACAATCAATTTGTGCTGCTCAGATTTGCCCGCTTCATTGACTCTGGGTTGAGATAAGTTAACGAGCCAGATTTCTTGTGCATAATTATTTAGTCTATAGCGAGCCAAATAACACAGAAGTGGTAAAATGATTAATGAGTGTATAGAAAAAAAATAAATACAACCCGGATAATAAAAGAGATAAATATCCCAGGTAGGAAACATTTGTTCTGCTCTATCGCATTTTCTCGACCAGGTGGCAGGAAGTTTGAAATGCAAGTTATGAACAAACATTTTAATAGAAAGTTTGAAATCGTGTACTGTTCGTTAATGTTCTTTTCATTTCATTCCCTTTCAACTGCGGAGCACACGTCTTCAACAACAACATTCCAAACTTTCATGTCCTGTGCCATCCGTTCTAATGTTTTTGTAACCGAGCTGGTTACGGCACCAATTTGAAGATATGTGCCCGCGTCAGTTGAATGCGGCACTAGTAGTTATATTGATTTTATGTAGTCAGAGTTAATCCTTCATATGTTGTTGTGGTTCAAGTGCTGACTGGCGTTCCGCCAGAGATGGTGATACTTGACCTTTTGTTATTTGTTTCAACCCAGGAATGTTCTTCCCTTTAAGTTTGGTGTTAAGCAAAACAGTTTCAGCACAACAACGTATATCCACAAGAAATTATTGTAAAGTTCCACAAACAGCAATGTAGAAAAATTCAATTAGAGTTTATTGATGTAATTAGACAAACACTGTAAATTTCACAATGATGATTGGTTATCCGATATGAAAAAAATATGTAATCCAACTGAATAATGTAGGTACATCCATATAGAATAATATATGCATATCCACAAGAAATAATTTACTGATTTGTTTACTCAAAAACTTGTCTTGGTATCCTCAAAGACGAAGTTCACCTAACGCTATCTGTAAAAATCCTCTAGTCTAAAATCATGGTATCCTTGGAATCATAAATCCTAAAATCGCTACCTATCGCCCACAACTCTTCTATTTATACTATTTCTCCTTTTTTCCCGCCTTTTTTCACACGACCCGTCCTTTTTTTCACACGACACAATAATTAACATTTGCATTCCGTTCCTCAGCTTTTCGACCTTTTTGCACACGACAATCTGTTATTTCGACTTTATTTTCACATGTGTGATCTTTTCCAACTTAACAATAGGATTAAAAAAAACCAGATCACACAAACATTCATTTCCCACTTTCGCGCTTATAAAACCCATTCATTATTATCTGGAACTGACCTACGTTTACCCTGTCAGAGCAGTAACGGCAACTGAACTTTGAATGAATACTGCGTTTTGTGTAAAAACGTCTTATTTGCTTTTAAGGTCTGTCATTCTTACCTGTAGCATTTTCTAGCACATATAAATGCTTATCGTGAAGTAGGAGGGACAAAGCTAGCGTGAAAGGTCAAGCGGTCACATACGACCCTGGCCACACAAATGTATCCCAGAGGGAGACATTTGCGTACTATCAACTAAGTACCTCATGCTAGTGACTGTTATAAACGACTAGGTCTAACCTATTGGTAGTCTCTCTCAGAAAGAAAAAAAAAATAAATAAATAAATATTTTGTTCGTAAAACGAGGGATCCCAGTATATTTATAATGCGTAAAACGGGGGATACATAAAATTTCTTGATACACTTCGCCATTGAACAGTATTGATGTATACTACTTCTTAACAATATCAATATGAACAACGCTGTGCATTAGTCATCACCATAATGATAACATACTTAATGATAACATTTAAATAAAAAAAATTAAAAAAAATTAAAAATTAAAATAAAAAAATAATCGCATACGGTTTTCATGGGTTGTGCAAACAACACAAATAAAAACAAAACAAAAAATACTTTGGCAATATTTAACAGAATTGACTAATATTCATTTAGTATTTAACAATCTTAAAATGTAGTAGCTGCAACGAACATCAGCCTAACAGCATAGAACTAATGGTCAAACATCAGACCTTGGGATGCAAAAAAAAAATGTAATATACGAGCTCGTATATATATATATATATATATATATATATATATATATATATATATATATATATATATATATATATATATATATATATATATATATATATATATATATATATATATATATATATATATATATATATATATATATATATATATGGGAATAAACATACATGGCAATGTTGATCTATAAATTTATTATAAAAAATATGAACTGGAGCTGTACGCTCTCGTAATTGTCAATATAGAACGTAGTACATATAATACAATCATATGATACAGGCGACCCCAATCCTGCCACTGCGGTCAGTGATTTGCCAGGATGTATATGGGTTTAAACACCAAAAATCTGGACAAGTTTGGTGAACTGTCTATGTGTTGGTCGTAAAATATAAATATAGCATTATTAATCTGGTTACATGGAGTTACAAAGTATTTATTAAAAAGTGTCTCTAATCTCCAACTTATGTAATGGTCGTTACTATGAGGGAAGACAACTATACCGATCCAAATAACTATCGGGTGTTGGAGTATGAACTATCTCAGTTACCCTGAACCAAGTACCAAACTGTTTATAGGTTCGTCATCAAATATAAAATCCGCATACAAATGCAAGTTCATAATAATGGACAACAATTTGTCAAGAAAATATACTGTAGCGTTCCGCTTACAACGTGACAAATGGTCAGAAAAATACAGGTACATCAATATGTGATGTTTATTTCTCAATACAAGGTATAATCAACATGTGAACATATCCGTTATCATGTTAGCGATTTCGAATGAAATCGTCATGGTTTGCATGTACAAGAACAATATAGTATTTCGCAAATCTGCGAACTGTGTTGATTAGCATATAAGTTTTACGCAACTTGCAAAATACTTACATATCCCCAAGTCAAATTTAGGTGAAAATATATATATGTCTCAGTTATTTAGTGGAGTGGAGGGAGGGGGGATGTATATTGGGATAAATGACGGAGTATGGTTTATCACCGTGGGAGGGTGTTGAGGATTGTGCGCGATTTTCCAGTACTCATTCAGCTGAGGTGGTTGTGGTGCAACCATGCGAATGCTGCAGACATTCACATGCTTGCAAACCCCGAAACAATCCTAAACAGAGGGGAACGAATTGTCAGTCATGAGAATGTACTCGGGGTCTTAGGGGCATTAGCTGTGTCCGGGGGGGGGGGGGGGAAACAATGTCCTCATTATCTTTTACCGATGTCCGCTGTGGACATTTCATCTTCTTGTACACATGGTATTTATACACAAAACCGCTTAAAATTCAAAACACCAACTATGCTAGGCACAGTCAATAGTCTTGACACTCTAGTTCGTCGGGTCATGACCTCTGGTGTGTCTCACTGGATTCAGGAATGCGAGAAGGGGTGTTTCCCAGACTACGAAGAAGTATTTATAGAATTTGATAGACACGTCAACATAGGTAAATTCGTTTTGAAGTGGGGGATGCTCGGAATAGTGCGTTGATTTAGAAACGGTCCGTCTGTGATGACGCATGTCGGAGAAGGTGACAGGAAATGAAAAGGCGTTTGGATGTGTAGGGAAGAATAAATTTGACGTCTGATTCGTCGTATATCTGTGAGAAATGGTCGTTGGCTTGAATAATGTGAGAAGCCATATACGATCATTCAGGTTGTAAACAGCATCATTAAGAAAAAAATCGCCAAAATACATTCTAGATGCGATTGAACATTATAAAACGGCCTTTCCATAACACAAAAGGAAAACTGTGAGTTAACACATTAAAAAAGAAACTCTCATGTGTCACAAAGGAAAAATATGTGTGTGCGTATAGTATGTTTGCTTTTGTCACTAAATTCATCAAGAAGGCAAAAAAAACAAAAAAATAAAAACTGTTGTAAAGCATAAGTCATTTATAAAGATTTTCAAATCCAAAAGTGGTGTAATTTGTACAGTGGGTACTCGTCTAATCATAAAAATTTCGTACCTAACACTTGTAAAAAAAATTTTTGTATAACTAGAGAACTGTGATAATTTAAAGTTCTGTTTAACCGAGATAATATAGTGTTATAGAATGTTTGCAAAAGTTCTTCAATTTCTTGACATAGCGGTGTAAAAGATGTAGTCCTAATGACAGTCCATGTCGACGAAGAATCTGAAATAATTGTATACAATTAAAACACAGTGGTGTGACGCCATAATAACTTGTTAGTATATGTGGGTGTTGCAGACGTCGTAACTGTCAATATCGTCAGTATCATCAGTATCATCAGCAGGATCTTGACTGAGGCTGACATCTTTCTGAAAAAATAAAATTTCCTACCCAAAAAAAATGGACACTAGTGACTTTAGATGATGGGGGTAACGAGGGAGAGTGCTATTTGTAGAGAGAGCACTCGTTGGGTACTTTAGCTGGGGTAGTACCTTTTGTTATTAGAGAAGATTGATTCTCCAATAAACTAATAATCGTTGAACTGGATGTTTACGAATGTTGACATGAGGAACTTGGCGATTTCCCTCAAGGTAGCTTTTGTCAATCGTTGATCACAAGAGGATGGCGCATTTCGCACCGTCGAGTGGGTGGTGGCTGCAGTTGTCGAGGGAGAGCAGTTTCCATAAATGAAATATCCACTATTAAACCCATCTATACTGCACACAAGCTTCCCGTTTGGAAACAAAATCGTTTCCCTGAAATGATAGAAAACATTCCTGGAATTGAAAGAAAAACAGAGCCAGACTGCAACAGATATAAAATCCATAGCGACAAAATACATAGAGAAACAATACCAACGCAACAACTGGACCCATCCATACACAGATGGATCAGCAACAAATGCAACAGAAAATTGAGTTGGGGGTGTCTTTCTGACCTTAAGCACTGGTGCAGAAAAAAGGCTGTCAGTGGCAAACTGGACAATTCTCAAGTAACTTCAGAGCAGAGGCAGAGGCCTTGAAAACTGCAGCAGAGGTTATATTGACAGAAGAAAGCACAGAGAGACAAGTTGCTGTCTTTACCAATGCACAGTCAGTAATTGCAACGTTGAAAAGCCAAAATAATACAGACCTGGATGACCTCAGAATAGTACTCCACAAACTTTGTCAACGATTCAAAAGTGTTGTGATCCAATGGATCCCATCTCATTCTAACATCACCGGCAATGAAGAGGCTGACAGAATGGCAAAAGAAGGTTCACATCTACTTCAGCCTGACGCAAGTATAACTTTCGAGGAGGCAAAGAGTTTTATCAGATACAGAAACAAATGGAATGTAGAACATCCAGGTCACACACAGAATGATGCTTACTGTGACGTATAATGGAAAAAGAGCCTACATTAATCTGACAGACTTTGTAAATCTCGTAGCGTTCTATGATTTGCTAGCAAAACCATGCATTTACTGCCTGCTGTTACTCACACACGCTACTTTTTGTCACGCCTCTTTTCTTTGAACATAAGCAAACGAAGTGTTTACAAACTTTCGTGACCTGCCCGTCATAACAGGTAGCGAATCATGCTTGTTTACCTCGCCTCCTTACGCGAGCTTATCTGTCATTCATACGATACCTGACAGACCGCACGTGAAAAACATAGAATCTTTTGAAGTTCGTACTCAGGGAAGTCAGAAACCCCTGGGCTCTATGATCTTCAGAAGCGGGCATCCGTACAGAGAAAACCCGTTAGGGAACTATAAGTCTTTGATGACGGTCGAAAGCGCTCGACAAGAGACTGATCATAAGCATTGATCTGGGAACTCTGTGTCTGTTCGTCGTTACACATAGTAACGTGAAAAGTAACATCATCGATAGATCAGAGAAATATAATGATACATAAACTGTGTTTTCTTAAACCTGCAATCAGTTGCCACTCATAATTTTTGGATAGTCTAAGCACGCAGTTCTAGAACCATTATTGTGAAAATGTGTTATAAGCATTCGTTTGGATTTTTCATTCTGATTTCTGGTAATAGAAATTAGTGCTTAGGTGTTTAAAAGTGTTAGCTTTTACCATTATAATTCACTTAGATTTTGTAGCTGTTAAAAAAACTAGTGAAATAAAATAACGCGTAGCTATTTCATATCAGATGTTCAGTTATAATGTTAATTTTCACCACACGCTTTCTAACACAAGAAGAGGGTTTTAGCTGACTGATTTAAATGCTAGGCGCGACTGATAGTGACAGAAAAGAATCAAGTTTTATTTCATTGTGCGTATTTATTATAAGTGCCTATTATTTAATATCTTACGACTAAACTATCAGACGCCGACCAAATTAATAGCTACTTAACGACCGGCGATAGTTTGTGATAATTGACATTGTACGCTGATCGTTAACCGCGAGCAGGGGGGAGAGTTGCATAACTCCATCCAACCTACACTCGCTAAGCGACGTGCGATAAGGTAGGCATAACGGAAAACACCGTGTGCCTTTTAAATTTAATCAGGGCTGACGGAGTGGAGAAAAGATCGTCTTGTCCCCGTCTGTGTGTGTAGATATAGGATTAGCATCATTTTTATATATTTTGTTTCTTGTATTCTTCGCAGACCTGATCACAAGAGCGTCCAGCGGTTTTTTCTTTTTACTGATTGGTTAATGTTGTCTTTTTCTTGGCTTGTGCGTCACCAATTTCATTTGCGAGCAAGTATTTGCCAACGATACATGAGAAACATTTAAACTTATAAGTTTAACTGGACTTACCATACCCAGCAATATTGTTTTCAATTTTTATCAGCCCACTGGTGTGTGCAAAAATAACATTTATTCCTGATTTCTGACAGTCGTATTCAAACGAAGCATCCAGAGATTTACGCTGTTTTAGAATCGGAGCTCTAACATAGAGTTGTCCGATAGGATTATCATCATTTATCAATTTTCCTCTTTTAACTGTGAACCCTAAGATCACGTTCTTACCTCAAGGATTGGCGGTGACATTTTGTTCATCCAGGAAAACCCCACCAGATTCGGCGTTCCTCACTAGTCTTTGTTTTGTTAGAGGATGGACTGGGGCCAATTTGGAAAATGAACCTGACATTATATATATATCTTCAGGAAAATTGCATTTCCAAGGGATATCACCAAGAGTAGGTAAGAGTGATTGAGTGGCCACTGTATGAAAGAGAGAGTGAATAGTTTTCTTTGTTACAGGGAATTTACCAACATTGGATTTGCTTAAACGTGTTTACTTTACTGGGTAGCATATAGTAGAACTTGTTTACTTTACTGTCTACTCTGTAACATAGTGCAAACCTTCAACCTTTGGGATATTAACTTTTTGGATTTTTTTCTCCATAACGGGAGGGCGCATTTATTCTGCTATTTCATATGTATGTAAATTTGATTTTTTTAGATCTTTCTTTAGATATTGGTATTGTCAAGTTTAATGATAATAAACAACAAAGAAACTTAACTTTGTGTGTTGGTCAGACCCATACCCAAGTAACCGTAGTTTTTCCCGTTTTGTGTGTCTTGTTGTCACATAGCTGTGTGTGTATGTAGTTAAACTTATATTTATATGTATGAGGAGGGCAAGGTTGTCTTGTACTAAATTAAAGTCTTATAGATAGGATGGAATAGAGAAACTTACTCATTTCTGAGACATATTTGTCCCTTAAGCTACCACCGGTGAAATCTATTTCTCACACCTTTTCTCGCGTACCCATCACCATCCACTCTACTCAGACTGGCTAAAAATAACTCACAACCTATCTGTACGACACTTACTACCAGCTCAACAGAAGAGAACAAGTGGTAATCTTCAGACTCCGCACTGGCCACAACAGACTGAGATACCATCTATTCAACAAGCTAAAGATAGGAACTACCGATCAGTGTAACTGTGGCACGGATAAAATGACTGCTGAACATCTGCTTTAAAGTTGCCCCTTATATGCGGTACAGAGAAAGCGCATATGGCCGACGCCAGTTCCTTTCTTGGAAAAGCTTTACGGCGATTCAAATAGCCTCAAACTGATTACTGCTTTCTTTGAGAACATTCAAGTGGACGTCTGAGAGTGTACGATGGCACCATGAAACATCCATTACAAAGGATGACATAGTATAGTATCAACATGATCTTTACATATTATAAAACATCTCTACTGTGGTTGCAATTCATTGCTGCCCACTGTTACGCACAGAATTTTTTCTAAAGACATTGTATAATCATTTTTCTAAAGACATTGTATAATTAGCTTGTCTGAATTGTACACTTAAATTTTTTCGGTCAAAGCTAGACAACCCTAGTTTGACTGTGATTACCATTTTCAATGATGGTTACCTCCTCTTGTGACGGGACACGTCGGTCCATTTTTTGAGAACGATGTGTGGTCATTCTCCTTATATGGTAGTATCGGTCGACTGTTTCTGGGAATGATTGAAACCAGTGTTGAGGTTTTTATTCCTGTCCATATAAGGCGCGATTTATTACAAATCTTTATCTGGAATGTTCCCTACATCGTCTCGTTTGATTCTTACTCAAGTGTATGCGTTCTGCGCATGTCCGGACGTTAGGTGTGTCTGGGAAGCTTTCCTGTCTGGGAGTCTATGGAAAGTTGTGAAGGAGATAGGACGTCTCTGCGTCTCTGTTCTGCTTTTCTTTCTTGGACATTTGTGCTTTTCCAGGACTTTGTTTGTGTTAGTCTTAGCGTGAGCTTAGGCTAGCCTGTGACTTTGTTTATTTGTTCTAATTTGGTTTAAAGCCAAGAAAGAAAGGAAATAAAATGTCAGCACCAGTAGTGCCCATCTTTCAGGTAAATCTAGAAGATGATTTTGAAGGAGGTGTGTTACACCGCCCATTTACACTAATAATTACAGTAACTGGCCCACAGGCAAACAGGGCTTCATATGGCCTGATATCAAGCATCCTTGCGGGGCCTGCAGGTGTAGGTACGAGTGGGATTGCCACTCTGTACCGTTTTGCAGGGCCCTTTAAGTGGTTCCCCACCCTCACAGCAGCGGCCCAACTTAAACATTATCAGGGCCTTCACGGTAAGAAGCTGGAGTGGCCAAACCCACAGATGACGGTGTACATTGAACACCAAGATAAGGAAAAATCAAAAGGAACCCTCAATTGGATACCGCCCACCATGAAGGCGGAAGCTGTACAGAGAATGGCGGCGGCCATCTCTGGGGATGAAGGTGCCGAGGTGACGAGAGTAAAGACTGCAGGTGATAAATGGAACTTTATGTTCAAGCAGTCAGAACACCAAGTACCGCACTTTGTGCACCTAAAGGCAGCAGAGAACAAGTTTCTCAGAGTATGGGTGTCCCTGCCGGGGAGAAGGATCCAGTGTGCGGTGTGTGGGGGGATGACCACTGGGTCAGCCAATGCCCCAAGAAGAGAGCGGCCATCCACCAAGTGAAACAAACAAGGGAAGAAGAGGCGGTTGCCGAGAAAACACGGGCGGAACAGAACAAAGAAACGGTGGCGGAACAGGACAGGGCAAGCGAGCTCCCTGCCCCAGATAGCCCCCAAGGCAGTGTAGATGAGGGAGACTTCGAAACGTTTCTCTCCAAGAAGGAGAAAAGGAACAGAAAGAGACTATCGCTCCAGACAACCGGGCCTGTGAAGACCAAAGAGGTGAGGCGAAATGAGAGCAGGTCGCCATGTAAGCGCTCTCCGAGCAAGAAAGACCTGCCACCGTCACCTAGGGCGCCTACGCCGGAGCCCTCCCCGGGGTGGATTTCGTCGACACCTGTCGTTGACGAGCGCGCCATGTCTGCACCCAGCAGCCCTAGAAGGTCACCAGCAAGAACGGAAGCTCCGGAGGCACCTATACTGGCGAATACCCAAGCCTCCTCCTGTTGGGCGACAGCGGCAGAAAAGGACGATATGGAGGCCATGTTGTCACAGACGGGCCTGTTCATTGATGGACAGGCTTTTGAGGACGTAAGCGACTAATGAGCTTACCCCTACATGTCTTTCTTTCCTGCACTGGGGCCCAGGGCGAGCCAGAGCTTCTGATGTTTCGAGTGTCAAGCTTCAGGCAGGTGAGACAAGTACTGATGACGAACGGTGCAGGTGTGGGCACGCCCAAGCTGCACCCCGATGTTATCCTCTTCTGTGAGCCTGTCGGAAGTTTGGACTGTGAACAACCAGTGCGTGTGAAGATGTGCCCCCTCATGTGGACCCAAGTGAAACTGTTCATAATAAAAATAAAAATGTATTTTATTACAGTAAAGTGTGCCAACACCTATAGTTTAGGAGTGGTGTTAAAATGTATAATTATTAAGAGTTGTGTTAATGTAAATAGTGTTTTGCTGTTAAGTTTTTACATGCACGCACCTTTACACTTTTAAATGCGCACAGTTTTATTTAGGCAGCCAACCCTCACCCCCGTTAGGGCGGGAGGGTCTGACGGCGCGGCTTTGTCTGCTCCTGTCCCGAGCAATCAGGGCGAATCGACGAATAGCCAGTCCTCAGTCACTATTCTGTCTGGCAGCCAAGGAATTAGGTTAATCGGTCAGCCCTTATGCACCGCTTTGTCGACCAATGTAAACACGAATGTGTCGAGTGGCCTAGTTAGGACAGAAGGCGGTCAGCCCACAGTCACCGCTCTGTTGTGTAAGCCACGTGTAACAAGTGATCAACCTATCACTTTGCCTATTACAATCTTTAAAACACATGATAAATCACCAACTAGCGCTTTGTTGAGTATTTCACCTGTAGCGGGTAACCAGCCTCAGACCACTACCCTGCTTTGTAATTGAAAAAAGGCGGACGGTCCGCACTCAGTCCCCGTTTTGTCAGATAGTTTAGATATGGCAAGTGACCACTCTGCCACTTTGCCAGGTAGACAGTTTACAACGAGTGGCCAACCTCTGCTTACCACTTCGTCAAGTAGCCTAGTTGTTATATCCGTTAATATCAATGGTTTGAGGGATAAACTAGACCATGTTATTAAACTGATCAAAAAAGATAAACCTGATTTTTTGTTCTTGCAACAGACAGGGATTACGTCCGACTTTACTGCCAGTCAGATAGTAACTAGGTTAGGACTTAAACATGGTTGGTTCGCCCGGGGCACCTGCCATAGTGGTACTGCCATCCTCCAAATTAATGAGGATTGGGAAACAGTACATTATAGAACAGACAATTGTGGCAGAATTGTCATTATTCAAATACAAAACAAACACAACAAGCATGACACACACACACTTATTAATATATATGCCCCTGCGACGAAAATCGACAGGCCTAAGTTTTATGACGGATTACACGACATACTAACGGAACATTACAAGGGGACTAAGAAAATTTTAGGGGGGGGGATTTTAATTGTATTCTATCCGACCTTGACCGGTCTGGAGGCTTCACGAGAGCGCAGACACGAGAAAAGTCTTTACTTGTTGATAAGGGTGGATTTTAGCTGAAGTGGTAACTTGCCACCCTTATCGACACCTGGTATTAAAGTGTAAGATGTAGGTGTCTTCTCTGATTTAGGATGTTGCTGTGTATGTGGTAGTGGAACAGTTCACAGGGTTATCACACAGGCAACATGACGTGTAGAGTCATAGAAAGGGTAACTTCGTTGTATAAGTTTCTTCCATTTATTGCACGCCACAAAACAGTCATGATACTTATGACATCAACATAGTTAACGAGTTCAGCAAGATGATATGGCACATTGAAAACAATTTCTGTAGTCAGCAATGACAGCTGTTGTATATATGCGTCATAAGACATCACAGTTCAATAGATTCAGAAATTCATAAATCATAGAGTTCTAGTTCGTGAAGCTGTATAAATAATAATAATTTCTATAACTTCTGCAACAGTGTCAGCTACAGATCTTCAATGTTCATAAACAATAATAAATGCTCCCATTCTGATGCTAGCAGATCAGTTGTATACAATAAGTCCGTTCACTGTCTGCACGTGAATAGCATACATGGGCTACAGGTCAGCTCGACCTTTATAATGTTCCTAAGTCTAACCATCTGACTTGGACGTGATCTCTGATATAACGAATCCTGGAACACAGACAATAGTCTTGTTGGCCTAGAGCGACCCATATATATTTAACTAGTTCAGGTATACAGATACCGGTGACTTAATCCTAGTCAAAGTACCTCTCCATTTTGCATCACACAGGCGAGGCGAGCAAATAGGCGACAAAATGACGAACCTCTAGATGATAGCATAAAGTTCGATACAAGAGGAATTACCTTATTTCGGAAAATCAACCATGAACATATGCCTCCAGGCAGGCGTGAATAATACTGGGAAATAGTCTAGTTAGCTAACTAACTCACAACGACACTGTATTTCCCTCAGAAAATCACAAGACGCAGTTGCGTCTGCTCGCTTCTTAAACCATTTCTCAACTGCCGAACTGGGCGGAACACACAGAACGAACTCCCAGCTTTTGACATGCGCAGAACGACAATCTCTGAGTTGCCGTTCACAATAAGACGATTCTAAGAACATTCGAGATAAAAGTCTTACACAGTCGCGCCTTTTATGGTCATGAAAAGAAGCGTTAAGAAAGGTTTCAGACATCTACCATAGTTGACTGGTACTACCAAATAAGGAGATGTGGTCACGCTTCGTTCAAGAAATTATAGACCGAACGTGTCTCTATACAAGAGAAGGCAAACTCCTAAAAAAATTGTAGTTTCGATAACTCGGATTATGTCCCTTTGACCATAGAAAACATAATACACACTTCAGTCAAAAAAATGATCATACATATGAAAAATGTTTATACAAACGAAAAAATAATAATGATCCGTGCGTAACATTACCGCACCCTCCCGGGAAAAAAAAATGAAACATTTTTTTTTTAAATCCTGGAGCCGGAAAAAATCTAGGCTCCTAACGCACGTATGATGCGTGGATATATACCTAACAAATTAGCTCAACGCATGGAGCGACACTGAGATCATATCTCAGATCCTTAGAGAAAAAATTTATCTAAGTATACGCTGATATATTCCAGGAAGGTGCCACCAACACACGCCACAATGATGGCAACAACATAATGACAATCAAATTATTCTCATACCAATATATGAAATTAAATATATTATGTGTTATCATACAATGTGTTGCAAATAGCGGTGTAATTTACTAATATACCGCACTATATTATTACATTATATAAAGTAACAGTAATTAATAAGTAATACATGTGTTGATCTTCGGTGACATAAAACATTCAATAGAAGAAGATGTGGACATCATCCGCTCCCAATGTAGGACAGGACTTGATATCCTCAAAGTTCCACAATGGACATAAACTCGCAGACTTCAATGATGTGCTGCGAAAATATCAATAACACAAATCTTAAAGACAACTGGTAAATTTCTTAATACAATCCTGAAAATAATTTATTTAAATGTGGCCGAGTGATCTTTTGGCCCGTATATCACTAACTAAGCCTTCTTAGATAATTACATGGTACAATGTTATAAATTTCCCTCAAAAAAAAAAAAAAAAAAAAAAAAAAAAGTGAGACAAAATCTACTAACATGTCATTATAACATTGGACTGTATATCAGGAAATATATATATATGACAGAAGAATCATGTGGAATCGTGTGGACATCTGGACAGAATGTCTGCCATTACATTATCCGAACCACGGATAGCTCGAACCGAGAAATGAAATGGTTGAAGAGCTATGGCATAACGAGTGGACCTCGAGCTCTTCAAGTTTTTGCTCTGAATAGCAGTAAGCGCTTTCTGGTCGGTTTCCACAATGAAATGTGCGCCTAGAAGAAATCTTTGTAACTTCAGAATAGACCATACCATAGCCAATAACTCACGGTCTAAAACCGAGTAATTCTTTTCTGCAGCGTTTAATTTCCTAGAGATATACATCACCGGATGCAAAGTATCAGAATACTCCTGCATTAGTGCTGCCCCAATCCCTGTTGACGAGGCGTCACTTCGAAGAACAAAAGTCTTCTCAATAGTAGGTAACTTAAGAATAGGTGGAGATGAAAATAGGGCTTAAACCTGGTCCAATGAGGATTGACATTCTTTAGACCAGCGGATCAGATTAGGCGACCCTTTCTTCAATAAAGTAGAAAGCGGTGCCATAATGGAGGACAGATTCGGAATGAATCGTCCGTAGAATTGAATCAAACCTAATAGACTCCTTACTTGTTTCTTCGTCTTAGGGACCGAAATGTTAAGTATTTTTGAAACATTGTGGTCCTCTGTCTTTAAAAGACCATGACCAACCCGATGACCTAGGAAAGAAATCTCGCTAAAGCCTATAAAGGCTTTAGAGGGTTTTGCAGTCAAGTTATACTCGCGAAGAGTAGACAGTAATTCGTATAAACCCAAATAGTGATCTTCCCAAGAATCACTGAATAGACAGATATCATCTAGGTATGCTATGACATCTGTACGATATGCGAGAATTCGCCGCATCATGCGTACGAATGTAGCAGGGGCGTTCATAAGACCAAAAGGCATGAAATTCCATTGGAATAAACCCCTAGGTGTAGAAAAAGCTGTAAAAGGTTTGGCACGTTCAGTTAGCGGGACTTGCCAATAACCTTTAGACAAATCTAGTTTGGTAAAGAATCTAGAATTAGAAAGTTTATTGAGTAGCTCTTCTAATGAAGGCATAGGTTCAGCATCGAACTTCGTAACTTGGTTCAATTTGCGATAATCTACGCAAATGCGAATGTTATTATCCTTCTTTCGAACAATAACCATAGACGAAGAGTATGCTGAAGTGGATGGTTCAATGATTTCCAAACGTATCATTTCATCCAATTCTTTTTCGACTTGAGACTGGAAATGGATAGGTATTGGATATGGTCTGACTCTGATAGGATTGTGATCAGTTAGCACAATGTCATGTTCAATGACATGTGTGTGTCCCGGGATGTCTGTAAGAACATCCTGAAATGTTTGCAACATCGAAGAAACTTGTCGATGTTCCTCAGCGGAAAGATTTGGAGAAACGGTCACGTTTTTCCAAGATTCCGTAGAATAAAGTGGGACCACAGAAAGAGGAAGATTGACATCAGAAAAAGTAGTTTCCTCATCCTGTATAACTGACAGAGATGAGTACTGACCATGAGTTGCTTGTGAATTGTCCGTAGCCTGGAAAATAGGCTGCAAATAGTCAGGTCTTTCATAAAATTCTGTGAGCATATTTATGTGGAAAGTTTTATGCTTTCCATCAATATCGACAACATAGTCGACATCAGAAATTTTGGAGACTATTGCATATGGACCTTTCCATGCAATTAGAAGTCTGTTCTCCCTTGAAGGAAGTAGAACGAGAGCTTTGTCACCTGGACAAAGTTGTCGTAGACATCTATTCTTATTTGCAAACTGCCTTGCCTTTTCTTTAGCAAATTCTGAAGACGAAGTTGCTAGTTTGCATGCCTCGATGATCTTTTGCCTAAGAGCAATAACGTACTCATAAGAAGATTGAGTCTCATCGCTAATATTATCGGCAGTGATTAGATCGTGAAGTAAAGACATAGGGCCGCGCGGTTGCGCGCCAAAGACAAGTTCAAAAGGGGAAAACCCCGTATGTTCATTGGGGACCTCTCTATACGCAAAGAGAGCCGCGGGTAAGACCCTGTCCCAATCCTGAGGATGATCCTCAGTTATTTTACCAAGTAAAGTTTTCAGACATCTACCATAGTTGACTGATACTACCAAATAAGGAGATGTGGTCACGCTTCGTTCAAGAAATTATAGACCGAACGTGTCTCTATACAAGAGAAGGCAAACTCCTAAAAAATTGTAGTTTCGATAACTCGGATTATGTCCCTTTGACCATAGAAAACATAATACACACTTCAGTCAAAAAAATGATCATACATATGAAAAATGTTTATACAAACGAAAAATAATAATGATCCAAAAATGATAAGGGTGGATTTGAGCTGTAGTTGTATCTAGTATGATGATGATGTTTTGGTTTGCTGACCCCCTTGATAGCTGGAATCAGAGTGAACCAACCTATGGCCACCAAAAATGATATGGTGCGCCAAAATATCAGATGATAGAACCAGCTCTGGCCACCAAAAATGATAATGATCCGTGCGTAACACTTGTACGACAAGTTCAGGCTATGTTACACGAACATGACCTTTCAGACGCATACAGAAAAATAGAACCCAACAAACAAACCTTTACATATTATGACAAGATGAACCCATATTTTAGACTAGCTTCAAGATTAGATAGAATTTACACCACTAGTGACTTTAATATACACAAAATATACCACATAAAGAACACTCTTAAATTCACAGATCATCACGCAGTTTATACATCTTTAAGTACGGGGCACACGCATAAACAAGTAAAGAGATCCCCGCATTGGAAATTTAACAATAATCTACTTAAAAACACTTACTACACAGAGCAAATAATACAATTGATACAAGGTTACGCACAAGACATTCCCAATAACAACATCGCACACTATTGGGACATGTTAAAAAATACAATAAGAGATAGGACACAGATTTTGGCTACACTTATACATAGGACGTTTAAAAAGGAAGAGGGGATTTTAGAAGAAGCAATTAGTTTAACTAAGAGTTTAGACAACACGAACCCTCACATACACACCTTAGAGCAGCAGTTAGATCAATATAGACAGTATACCTATCAGGGAGCATTACTTAGGACAAAATTACACACTATAACGCAGGAAATCCCTAGTAGGCAATATTTAGCAGTAGAGCAAAACATTCAGCGCAGTAGATAGATTCATGAAATAATTGATATGAAAGGAAAACAGCACACAGACAATACCAACATCAGTCATGCTTTCTTCGAATACTACAAGCAGCTATATACTAAAGAAGAAAGTGATGCAAACATACAGGACAAATTTCTAAAATACACAAAGTGTTCAAGTGATGAGGAAAGTGAAAGGCTAGACCAACCCCTAACTTTAGATAATTTGCAAGGGGCACTTAGTACTTTTCAAAAAGATAAAACACCTGGGCCTGATGGGCTAACAGCAGAATTTTACAGGTTTTTCTTCCCATGTTTAGGCCCCATCCTAATCAAAACATTTGAAGAAGCATTTCAAAAAGGGGAACTCCCGGAAAGTTTAAATCAGTCATATATTACCCTGATCCCCAAGGATAGTAATGATAAAAAGTCAATTAAGAATTTTCGGCCCATTTCTCTTTTAAATGTTGATTATAAAATTCTAGTTAAGGCACTAACTCTGAAGCTTAAGCCACACATGCACAAAATAATTCACGAAGATCAGCAGTGTAGTGTTCAAGGTAGGAATATTTGTAGACACACACATTTCATTAGAGACCTGATTACATACACACAAGATAGGCAGTGCCAGAGTGCCATATTATCTTTAGACCAGGAAAAGGCATTTGATAGAGTATCACATGCCTTCCTACATAAAAGTCTTAAAGCTAATAATATAGGGAAATACTTTAGATCATGGATAAAAATCCTATATAAAAAACCTGAAAGTAAAATATTGATTAATCATAGTTTAACCAAAGCATTCAAATTAACGAGAAGTATCAGGCAAGGGTGTCCATTATCGCCCTTGCTATACGTAATAACATTAGAACCTGTTTTGGAAAGAATAAGACAAGATACAAATATCACGGGTACTTTCGTCCCCGGTATAGGGGAAAAGAAACTGTTGGCCTACGCCGATGATACTATATTCTTTCCAGCAACAAAGGATTCTATAAAAAATATATTAGAGGTTTTCAAAGAGATTGGATACGCTAGCGAATCCAAACTAAACATTCAAAAGTCTAGTATAATGGGAATAGGTAGATGAGGCAATACGGGCTGATCACCCGTTTGCCAGTCACTTTGATTACGGAAACAACGACAAACGGATTGATTTGTCGTTGCCCTAAATACTCTAATGCAACCAAAAATAAAGGGGGGATAGCCTTACAAGATATCAATACTAAAATTAAAGCTTTAAGAATTAAATACATAGGGGAAATCACAAAAAGCCCGGGTCTATACCCGCTGGCACATTACTACATTGGGTTAAGACTATCAAATTTTTGTAAACTAAATAATAACCAACCCCATTTTTTTGGTACACCACCACCCTTTTACACAATATGTCTACAAAATTTAGAACGAAATAATCATTTAATAAAACAAGACACTAAACTTATATACAAACTTCTAGTCGCAGCACTGGAAACACCTCTAAACACACGAAGAGGGTACAACCTCTTTATAACCGATTACACACAGAGTTTTACAAACATTCATGCAATAGACATCAAACCACAAGCAAAAGAAGTCACTTACAGACTACTACACAGTTCCACACCAATTGCTTACAAATCATCAATAAAGGCAAACAGATTAGCACCAAAATGTAAGCTGTGTAGTAACAACATTATAGAGACAGAAGACCATTTGTTTTACACATGTAAAACAGTGGCCCCTACATTAAACAAATTAAGGGAATTAATAGCCCCAAACTCACAACAAACACTTAATTTATACAGAGCAGTCATGCTTAACACGTTACCACGAATGACGAGACGAACAGAACTTAAACTACTAACTTTACTAGCTAACTTCAGATACTTTGTTTGGACGTGTAGAAATAGGGCCGTATATGACGGTAGACATTACGACAGTACAATATTTACACAAATATATGAACACATGACACAAGACATAATAGAACAACTTTCACATTTTGTATTGACCCTTTGGTCGTTTATACAAAGCAGTGCAGCTTTGTTTGTAAACACTCCATAATGTAAATATCCTTTAACTTTATCACCTACTCAGCAATCTCTGAGTATTTAAGTTTATACAATATAATGTTAATGATTTTGATTTTATAATTTGACGATATTAGTTTGGATAATTTGCACCTTGGTTATTCACTTTCCTTTGTTGTACTGATATTTTAGGGATGGGGGGGGGGGGGGGGGGGGTGGGGGGGTGGGGGGGGATCTTATATCTTGTATCATGGAATAATTTGTAATCTTGGAAATTTTGAAGGGAAATAATTGTGCTTGGTGGTAATGTTATAATATTGTTTGAAGTTTGGAAATTTTTTGATGAGTATTTGATATTGATTTGTTTGTATTGCTTATTGGGGGAGGGGGGAAAGGGGGGGGGGAGAACTATATACTATATATTATATATCTTACATCATGTGTTTACAAATTTTAATCCTTGTAAATAACATTGATGGTGTTCATGACCCAATAAAGGTTTTTATTTTAAAAAAAAAGTCTTGCGTCTCTGTGATTCTTTGATAGGGAATTAGGAGCCTTATTGTGAGTTAGTTTAGCTTACAAGGTCCTTCCCTTGATGATTCAAACGCCTGGAGGGGTGTGTTTTTTGTGGTGTTGATTTCGAAACAAGGTAATACCTCATTTACGTTTCAAATCTGTAATCTAACTTTATGTTTGACAATGGTCGATCTCTGCTCACTTACGAATTAAAGAAATAGAGGTTCTTCTACTAGAAGTCACGCCCCAGGTATCTTCATACCTGAGATTAATATGTACACGGGTCATACCTAGCCCGAAGGACAGTTCTATGTTCTATGAACGTCGCTATGTCAGCGATTGCACCTACGTCGAGGTTAGAATTAGGAATGCCTGTAAAGGTCAGCTTGACCTATACTCCTGGAACACCATCCTCGTGCGACTTATGATTAGACTCATTTAGCACATCTGATCAGTGAGAGGAGTATTGATGCACTTTTGTAATATTGGAGCCAACAGTATAATCCCTTGGCGCCATATCATTATTTGAGTATATGCCAGATACATTGATGAACATAACTTATGCTGATTATCGTGAATTGTCATGACTATGGTTTATTGTGAAATGGATGTACAGTTACCTGTCTTGTGGCGTCAGATAATAAACATTGGAAACGTAAACAGCAGTTGCACCTTTATATGACTTTCCATGTCATGCTCATATGTTGTGAACTTGTGAACGACATCACCCACACTCACAGCAACCAACAACAGACCAGACACCTCACACTGCAACCTATTACATCCCTAGTGTCCGTAGGGGTGGTACTCTACTGGGCTGCTGACTATCAACGACTTCGGACTGATACCTATAACGTCCATAGTGGCCAGAAGTATGGCCTTATCATCGTAGTGGCCAGTAGTCAGCCTAAATCCACCCTTATCACCCACTTACACATGTAAATACTTCCCAACGTACACTCCTGAATACATTATAAAGTTGTACAGGACAACCTATGTACCTCAGAATAGTACTGGTTGCGTGGGTCAGACTCTAAAGTTCAGTTCGCGTTAACCGAAACATCCTACTGAACGTGAGCCCGACACCTATCTCTTGCTATTGCTGGACTATCAGCAGTAATTATGGAGCAACGACATGTGCTTCCCCCTGACTGCATCACGCGCACCCCACCTATTCGCGAAAGTCACACGTGCAACTTTGGTATTATCCCGCAATGACAATACCTCCACGAACTTCACTGGCGCGACTTCATTAAACACTCGTCTAAGTGTGCACCAACTAGCACTCAGGAGAACATTACGAACCCAAACCGTGCGATCGCCAGCCATCGGGCCCTCGTGTATGTTTCTACTGCTCTTATTCATGTGTCTTGGCACGTGCCGCGACCCCCGTCTCACATGAACTTTCTTGTCAGGTGGTAATATCTCCACCACCTGGTCATCCGCCTCGGAACTCTGGTGCTGCTGAGGCTCTGCTCCAGCCACACTCATGGCATTGTGCACTCCCCGTACATTGCCGACAATCAAATCGGCACTTGGGTCCTCGAGTACGAACGCGTTCACTCCACCCGACAAGAACGGGGTGTCCACATTAATACACGCCTGGGGGTAAGACTCAACTTTGCCCCCAAATGAAGTACACTTCACAGTTTTGCCTGTAAGGCAGGACTCGTCGATGCACGACCGACGCACCCCGATTGTGGTACATCCAGTGTCCCTCAATACGGAGACTGGTTTCTTCTCCACTCTGCCGTTGTGGAGAACTACCTTGCCAGTCTCATGGACCACCGACAGACATGGTACCGCATGTCCGCAGTGCAACACTATCTTCTCGCCCGAATTAAATAGCGGACGACACCCCACACAGTCCTCGCTGACTGTGTCCAGAACAAACGCGGAATTCGCGTGTTCGATTGGGGTAGGACACCTGTCAGCGCAATGATTATTGCCACCACAATTGGTACACAGGCGCTCCTTCTTCGACTCATCGCGTGAACTCTTGTTAGGGCTTTTAGCTGGTGACGATCGCGCATCGGAGTCGGAAGATCGACTCTCTGAGGAACCACTCCTCTGCTTGGAATGTTTTGTTTTATACCAAAAGCGATCTTCGTCACGGGACTCCTCGAAGCGTACCTGCTTACGTGGTTGGCGCTCTCCTGCGTCATTATCACTCTTCCATTGTCGGTTGTGCCAACTCAGCCGACCTCTACGATGAGATCGGAAGTTCCCATAGTTGCCTCTGCGTGGCTGATAGGACTGGAGGACCTATCGTCCTTTTGCTCTTGGCGCCTGTCTGCATCGCCTGACTGATTTTGCCATGGTTGGCACTGTACCTTGCCAACGCCTGCAACTAAGGCGTCTGATAGACCTGACCTCTGGATGGGTTTGCCCGGATGGGCTAGGACATAATGGTGCCCCAATTGGGCCATGGACTCAATGTCTTTTGGCTGGCGCTCCTGGAAAAATGCCACCAACTCAGTTGAGCACAACGACAACACTTTGTCCCGTAGCACTGTTACGGTATTTCTATTGAAGTCGTCTGCTATGGTTGGCAGTGTGCAATTTTTAGGGTGATAGCATTTAATATAATTTGATGTTAATAATTTACGGTCTGCTGAACGCTATGTACACGATCGAATTATGACGTGTTAGCGTTGATAGGTCACGCACCGTGACTTAGATACGAGACCCTTTTTACGTTGACCGTCAAGCTGTGAAGACGCGTCCTATATCCTTCCAGTGTTGGGCATTGTATTGCCGCATATATATATATATATATATATATAGATAGTTACTTCGAAGTAAAGACTCAGGGTCAGTCCAAAGTTATGTGAAAGAGATGAAACGATAAGGTTAGTATATAACCGAATTCAAGGAAGGATTATAAAACAGTCCAATATATTTATATTCGCCAGACTCATACGCTCACTATCGGCTGTTGGAATCCCCAACTGCGCGTGCATATAGCTATGCTGTTCTGTCTACATTAATTCAATTATTGGACACGGACTGATATTAAGATGTATTGATTTAACGCTCACATGAATTGTATACGTATTATAAACAATGCTCGTGATGTCTTCAGATGTTTTATCGTCAATAAATGTTGGACTCAACCAAAGGACTTACCCACGTTAATCATGTTGCGGTTGGTTGCTTCAACTTACATTGTTGTTTGTTGTTATGCCTGATGAACTGTCTTTCATAAGAAGTCAATACGAATGGTAATGAGGTTCATACGGAACCAATGTTTCTTGGACAGGTATTAATCAATGAGACAATTTATGTTGACCCTCAATTGGATAATGATAATCACGCAAGGTGTATACCTTCAACTAGAATTAAGAAGGAATCGACCCGCAACAACTTAACAATCCATCCGCAACAACTGGTGGCCTGATGTGGCTGTGGAATTTTAATTCACATTAAATTTTAAAAAAAAATTCCCTTCAAGCGAAAGCGAAGTGGACATTTTTTCTATTTGTACACCGGTGACGTCATACCGTAGCAACAGAACGAACTTTACAAAATGGTAGCGCAAGTAAACGACCTTCAAAGAATTATGTCAAAACAATTCTATCAACAATGGAAATAAAGTTCAACGTTCATGAACATGTCATACGAACTCCTTATCATGTTGGCGAAGCAGGCACTGTGCAAACCTATCGATTCCAAAAGCTAAGTGCTTGTTTGTACCGTAAGCAATGTTCAGTCCATGTCGATCACCAACATGTCTTTTGAAAGTCATTTGTTAACTGTTTAATGTTTCTTTTCCATATGTATTCATGTCGTAAAGTATATATTCGTGGGCGGTAGGTAGGGATCAAAACTGATTTTATGTCTTTTCGAATGACCAAATCAGTTTTAATTGTTGGTAGGGCCGTTAAATAATCGCATTTGGCGAAGAACCCCATTGAAGATTGTGCCGATGGTTTGTTCGTTCGCATTTGCTATTATTTGACCTTGCATGTTAGGTGTCCAGTTCTGTGAATAACTGGTGTATTCTACTGTATTCAGTTTTATTTTATTCACTTCTGTATTATTGTTCTTAATCTATCTTGTCAATCCTGATCTTGCTATCTTTATGTTCATATATATATATATATTGTAATATCGTTAGATGAGTCCTGTGACGTCATTATTCTTAGTGTCCTTATTTTATCTTGCCTTAGTTATCCTTCACCTTTCTACATTTCCGGTTGGCATACTTAGTTCATAAAATCATTTATTTTTGTAAAATTGTCAATTGTATCTCGTACTTCTGTTTTGTAAACCCTTGTTTAATAAATTGTATTGTTTTTATTCATCTCATAAATTAATAACGTAATGCTATTATTATAAATTGATTTTAATAATATGGTTAATTAATTTGATTAATTTTTATTAAATTATATGATGACTTCGGTGATGTCATCATTTTGCAGTAGTAGTCCAAGACAATATTGAGGCATTTTATATATTATGACTAGGGCATAATAGCATAATATATATTGATCAATAACTACAAAATGTATGGTCTGCCTTGATTAGGACATATTAGATATTAATTAGTACACTTTCCTAGGACTACAGTGTTTACTGGGCACATATAATTGATTAAATAACAAAATTATGGAGGGACAATGCCCATAATTAATAAGTGAGATTAGTGGATGCATGAAATATTTTCATCATCATAAACAAATTTGTTTATAACTCATTAGTGTTTTCTTAAGAATAGGTGGTGGTGATATAAAATATTAACTAAAAAATAACTTGTTGACTTACAATTATTTGTAAAGGAACATAATATAGTGTTGATTGGTTATATTGAGTAACCATACGTTATATATATAAGTGGTCTGACTGATAGAGTCCCACATATGTAACTGATAAACGGATTTTATTGTTGACTAATATTAATTTTAGACTAAACAGATATATTATTGGATTAAAATGTCCACTTTAGATCATTTTATTAAAATTGGAAAAGAATTTAATAAGAAAGGGGATGCCCTCCAAGAATATGCAGAGACTGAACTTGCTAAATATAAAGCAGAAGAAGCGGAACGTAAGGCCGA
>JAMPIV010012794.1:0-192109 GCA_024509875.1 Oreohelix idahoensis | reverse complement strand
TACATATGAAAAATGTTTATACAAACGAAAAATAATAATGATCCGTGCGTAACATTACCGCACCCTCCCTGGAAAAAAAAAAAAAAATGAAACATTTTTTTTTTTTTTTAAAATCCTGGAGCCGGAAAAAATCTAGGCTCCTAACGCACGTATGATGCGTGGATATATACCTAACAAATTAGCTCAACGCATGGAGCGACACTGAGATCATATCTCAGATCCTTAGAGAAAAAAAATTTATCTAAGTATACGCTGATATATTCCAGGAAGGTGCCACCAACACACGCCACAATGATGGCAACAACATAATGACAATCAAATTATACTCATACCAATATATGAAATTAAATATATTATGTGTTATCATACAATGTGTTGCAAATAGCGGTGTAATTTACTAATATACCGCACTATATTATTACATTATATAAAGTAACAGTAATTAATAAGTAATACATGTGTTGCTCTTCGGTGACATAAAACATTCAATAGAAGAAGATGTGGACATCATCCGCTCCCAATGTAGGACAGGACTTGATATCCTCAAAGTTCCACAATGGACATAAACTCGCAGACTTCAATGATGTGCTGCGAAAATATCAATAACACAAATCTTAAAGACAACTGGTAAATTTCTTAATACAATCCTGAAAATAATTTATTTAAATGTGGCCGAGTGATCTTTTGGCCCGTATATCACTAACTAAGCCTTCTTAGATAATTACATGGTACAATGTTATAAATTTCCCTCAAAAAAAAAAAAAGTGAGACAAAATCTACTAACATGTCATTATAACATTGGACTGTATATCAGGAAATATATATATATATGACAGAAGAATCATGTGGAATCGTGTGGACATCTGGACAGAATGTCTGCCATTACATTATCCGAACCACGGATAGCTCGAACCGAGAAATGAAATGGTTGAAGAGCTATGGCATAACGAGTGGACCTCGAGCTCTTCAAGTTTTTGCTCTGAATAGCAGTAAGCGCTTTCTGGTCGGTTTCCACAATGAAATGTGCGCCTAGAAGAAATCTTTGTAACTTCAGAATAGACCATACCATAGCCAATAACTCACGGTCTAAAACCGAGTAATTCTTTTCTGCAGCGTTTAATTTCCTAGAGATATACATCACCGGATGCAAAGTATCAGAATACTCCTGCATTAGTGCTGCCCCAATCCCTGTTGACGAGGCGTCACTTCGAAGAACAAAAGTCTTCTCAATAGTAGGTAACTTAAGAATAGGTGGAGATGAAAATAGGGCTTTAACCTGGTCCAATGAGGATTGACATTCTTTAGACCAGCGGATCAGATTAGGCGACCCTTTCTTCAATAAAGTAGAAAGCGGTGCCATAATGGAGGACAGATTCGGAATGAATCGTCCGTAGAATTGAATCAAACCTAATAGACTCCTTACTTGTTTCTTCGTCTTAGGGACCGAAATGTTAAGTATTTTTGAAACATTGTGGTCCTCTGTCTTTAAAAGACCATGACCAACCCGATGACCTAGGAAAGAAATCTCGCTAAATCCTATAAAGGCTTTAGAGGGTTTTGCAGTCAAGTTATACTCGCGAAGAGTAGACAGTAATTCGTATAAACCCAAATAATGATCTTCCCAAGAATCACTGAATAGACAGATATCATCTAGGTATGCTATGACATCTGTACGATATGCGAGAATTCGCCGCATCATGCGTACGAATGTAGCAGGGGCGTTCATAAGACCAAAAGGCATGAAATTCCATTGGAATAAACCCCTAGGTGTAGAAAAAGCTGTAAAAGGTTTGGCACGTTCAGTTAGCGGGACTTGCCAATAACCTTTAGACAAATCTAGTTTGGTAAAGAATCTAGAATTAGAAAGTTTATTGAGTAGCTCTTCTAATGAAGGCATAGGTTCAGCATCGAACTTCGTAACTTGGTTCAATTTGCGATAATCTACGCAAATGCGAATGTTATTATCCTTCTTTCGAACAATAACCATAGACGAAGAGTATGCTGAAGTGGATGGTTCAATGATTTCCAAACGTATCATTTCATCCAACTCTTTTTCGACTTGAGACTGGAAATGAATAGGTATTGGATATGGTCTGACTCTGATAGGATTGTAATCAGTTAGCACAATGTCATGTTCTATGACATGTGTGTGTCCCGGGATGTCTGTAAGAACATCCTGAAATGTTTGCAACATCGAAGAAACTTGTCGATGTTCCTCAGCGGAAAGATTTGGAGAAACGGTCACGTTTTTCCAAGATTCCGTAGAATAAAGTGGGACCATAGAAAGAGGAAGATTGACATCAGAAAAAGTAGTTTCCTCATCCTGTATAACTGACAGAGATGAGTACTGACCACGAGTTGCTTGTGAATTGTCCGTAGCCTGGAAAATAGGCTGCAAATAGTCAGGTCTTTCATAAAATTCTGTGAGCATATTTATGTGGAAAGTTTTATGCTTTCCATCAATATCGACAACATAGTCGACATCAGAAATTTTGGAGACTATTGCATATGGACCTTTCCATGCAATTAGAAGTCTGTTCTCCCTTGAAGGAAGTAGAACGAGAGCTTTGTCACCTGGACAAAGTTGTCGTAGACATCTATTCTTATTTGCAAACTGCCTTGCCTTTTCTTTAGCAAATTCTGAAGACGAAGTTGCTAGTTTGCATGCCTCGATGATCTTTTGCCTAAGAGCAATGACGTACTCATAAGAAGATTGAGTCTCATCGCTAATATTATCGGCAGTGATTAGATCGTGAAGTAAAGACATAGGGCCGCGCGGTTGCGCGCCAAAGACAAGTTCAAAAGGGGAAAACCCCGTATGTTCATTGGGGACCTCTCTATACGCAAAGAGAGCCGCGGGTAAGACCCTGTCCCAATCCTGAGGATGATCCTCAGTTATTTTACCAAGTAAAGTTTTCAGAGTCCTATTTAAACGTTCGACCAACCCATTAGACATTGGGTGATAGATACTGCTGAGAGAGACCTTTTAATGTGTAGCATAGACATTACCTGTGACATAGTGTCTGATATAAGTTGAGTGCCATGGTCTGACAATATTTCTCCGGGAAAACCCAAGCGAGAAAATATCAGCCAAAGAGCGTCTGCGATATCAGCAGTTGAGATGCTCTTGAGAGGTATTGCCTCTGGCCAACGTGTGCACATATCGACACATGTAAGGATAAATTGATGTCCTCTAGCCGACTTAATTCTAAAAGGACCGATAATATCTATTGCCATTTTTTGAAAAGGGCGAATAGGAATGTCAGCAGCCTGGATAGGCGCAGCATGTCGTGGTCCTTTAGATTTGACCTCCTGACATACTTTGCAAGAGCGACAGTACATTCGTATGTCCTTGCTCACAAATGGCCAAAAGAAAGCCGCAAGAACCCTCGACTTTGTACGGGAAAAACCCATATGTCCAGCACATTGCGAGTCATGAGCATGTTGCAATATTTGCAATCTCATGCTCTTAGGCACAAGAATTTGTGAATGAGTGGACGTAGTCGAGTCTTGTACCATACGTACAAGTACGCCGTTCTTCATAGAAATCCAAGATTTCCTATTAGTGTTCTGATTAGGATCACCTTTTTTTGCTAGAATGAAGAATTTTTGTAAAGAAGGATCTTCTTCTTGCAATTTGATAAATGAGTCACGTGTAATAGTCAAGTGACTATCTTGGTCATTTACTTCATCATTATTAGTTAATGAAGTTTGAGGTGGATCCAGAGCATGTGCTCTTGTGACCACCGCATTGGTAGCTTCAATGTTTTGCTCTTCCCAAACAGCAATCTGCTGTGGGGTACATTCCCTAACTCCGTGAATACGACCAATAATAAGGTCCGCAATAGGGTTTGGAAGTAGACACGCGTGGACCTCTCCCGTGAAGAAAGGAGTAGCAATGTGTATTATAGCAGTAGGATACTTTTCTAACGTGCCACCAAATGTGACACATTTGATGACTTTTCCTGTAGCACAGGATGGATCTACAAGAGATTGCCTAACGCCGACAGTAGTACATCCAGAATCAAACAACACTGAGACTGGATTACTATTTACTAGCCCCTTATGTAATATAAGAGAACCTCTCCCATCATGAGCAACATTAGCAGGAAGAGCGGGCAAAGGATGACCACAGCTTAAAGTACTAACGGTTTTCGGATCAAATAAAGTACTGCATTGGATACATTTATTTGCCCTACCAAAATCAAAAGATGAGCATCCGATAGCATTATGGTCTTTATCATTATTAACCTGTTTATCTGCTCCCTGAGATTCTTGTTGAACAGAGTTTGTCTGTTGATATCTTTTTCTCTTATGTTGCGATCTACCGCGACCATTATTGCCTCTGCAATTATCATTAAAGTCCCTACTGTAATTTTTATCCTGGTTTGAGTTCCAGTTTCCATAACTGTCATTACTATCTCTATGTTGTTGAGAACCTCTATTATCTTGGTATTGAGGTCTCTGCATAAAATATTTTCCTCTGTACCGATTACCTTTGTGAAAATTTCTAAAGTTAACCGGAGTAGAATAACGTGTAGTATTAGGTTGTCTCCAGTTCTGGGAAGAAGAATCACCCTGGAATTGATCACTATGGTTCTGGGCATAATTACGATTACTCTTTTTATTGAAATTTTTCTGGCTACCCTGAAATTTACGCATAAAATTTGGGCCATAAGGTGCTGCCGAAGCAACTGGCAGACCTTCTTTCACCTTAGAGTTACTAATGGTTATGTGCGGATGCGCAGTAACATACTGGCTACAGTATTCTTCCATTTTCTTTTATGTTTTTAGGCTTACGCTCATGAAGAAAAGATAGAAAAGCTTCATTAACAGAAGACATAACCTTATCTCTAAGTAGTAAATCCATAAGAGCTTCAAATGTATTTTCTGTCTTAGACAACTCAACCCATCGTAAAAAAGTAAGACGGATGCCTGAGATGAATTCAGAGAATTCAACTCCAGTTTCTGGTAACATGGTTTTAAATTTAAGACGATATCCGTCCTCGTTAAGTTGGTACTTCTTTAACAATGCCGCCCTGACAACCTCATAGTTGTTTTTGTTAGGCACATCTACCATACTCAACAAAGTCAAAGCATCACCTCTAAGTATCTTGGACAGATGATACACATATAATGTTTTATCTATATTATGCACATTACATGCACTTTCAAATCTATCTAGATAAAATGTTATATCATCGATTGAGGGATTAAATGCTGGTAGATTAAGCTTGAAATCCTTAGCATTAGTCTTATTTGACACCTTATTTGCCTCATTAGCATTACCAGTGTTCAATAACTTTAACTTCTCTAACTCTAAAGCTAAGACTTTTTCATCATGTTCCATTTTTTGCTTTTCTCTCATCAGCCTCTCTTTGTAACCTTCTTTCTTCAGCCTCAGCCTGTAACTTTCTTTCTTCAGCCTGGGCCTGTAACTTTTTTCCTTCAGCTTCTTTTTCAAGTCTCTTATTTTCAGCTTCAGCCTGAAGCCTCTTCTCCTGAGATTCTGCTTCTCTTTTTTGTTTTTCCATTTCCATTTGAAATCTTTTTTCCTCCACCTGCATCTGCAGTTTCTTTTGTTCTATTTCAGCCTCTATTCTCTTTTGTTCAGTTTGTTCTTTCATTTTCTTTTCTTCCGACTTCAATGCCTTGGCATATTGAACAGTCGAAAATTCTTCTAATTTATCACCTGTCTTCCCAAGGGCTTTACCCTGCTCAATAAAGTACTCAAATGTAGACATGATGTCCAAAATGTGAGTACAGAACCTGAAATAATTAATTATCTTATTTCAATGTTAAATAGCAACAAGACTTAATAAAGTGCTTGTATAATCTCTTTGTTGAACCCAATCTCTGTGGGAAACAGGAGTTGACACCAACTTGTATTATCAAATGTATAATAATATCACAAGTCACCTCTTAATTAACAGTGCACTACCCAAATCAGTGCATAATCATCAGTTATTTATCATAACTGCACTACAATAGTGCATAAGCAAAAACACCAGTTTGTTATGATAAGTGCACTATAGACCAATAGTGCATGAGCATATATCAACAATAGTGAAAGCTAACTATGCAAGAACTATGTAAACAATAACAAGACAATGTAAACAATAGCAAAGGTCACCAACAATGTAAACAATAACAAAGATCAAAGTCAATGTAAACAACAACAAAGATCCGAGTCAATGTAAACAATAACAAAGATCAGAGTCAATGTAAACAATAACAAAGATCAGAGTCAATGTAAACAATCAACAAAGATCAAACAATACGAAAACATTCGCATAAGTCAAATACACAAACAGCAAAACTAAAAGGAAATATGCGAAGATATGACTAACAAATGACGCTACAGTGTATACACAAAAATATACGTAAAGAACTGAATAATAGCAAAGGGGAGACCTACAAATACAAACAATCGAAATCGAAACTAAAAACACAAAGAAAGAGAGAGAAGAAAAAAGAAAAAAAATATATATATACAAGAAACAAAAATAAAGCACAACTCGTCACAACTAAACAGATATAGCAACGATTGTCGCTAGCAAATTTCACTGTAGGAAATTCGCACAGTCCCTAACGAAAACGCTAACAGTAGAACCTCTGTGACGTGGTATCTTCTACTGTAAGACTCCGCCCAACCGAGAAAACCCGCTGAAATATAAACATATAAATATACAAATAACAAATAACATATAACATATAAACATGTATCATGAAAACAATAGGAGAAAGTGTGAAAGTACAGAAGGCTCAGTTAGAACATAATGGCACAGTTCACAAACAAAACAGGCCACTTAACTTCTATAAATCCAGCGTCAGCACGGTGCAGAACAGGATGTAATCAGCATTCTGAGGATAATGATCCAACGTTGATTAACTTCTGCTCCCATAAACAGCCATGACGAAGGAAAAGAGCTTCTAATACTGCAACAGTTGTTACGGCACTTGACCTTCTGAATCTTCTAAATTGATTTAACCGGCACTTGACCTTCTGAACCCGCAGCAGTACCCCTGAGACCGGAACAGTTGTTACGGCACTTGTCCTTCTTTTCACCAGATCAGCACAAATCCACCCTTATCATTTCTTTTCTTCATCGTCCTATTATTTGGCATAATGTTTGCCCTATATTCTTTTTGCTGTGACCTCTCCCAGACGTATTTACGTTCCGCCATGTGAACAGTGGTATTATCGAAGGTAATTAGACCGATCAGGGTAATACGTTTATCTCTTTGAGTCAGTCTAGCCAACCTTTGTTAAAGACGATCCTCGTTTGACACAATGTGGTCTCGTGCGATCGATTCAAAGGAAGCCAATATTGTCTGTCTGAGAGAACCGTCTGAGGTGTGCGAAAACACAGGCGATAATAAGATAATAGCTTCCGTTTAGACCATCCTTAGGTAATTATCACGGTTAATCTGTCTGGGAAGACAATATGGGCAGAAGGTAGCATCTGGGCAGAATTAGTTCACATATTTGTCGGTGAGTGTTGCATAAAGATGCCGGCGAAAGCATTATATTGAAAGAGGTCACGCGATGGAATTTTAAAATGTAATATTTTAAAACATGCGGGGGAGAATTAAATTTAACACCCCTACCGATAACGTTCAGAGCTTTCGGTTGTATTTATTTGAGAAGACGGAATACACAATAGTTCTCATTGGCAAATTCGTCGGAAGCACAATCTGGGATTCGAACTTAGAATATGAGATATAATATAGCGAAATTGAAGTCAGAGATCAGACTGCATCGCAACTTAAAACTAGCGACTCCCTAAAGCCAGTAAAAGTAGGATTGGACCTAGAATTCCATAATTATAAGTGACAGATCGAGTATTTGGGCAACTTTGGAACTTACAAGTAAACCCGCATAT
This sequence comes from Oreohelix idahoensis, assembly GCA_024509875.1. Lineage (NCBI taxonomy): Eukaryota > Metazoa > Mollusca > Gastropoda > Stylommatophora > Oreohelicidae > Oreohelix > Oreohelix idahoensis. The sequence goes on along the minus strand of JAMPIV010012794.1, from coordinate 184,223 downwards.
TTAAATACCAAGAGTGTAAACTTAAGGGACCAGGACTTTAAAAAACCAGGACTGGAAACCTAAGGAATTGGATCACCCGTCATAAGAGAAACATTTCCCAGACCAAGTGATTCGCAGAACACCCGTCATAAAAGGCATTAGAAACATTTCCCAGACCAAGTGATTCGCAAAGCACCCGCCATAAGAGGAATTAGAAACATTTCCCAGACCAAGTGATTCGCAGAACACCCGTCATAAGAGGAATTTCTCAGGCCAAGTGATTCGAAAGCATATAACCTAAATTGCTTGCGTCCATTCTAAACTGTGCGAGGAGATTGTATAACCCATTTGGGGTAAGTGTAACATTCATTTTACAAATGTGAATTTTGACCTGTTTTTGATATATATATATATATAATATATATATATATATATATATATATATATATATATATATATATATATATATATATATATATATATATATATATATATATATATATATATATATATATATATATATTATATATATATATATATATATATAATATATTTATATATATATATTATATATATAAATATATATATATATATTATATATATATATATATATATATATATATATATATATATATATCCACTTAGCAAGAAACAGGTCAAATTCACATTTGTAAAATGAATGTTACACTTACCCCAATTGTCGGAAAACCGACAGCAGAGATGACCCCAGACTCCGAATGGTGCAGTAATGGGTGATGATTACATCACATGTGCCTGAAGTGTATAGTATCATCTTGTGAGATCTTTGTACTTGTTAATTGTAATTCAGGCTCGCCATTATTCGCGCTGTCCAGACACATTTTCCTAGTTTAATACCACGAAGAGTACTGGTGATTGTTAATCATCTTCTTTGAGCTACGCTGTGTACTCAAGAATTTAATTCTTCTGAGAGATTAACAATAGTGGGTAGGCAGCGAGACAATGCGCCTGTTAATTGGCAGGCCACAAATGTACTTAGCAGAGGCGTTTGTTATTTCTATTTTGTCTAAAACGTTCATTGAATGAAGATGTGAATTAAAAGAAGACCATCAACACTACCTGCCTAAATTGGACAAGTTGTGGAAGAAGTGCCCCTATCACAGAAGAATTGACGAAAACACAGCAGCAGGACTCACTTAGACAAGCTAGGTTGTTTGTTACAGGGAACAGCAACAGGACTTTTTTTTTAAAAATATATCCTCCACCTAAGTCTCCATGAAGACAACTTTAACCCTGATCTAAAATTCATCCCCATTTCATCGTTATTTTAACCTGTTAAAATTAATTTACTATTAAATTTTTTATATGTTATGTTAAAACTAAACAATCATAGTTGATTCAGTTATTATACGTAAGAAAGCAAACGTATGAGCAATACTATTTTATATATTAACATATATATCTAAATATATTTTTGCATTTATAAAGCTCATCATCATCTCATCTCAACCCATAACCCGTCATGGGTCGTAGGGGTGCCATGGTGGAAGCATCAGCAGACAGGGTCCTCCACTGCTCTCTATTCTCAGCAATGCGTACAAGTGTGGAGAAACCGTGTCCTGCCCATTCTTTGATGTTATCAGCCCAGGATTTTCTTTGCCTTCCTCTTCTCCGTTTACCTTCGACTGTTCCCTGGAGGATCGTTTTCGAAAGGGAGTCATGACGAGTTACATGCCCAAACCAGGCAAGCTTTCGACGTTTCACTATTGACAAAAGTGGTTCTTGATGGCCTGCATAGGTGTTTATCTTCTCTCTAACATAGACATTTGTTTTGTGCTCTTTATAGCAAATGCGCAAAATTCTTCTGTAACATTTATGCTCGAAAGCCTGAATCCTTCGCTCCGTATCTGCAGTGAGTGTCCAGCCCTCACACCCATACAAGAGAATAGATAATACAAGTGATTTGTATAATTTGATCTTCACAGGAAAACTGATGTTACTTTTCCAGATCACATTCAACCTTGTCATGGCAGCTGAGGCCATCTCAAGTCTTGTCTTGATTTCTTTATTTGATCTTCCATCACTACATATAGTGGACCCGAGATATTTAAAGGTGTTAACTTCTTCTAACGTTTGCCCATTTAACGTAATGTTGGTCGGAACATGTTTCTTATGGCTATCACCAATATCTTGCTTTTTTCTATATTAATTTCCATCCCATATGTTCTTGTTACTTTCTCCAGTCTAGAGGTAAGGTCTTGAAGTTCTGATTCTGTTCCAGCTATCAGATCAATATCATCAGCAAAACGTAGATTACACAGAGGTCGGCCTCCAATCGATATGGTTGATTTATAATCGTAGAGAGCCTCCTGCATAATATGTTCTAGATAAATGTTAAAGAGCACTGGTGACAGGATACATCCCTGGCGAACTCCTACAGTTGTTTTGAAAAATTCTCCAATGTCATTGCTTGCAAAAACAGCACTGCTTGCGTCCTTGTATAGTGCTTCAATGATATCTATGATGTTGGTATCAAAATTGAATTTTCTCATTATTTGCCATAAACCTTCATGCCAGACTCGATCGAAGGCTTTTGTGAAATCGATGAAGTTATGGTATAAATCATGTTGATGCTGGAGATGTTTTTTCGATCAGTAATCTAATATTGAAGATTTGTTCTGAGGTACTTCTTTTTGGTCTAAAGCCAGCCTGTTCCTCTGACAAGATTTCTTCTGATTTCTGTTTTATTCTGTTCAAAAGTATCCTTAACATCACCTTACTTGGATGACTAATAAGGCTAATGGTTCTGTAGTTCTTGCACATTTTTAGATTTCCTTTCTTTGGAAGCGGTATTACTAATGACTGCGTCCATTCTTTTGGCCATTTTTTTGTACTCCATATCTTCTGGCAAATTGTTGTCATGATTTTTACTATATCTGGTCCTCCATATTTCAAGAGCTCTGCTGGTATATTATCCACACCCGGTGACTTCCCTCCTTTCATCGAACATATAGCCTCTTCCACTTCTTCCCGTAGTATTGCTGCATTTCCGAGTTCTCTGTTTTCGCACTTAATGTTGTTTAATATGCCTAAGTCAGTGTCAAGTTTACAGTTATATAATTCTTTACAATATTCTGTCCACCTTCTCATTACAGCTGTTTTTTCATTGAGCAGAGCCCCATTGCTATCTTCTATGACAGTTACCCTGGGCTGTTGGGGTTTTGATAGTCTTCTTAATGTGTCAAAAACTGCCTTGCTGTTACCTTTTATTAGCCCCGTATTAATGGACTCACATTGATCAGCTACCCATTTTTCTTTGGCCTGTTTCATTTTCTTTCTAATATTTTTATTCACCATACTGTATTGCCATGCTGCTTCAGGAACCTCTTTCTTAACCTTTTTCATTTCCCGTCGTGTATCACATAACTTCAGAATGTCATCTGTAACCCATGGTTTGTTTATTTTCTTTCTTTTACCAAGTATTTCTGTTGCTGATTCAATGAGCACGTCTTTCATGTTCTCTGTGATTGAGTTGATATCATCCTCCAAAAAGTTGAGAGCTGCGAATTTTCCTCCAACAGTTGCCTCAAAGATTCCCGCGATTTCTGGATCTTTCAATTTGTCTAAATTGAATCTTAACTGAGAACATCTGTTTTGATTATAGTTCTTTTTGAGTTTAAGCTTGAGCGTCATCAATACCATGTCGTGATCACTACCAATGTCGGCGCCAGGAAAAGTCCTAGTCTTGGCTTTATTAATGCTGGACTTGAATCTTTTGGATACAAGAATAAAATCAATTTGGTTATGTATCTCAGTTTTTGGGGCATGCCACGTTGTTCTTCTTGATAACTTATGAGGAAATAGTGTATTTGCAAGGGTTAGTTTATAGTTGCTGGCAAATTCTAGTAGCCTTAGTCCTCGATCGTTGGTTTCTCCAGTCCCAAATTTCCCCACTGTGCCAGCCCAGTGACCGTATGCATCTGGCCCTATTTTAGCATTCCAATCACCTAGAACAATGAGAAGATCTTTCTTTGGAATTTTCTTAATTGCTTCATCCAAATTGTCATAAAATGTATCAATTGCCTCATCCTCATAGTCAGTAGTGGGGGCATATACCTGTATGATGGAGATGTTCTTTGGATGTGCTGCAATACGAATGGTGATAAGCCTGCTATTTATTGGGGTGCAGCTGATGACAGAGTTCAATCTATCTTTATGTACGATAAAACCTACTCCATGCTGATGTTTAGACTCATCTCCACTAAACCAAATTTTGTGACCATCATCCGTTATTGATTCACCTAATCCTGTCCATCTGACTTCTGCTAGGCCCAGGATGTCCCACGAGTATCTAACAAGTTCATGTGTTAGTTCTTTGACTTTTCCACACGCATATAGCGTGCGTACATTCCAAGTTCCAACAACAAAATTTTCTCTTGGAAGTTTCAAAACAGGTGTTTGTACCCCATTCGTTGACTTATCACTCTCAAGGGGCAATGAGAGCGCGGTCGTTGTTAATCCGGGCATCGGCCGATCCGGCAAATTATTACTGAGTTGACTTTCCATCATAACATTTCAGTGGGCAAGAGGTTTGCTTGGCGGTGCCCATCTCCTCTCCAAGTATCCTTGCAGGTACATACAAAAATGTACCTGGAGCAGTAACAATAGCCCTCAATAAATCTGTAATGTTTTGAAACACTGTCCGGTTGACACATCACAACAAAAAAAACCGCCATCTTGTTCACTCGGTAAACACAAACAGCGAACTCACATGACAGGCAAACTTGATGTTTTCATCTTTAAAATACTTATCAACACAATCCAGAAAATGAGCCAAACACACTACAAACTCATACAGCATTAATGAGGGCTGCTACCACAGATGCAGACTCCAAAACGACGACATGAAATGCACAACACAAAAAGTGCGGCCTACCACGCCATCTTGTATCCATTTATAAAGCTACTTCTTGTAAAAAGAAATTTCACTGGATTTACACCAGCTGGGGGCCTGTACGGGCTAAAACCAGTGCTTAATCCTTCACGAAACGCGACGGATCAGATATGTTAACAATTGTTCAGCCCAATGCAACATTGTTCTTGACTTTGAAAATATCTTGTGAACTCCCTTGAGATAGAAGCGTCATTACACTTCTATCTACACTCTGCCAAGAGTAATCGTGCGCGAAGGTAGACACCTTTGACGACCCATTTTAGATACTCTTGAGTTTTGGCCACTGTTGGGGAGGCAATCCGTGACAATGTATTATTATAACTTTTTACATTGTCTGCAACCAGACGATACGTCATGGCGTCAAAACCCAGACCATGCAGACCCAAGTGCAACAGTCCCAATTACGATGGTTTGGCCATGTCTGCAAAATGGGAGAAGATCGGCTACAACGACAAATATGGGAAACCAAGAGCCTGGGATCCAGACCTCCAGGACGACCCAGGGTTCGCTGGTAGGACAACATTAGACAATATCTGAAGGACCGAGGACTAGAGTGGAACCAGGCCAGGAGTAAGACAACATTAGACAATATCTGAAGGACTGAGGACTAGACTGGAACCAGGGCAGGAGTAAGACAACATTAGACAATATCTGAAGGACCGAGGACTAGAGTGGAACCAGGCCAGGAGTAAGACAACATTAGACAATATCTGAAGGACTGAGGACTAGACTGGGACCAGGGCAGGAGTAAGACAACATTAGACAATATCTGAAGGACTGAGGACTAGACTGGAACCAGGGCAGGAGTAAGACAACATTAGACAATATCTGAAGGACTGAGGACTAGACTGGAACCAGGGGCAGGAGTAAGACAACAATAGTACAATATCTGAAGGACTGAGGACTAGACTGGGAACCAGGCAGGAGTAAGACAACATTAGACAAATATCTGAAGGACTGTGGACTAGACTGGGACCAGGGCAGGAGTAAAGACAACATTAGACAATATCTGAAGGACTGAGGACTAGACTGGAACCAGGGCAGGAGTAAGACAACATTAGACAATATCTGAAGGACTGAGGACTAGACTGGAACCAGGGCAGGAGTAAGACAACATTAGACAATATCTGAAGGACTGAGGACTAGACTGGAACCAGGGCAGGAGTAAGACAACATTAGACAATATCTGAAGGACTGAGGACTAGACTGGGACCAGGGCAGGAGTAAGACAACATTAGACAATATCTGAAGGACTGAGGACTAGACTGGAACCAGGGCAGGAGTAAGACAACATTAGACAATCTCTGAAGGACTGAGGACTAGACTGGAACCAGGGCAGGAGTAAGACAACATTAGACAATATCTGAAGGACTGAGGATTAGACTGGAACCAGGGCAGGACATCCGATAGGACAATTTGACGCTCTCTCTCTGGCAAACCTCTTGACCCTAGTGTAGAAGAGGAACGACTAAGTAAGTATTATTTGAACCTCACTACAACCTTTACATTCCCACCACTCCCCCACTAAGCATTACATATTATCTCTTGTTGTTGTTAGTATTGTTTGCTTACATTGTGAGCTTACTTTAGTTTTTCTATTGTCAACACTTGTCCTATAGCTAAGAGTGAACTGCATGCCGGTAAATAATCTTTCTATTGTCAACATTTGTCCTATAGCTAAGAGTGAACTGCATGCCGGTAAATAATCTTTCTATTTTGTCTGTAGCTGGTTTTGAAACATGTAGTTCCCGGGGGTCTCTCAAGATAGAAAATATAACAGGACCACTGCATCCTCAGGCATGTCGTACAAGGCGACTAATATGAGTTTGTGCATGGTGCTTGCACTTTGTAAAACAAATGCCACAGAAATAACAGCGACAACAGCAGGTGGCTGCTTTTAAATGTCTTCCGGGGAACCACCTACAGTGGCGGCTCCATTCTCCCTAAGGAACTCAAAAGAAAATGGAATTAGTTTGTGTCTCGGACGATAGTACATTGGATTGTGTGAACATTGGATTGTGTGAGTGAACATTGGATTGTGTGAACATTGGATTTTGTGAACATTGGATTGCGTGAACATTCCAGAACATGTTTTATTTGCCGTCAAAGGACCTTATCTGTGACATATCTTCTTCTTTGGTCATTGGCCGCTGACTGACTTCGCAGTCAGTGACCATCACGTCTAGTGGCGTCTTGTAGGGCAGCAACGAACTGTCTTCACCTTGCTCAGTCCACAGCCATGTGGTGACACAGCTCTGGTTCATTTTTTGCATCTCTGCCTCTATAGTTTTCCGTCAGGTAGCTTTTGGCCAGCCTCGCTTTCGATTTCCTTCTGGAGTCCATAGCATGACAGTTCTGGTGATGGTGTCATGGTCTCTTCTGAGGATGTGGCCAACCCAATTCCAGCATCTACCCGTTATGATGGTGCTCATGTCTTCTTGGTGGTTCCGAGTTCACAGCTCTTGGTTGGTGATGGTGTTAGGCAGGTTGTGCGGAAAGAGGATCAGTTTCTACATTTCCTTTTCTGTTATTCTCCAGCATTCTGCGCTGTACAGAAGGACATAAATTGAGCCTGTGCCATATAGCGGGGCAGAAAGACCTGTGGCCAGATCTGATCTGAATATTTCTTTATTCGTTATCTTTCTGCTGTCGTCCGGTTCTGTTTCTCTGTTAAACTTTGAATATTTACATCTACAAAAATATAGAGCAGTGTTTCTCAAGCGGTGGGCCGCGGCACACTAGTGAGCCGCCGCGCCTATCAAAGTGGGCCGCACAAACTTTGTAAATTTACTAAATGAAGTATATTTTTAGTGATCATGTAATATAAGACTATTTCAATTGATCACAGTCGTAAAATGAAACGTTCTGAGATACCCCTGGTCGTATTCTGGATTCCTGTTAAAGACGAGTATTCTGTTATTGCAAAACGAGCTTTAATTAGATGTAGTTTTCTACGTTATATTTATGTGAGTTGGGATTTTCAACACTTACAAGCATTAAATGCAAAAAAAAAAACAAAAAAACAAGGGAAAGCCTCTCTGTGTTGAAGATGAAATAAGAGTTTGCTTATCTCAAATACGCGCTAATATCCAAGAAATTACTCAAAAGCATCAAGCATAAGCATCGCATTAGGACCACCAGGTTTGAATAAAAAACTTTTTTTTCGGTCAAATATATGTTCTAATTATATTAAACAATTAAAAGAAAATCGAATTGAGAGTTTTCTTTATTCTGAAGTACCCATAGATTAGTGTATTTAATTTAGTATATATCACTGTAATTGTTTATTCAGGCGCGAAGTCAGATAGGTGTGCCGCAAATCTTTAGAAAATTAAAAAGTCTGTCGTGAACACAAAAAGGTTGAGAAACACTGATCTAGAGTTTGATGTCTCAATGTTTACTTCTTGTATACGTTGAACTCTGTCTTTAAAGAGTCTATTAACTCTGCTTTAAATAAATATTTCATCTAGTTATTTTAATAACGCTTTTTTAAAAATCAATTCGTTCAGTTTTCAGTTGTTACCGTTTTCTTTCTGTGGGTTTTATGTGGCTCTATTTTCCTTTTTCCCATTTCATATTTTCTATATTCTGCCCCGGCCATTAAGAACAAAACAAAGTTAATTTGAACTTCTAGTAAATACAGGTCTCATTTACGGATTGTTAGTTAGAGATTTTTTAGGCAATGTAAATAAGATTAGCACACGTGATTTTAAAACAACATAAACCCTGTATCTCATATAAATGGGCTTGAAAATTATCATTTCCAAAAGTTTCATGCATTATTAACAGACGTGGACCACTGTAATTATGACGAAATATAAAAGAGTTCGAAACTTGAAACAATAAGACGATAGCAGGAGGAAGAATATGATGATGATAATTATGACGATGATGATGGTGGTGGTGATGAAGAGGGTAATGATGGTGATAGTGATGATGTTAATGATGGTGGTGGTGGTGATGGTGTTAATGGTGGTGGTGGTGGTGATGATGTAATGATGGCGATGATGATGGTAGTGATGATGGTAGTGGTGGTGATGATGGTAATGATGATGACGGTGGTGGAAATGATGGTACTGATGGTGATGATGATGGTGGTGGTAGTGATGATATTGGTGGTGGTGATGATGTTAATGGTGGTGATGATGGTGGTAGTGGTAGTGATGATGGTGGTGATGATGGTGGTGGTAGTGATGATGGTGGTGGTGGTGATGATGATAATGATTGTGACGATGATGGTGGTGGTAGCGATGATGGTGGTGGTGGTGATGATGGCGGTGGTGGTGATGATGGTAATGATGATAATGATGATGGTTGTGGTGATGATGGTTATGATGGTGATGATGATGGTTGTGGTGATGATGGTTGTGGTGGTGGTGATGATGGTAATGATGATGATAATGATGATGATGAAAAAGCACATCTAGAATAAGATGAAGAAGAGAAGACGACGAACAAAAATACAGAGAAGGAGAATACAAGATGGTGACGAAAATGTAGATATATGAGAAGAAGAAACAGTAACTTTTAACTAAAGTCCGAATTCTCAAACCTGGAACACAAAACGTCTGTTATGGAATGAGGACAAAACAAATATATTCGTGACAGAGTCCATTTCGGCAGGTTCAAAAAGAATTAACCCTATCAGACAGCATTTTAGCAAGCGAGAACCATGTGAGAAGTAAGGGTTAATTTATTTCTCCTTGTTCATTCTTTCTTGGTCTCTCTCATAAAATGAGAGGTCTGTCTCAGACTTCTCTCTACGGGTGATACCAGTTATCTTCACATTTCATGCACAACTGATACCAGATCTCTCCTGTTACAGGGGCAGTCTAGCACGTTTTTTTCCAAGACTAGCTTATTTCAGGTCTTCATGATGCTAGCTGACAGACACACTAGTAGGCCTTTTTTTTGAAGTAGTATTTATCAGAACAGCATAAGAACGCAGGCTTAGTTCTTACTTTGTGGCTGTTTTTTTTTAATTATTAATATACTACTGGACAAAAGTTAAGGGTCACCAAGAAAAACTCCACTATGGACCAAATAAATGCAACCAGGTGTAAACAATTTATTACAAAATAAAATTGATTCATCCGTGGAAAAGATCAGTCAAGTGTTTTTTAATAATGTGTGACTGTCTAACAAAACGAAATTCAACTCACTTTTTCACCTTTTGAACTAGTGGGGCGTGGTGCAAAAACTACGAGTTTTTGCAGCAACAATGGCAATTTTTAATTGATTGGCAAACTGTAAAGACAAGTGAAAATGTCATTAAAACTGAGCTCAGAGAAATTTGTATACATTTCTGTGTGCACTAGGTTAATTTTTTTTAAATGTCCAAAAACTGGGTCACTTTAACCCGCACGTGAAAATTGCCATTGTTGCTGCAAAAACTCGTGGTTTTTGCAACACACCCCACTAGTTCAAAAGGTGAAAAAGTGAGTTGAATGTCGTTTTGTTAGTAAGTCACACATTATTAAAAAAACACTTGACTGATCTTTTCCACGGATGAATCAACTTTATTTTGTAATAAATTGTTTACACCTGGTTGCATTTATTTGGTCCATAGTGGAATTTTTCTTGGTGGCCCTTAACTTTTGTCCAGTAGTAATATAATGAAAAAAGTGCTCTGTTGTGTGTAGTTCACGGAGGTATCTGATGAGACTTGGAGGTCAGAGTGGCTAAGAGGTATGGCGACCGCCTCTAATTCTAAAGTTACCGCGTTCGCTCCCAGTACAGGGAATATAATTGATGGACATTTTTTTCAGAACCTGTGGTTGCTAATGATGACACACTACCCCCTCCACTAATGTCCTCGGTAGTGAGATCGGACTCCAAGCCTCTTCGGACAAGGGCTAAAAAATAGGAGGCCCCATTTGCTCACATTAAAAATCCCTCAGCAGTTGGAAATCGTAAAGAGTAGGCCATACGGCTGCTGCCCTAGCCTAATTTAAAACTATTAGGAAACCTAACCACCACAAATATATTTATAGAATGTGTGATTCTTGTATACATACAATGGGATCATCGTCGGTTCTACGGAGTTCGTGCACTTTGCTGAGATCCTCCTGTTGGGATCTATCTCATGGAGGAGATTGGAGCACTGATGGAGTTGTGCAGTGAAGATGGTCGTTAAAACCAAACCAATCATGAAGTCACATTTACTAGAGCAGCATAACATCGCAGGCCTAGTTTTTTTTTAAAAACTGAAAATAGTGTCCTCCTCTCTGTAGTTCCCGGGGGTATCTGAGAAGCCTAAAACTGAAGATGGCTACAGTTCTCTGAGGCTTGTCGTAAAAGGCGACCAGTATCTGGTTGTTGGCAGAGTCTGGCAAGTCATCATGTAAAATACTGCTGCAGAAGCAAGGGTTCCTACAAGGATGCCAGAAACAAAACAAAATAACATTTATAATGGCCAATAACTTGACATTATAAGAAACAAAAAATTTCTGCCCGCTATCAAATTATGTGTTGAACAAACGCTGAGCTGCTAATTTGACATTTCATTTTATTTAACAACGTGACTGTTAGTTTTCTTTATTTTTGTTTCATATAAATTAGTTCGACAGGAATGAAGTATAACTATTTAAATATAGGAAGTAACTTTTCAATTACTATGAATCAAGATCTTTTTACTCCAGTTTCCAGAACTCATATATTATATCTATATATATATATATATATATATATATATATATATATATATATATATATATATATATATATATATATATATATATATATATATATATATATATATATATATATATATATATATATATATATATATATATATATTCTTCATTGTGCTATATAAACATAGACAATAAACAATCAATGAGAAGAAAGAACTGAGGTCTTTGAGATGTGGCTAAATACATAACGGGATACGTCTCATGCAAAGAGAAAAAAATAAATAATGCAGTCTTTGCAAACCTATGAATGACAAGAGAATTAATGAAGGAGATCAAAATTAGGAAGCTATAATATTTTGGCCATGTAAAGAGACAAAACACAGTCCTTACTGAAGACCATAATGGGAGGAAGAGTTGAAGGCAAACATTCAAGAGGAAGACATCGCTGTCAGTGAGAAGACAATATCAAGAGATGGACAGAAAATAGTCCATCAGAGTGCACCATCACAACTAGAGACAGCAGACGTTGGAGATCCATTGCAGTCGATCTTCAATGTGGCGATGTCACCTGGTGATGAAGAAACTGTTGATCAATTGTAATAATTGTCTGCCTCCACCATTTTGTGTCTTGAATATTGTCCTTATACACAGTATGAAAGTTATATCACAGAAATAATCAAAATACGTTTTTGTACTGGTGGTAAAAACCTAATCATAATATTTACTTATAACGTGTACCAGAAATCTGTACATCTCCTACTTACAGAAAGAGATAATAAGATTAGCATTTCAGTAGTGCTTCAGATCACCAATCACCAATCACCATGTGACATGTCAATCTTTGATCGTAACATTTTCCTGTGCCATCCTTTTAACTTTTTTCTGTGCCCTTCCTTTTACTTGTTCTCACCCGCAGATTGACGTTGTTTTCGCGTTCAGAGTTCAAGGTTTTCTTATCACAACTTGTTCTAATTTGTCACTCCCTTAATTTTTATTTGATCGCTAGACCTTTTTTGAAACAACATTGACTTCTTTTTGTGCAGAGCTTACTTGCCCCATTGACTTTTCACATATCGCTATTTCCAGGTGGAGTAAGAGTCTACACTGAGCGATATTATTAGCTCAGACTTTTTGGCTGGGAAGATACATAAACGATGTTGTTCACAGGTTTCAATATGAATGGATAGACGGTATATGAAGATAAGTTGTCAGTTTGCACATACCGTGTCGGAAGATGTCAATCTGATTAAAGATTAAGACACGGACGGTAAGACACAAATGTGATTTTGGAGCACGGAAAGCTACGAAATTGTTAACGTCCACACCGCGTTGTAATAAACAATTACAATGAAATAACATCTGCGAGGAGATTATAATATTAAATCTGTGAAGTAGTGAGTTTGCAAACACGACAGGCAAAACGGAAGAAGCGAGACCGTGTATGGTCATGAAAGAAAGGCAAATGAATGTGTAAATGATATGTAAAGAAAATATCTTGTACGTCATGCAGAATGTTCTACGGATGAGGGAAAAAAGACCCCTGCCGACATGAAAATTAATTCATGGTTGCTTTGGCACGAAAATGCTCAAATAGAATCAGGCGCCCGCTGCTTCCATTCCACCACTTTACTTTGTATCTGCCCTAGAAACGTTACCCTTCTTGAGCATTAATGTTAAACCAAGCGAGTCGTCCGATGAAAGTTCGTTTGAACAGCAGAAAACGCCAATGGTATTATATTTAAACATGTTTGAATATGCACATAAACGTATTCAAATGTTAATATAATAAATATGTACACCAGATGTCAACATCATCCACTCTCTACTCCTACATAATTTTACTATTGACGGAACAGTTAACAATACCTTTGGGAACTAACAGTGATGGAATCTAACACCAACAACAAATCATCATCAACACCTGGCTAGTAAAATATAACTGTCAGGCCCAGCAAAAGAACTTTTTTTAAAGGATAGCCACTTTAAAGTCACTACCAGTTATGAAAACGTCAGCGCTTCATTGTTTCATAAAAACGCTATTTTAACTTTGTTAACTATAATTGATTATTAAATGTGTTATCTGTAAATAATAATAGATTTTTTGATTTGATCATTATTGACTGAATTGCACCCGTATGGCTCAGTTAATTTAAATAATATCATCTTGAGCTATTAAAGTAATACTTTACTGAATCAATGTCGTAAATTTTTGATAGGTAATTATGATCGATTCTGGTCCCGTCTGAATAGAACTGAAAACAGATGGTGCTCAATGAGAGATAATGTAAAGAAATAGATTTCACGAGTGAAATGGTGAAAGGTAGAGTCTGTCCCTGGATTTTGAGAAGATACTCTATTCCAGCCTATCGTTTACGACTGAAATTTGTTGATCAGACAGTTTCCTTCTTGTATATATTAATATATATATATATATATATATCAACCACTCACTTACAAACACACACACAGATAAGTGACGACAATTAGACGCACAAACGTGAAACTATATTAATGGAGTAGGGATATTGGGCCGAGCTGACCGACACAGGTAAATTAAGTTTTATGTTAAGTTTATTTATCATAAAGAAAACTTCACAACATTAATATCAAATATCAAATATATAAAAAAATCATAGGTAAGAATTAATAAAGAAATAGACCCATAAGTGCAATTCCCTCTGTTGAGACAAGATCCCGTTAGAAGAAGTTATTAACCCCCAAAAGGTCAAAAGATTAGCACTATGGTATAGAATTTGACTATACTGTAAAGAACAGAGTTTCTGGTTAATCTATTCTGAAATGAACAGTATGAGCAAACATAAGAAGGGGGGAAAAAAAACAAAGTGAGTACATTAGTTATACAATATAAGAATTATTCATCCCTGCTTTCTCTCGCTCTGACAAACATGTGATCACATTTCATTCTCGCTTACCAAATAAGTGTTGACAACAGCTTGAACATATCTCCATGCTCCAGGTAACAGATTCAGTGTCGGTTCTTTTGGCAAAGTAAGCCCCAGTTCCTCAAATGACTGATTAATCCTATTATTTGGTGAACGCTTACTTTGTTACTTATTATTATTGACTCTGTTCATCACAGTCACAGGTATGAAACAAACTTCGAGATCAAATGTCCAGGTATGAAACAACAGGAAGCAATCTGAGATCAAATGTCCGACAAGTGTATTCGTAGCTTGTAAATAAATATTCGATAGTTAAATAGAATGTCAGGTAGATAAATCTTTTCTGGGTAAATCCTCGCCACAACACAAGTGGTCGGTAGTCGGGAAATGTTAAATTTGATATTCTTCGCCACAGCGAGCTGAATGTAGATGAAAATGCAAAAGAAATCTGGGTAGCTAAATGTCCAGTTAAATTTTATTCTTATAGTGTCATATATTGGTACGCTCTCTCTCTCTCTCTCTCTCTCTCTCTCTCTAGGTGAGACAAGAGGCCAACCAGGTCAACCTCGAAGACCCGATAATTACAATAAGAATGTCTTTTCTTGTATTTGTTGGACTAGACTTAGACCCTTTCTCAGATTAAGGCCGCTGGTAGATTTTGGGTTTGTGACCCGTACTCGATATAGGAAGAAAAATACAAACATTTAACCACAATCTCAATTCAATCCTAACCCGCGTAAAGGTATAATTTATTATTATCGTTTTTAAAAAAACCCCGTGAAATAAGCGCTAGTCATTTATAAAATTACTCATAATGAATTAGAAATAAATATATATTTCGTCAGCACTCATAATGAATAGTGCATTTACTAGTCGATTAAAATATCTCTTACTGGTTAATAGCAATTAATTAAATCAACGCTACAGCCGGAACATTTTAGCTATAAATTATTTTAATTCTGCTAGCCAATTAACACAGTAAATCCTAGTGAAATATAAATGACGAACTTTTTAACAATTAAATCACTCAACACAGAAAATCTTAGTGAAATATAATGCCGGACTTAACAATTAAATCACTCAAAATTCTAGTATAATATTTACCGAAACACAGAAATATGACTATCTCCAATTAGAAAAACTAAGAAATTCCACTGGTATAATGGATCTAGAATTCGAAGCTAGACGTCTGAAAATTCTGTGGGTAGTAGATAAACTGAGTTTGAAGGATGCGGTATATATATCAATTTGGTGGAAAATCGCAAACGAGTGCGATTTATCACGCCTTTGGGGAAATCTGTGGTCAAATTCTGAATGAAAGCTAAATTTGCCACTTTCGCCGACCGCTAGACGTTGGCCCACGAGCAAATCGTCTCTTCGATCTCGTCGTTCCGTAGCTTAATTACATTCCGAACAAACGGATGAAGGGGGGGGGGGGGGGTAAAACTGTGATTATCTCCCTTGATTACCTCCCCCTTGATTTCTCTTAACTTATCGTGCCCTTTATTTTCTTCATTAGCTTATGTATGAAAACAGTCCTAGTGTCTATAAGACATAGAGAAACGAAAAAAATAGGCGTGGCTACAATTATGAGTTTGACAAATATAGAAGTACGAAGGTTCTGCCTTAACAAAACGTGCATAACTAATAAGGAAGCAAGGTGGGAGCAAAACGTGTGATATATGTAATATATTTACATAACTCTGTCACAATCAATTCAGTTGAGGGCTCAACAAAAGTACGAGCAAATCTCTTTTTCCTCACAGAAGAGGCTAGAAGATAAAAAATTCATGATAGCTTAGATGATCTCAGTTGTTATACTTGATTTATTAAAATTTATGTGAGGCTCCCTGAAGTAAAAGCATCGTTCTTGTATTGATATCTCTGCCAAGTAATCTTGAGCGAAGGTTGATACCTTTGAATACCCTTATCATTAAACTCTAAATTTGGACATTGTTTGATCACTGCTGTAAAGCAGGGGACACATACACGCGACACACTATTAAATACATACGCGTCTTCTTTAACCCTCTCATAACAGTTTCTAGTGTCCTTCTCCATGTGTTGTTTGGTCTCCCTTTACCTCTCTTCAGGGACGGCCTTGGTAATTGTGGGGCCCGATTATGACCATTCTGATGTAGTGCCCTGGGATTAAGATAATAGTTTTGTTGTAACAGGTTTTATGTCAGCATAGGGAGCCGCGCTTGTGTAGTGGTTACAAAACTGCGCTGGCGACCGGGTGACCCAGGTTCAAACCCGGGCGAGGACATTTGAAGATTTTTCGTCGACCGGGATTTGGACCGGATTAACTCGAGCCCTGGCGAGGACATTTGAAAGAGTGTCGTCGACCAGGGACTGGCGGCCCCTGAGCCGACCCAGCTCTAATGGGTACTTCCGAAATCGGCGAGTATCTGCCTGAATGGCGTGGGACACCTGTCTCTGTACAAGAAAAAAAGGGATACTCACGTAAAAGTCAGTCTCAGGTTAGACATACTAACCTGAGATTTCGCCTCGAGTAATAGCGAGCGTATAAAAAAAAATTTTTTTTAAATGTCAGCGTATAGTTAATAAATAAAGGTAAAAAAGGATCCCGTTACACGCCCATTGAGGCATATTGGGAATATGGTGTTAGGCCCATATTATCTTGACCGTCGGCACACTAGGGGGGATGTGGTAAGCATCACGCCGGCCGCCTTAACCTTCCCAGAAGTTGCTCTGGTACCCATTTGGAGCTGGGTCGACCCAGGAGCCGTTTGTGGCCTAAAAATATCCCACCTCATCTGGGGATCGAACCATAGACCACTGCGATAGGAAGCCAGTGCACTAACCACTATGCTACCGCTGCTCCTTAATAAATAAAGACATAGTGTAATTTTCAATACAAGTTAATAGCATACTTTCTTGATATCTAATTTGAAATGTTCTTTGTTCCTTATGTTTTGTTTTTCAAAGCTGCAGACGAGAACCCGAGTGCTGGACCCTCTGTGTTGGGTTAAGTAGGCTAAATCGGCTCAAGGGCGACTATTCCTCTCTTACCCTGGGTCGTCCAGAATCAGGAGTGTCATGTAATATTATCAACAGGTTTCTTATGTCTTATCCATCGCCAACGTCTTCTTCTCGTGTAATTTAATAATAGATCAATATCTTATGATAATTTCCGCAGAAGCTTTTCAGCAGTGCAGTTCTGACCTTTAGAGACACATCAATTTCTCGTGCCTGGTGTGGCGAATATGTGGCTTTAATTTCTTCATTTCTTTCCTTCGTCCTGTAACCTAGGTTATAAACTACTCCCCCTTCCAGCATGTCGTAAGAGGAAGTCGATATGAGCTTATACATAGAGCTGGGAACCTCATCATTTAAAATAATTGCTGCAGACACCGCCGCTGGAAGAACACATGAATACTTTGGTGCAGGCGTCCTGCAAAGGAATCAGCAGGAGGGACGACTTCTTTCTCCATATGAGATAAAAAAAAAGGACTTGATATTAACAGCCTATGCGATCATTGAGACACAGCGTTCTATTAACATGTGTGTTTCTGTTCTATCCACTTAATGACTTGTTCTCGATCTAGACCAGCGGTTCTTAAAGTGTGGTCCACGGACCCTTGGGACTCCCCGATACCCTTTAAGGAGTTCCACGAGGCCTAAACTATTTTCATAATAATCTAAGACGTTATTTGCTTTTTTTTTAACTTAACATTTTACCTCGTTTTGGTGAGGCGCGCTCCTTTCAACCTAGACATAGTCCGTCGGTTATATTAGGCGCATGTCCAAATATAAAAGACCACGTGGTCTAGAATTGTAGTTAAGTACTTTCACTCTCATGCTCACACGGTATAAACCACATAAACAAAAGCTCCTAGGGGTCCTCATTGATATTTAAGAATGTAAAGGGGTCCTGAGATGAAGAAAGTGTGAGAAACTGGTCTCGGCAAAATAATGTTTTATTGCTTCTTTTCATTACTTTTCATTCAAACCAGGTAAATTCCGGAAGGAGTTCCGGTCTGCGTGTATCTGCTGCTCACGGTGCTGTCAACGGGAGAAGCCACAGCACAGTCAAGTTCGTAAGTGTGGACAGAACGTTGTTGTGGCATTGGGGGAGCGTATGTGTAGGGAAGGGTGTAATGTTTTAGACAGCGCCGTATTTCAAGCTTCATACCACTCATTGGTATTCTGGTGTTTTATTGTAATTTCCCTAATAGGTGCAAAATGGCTTAGAAATATTTTTGTGTTGCGTTTGTAAACGTTACATCACAGTTTTCTGACGGATGTTTGTTCATCTTTCACATAATATGTTCAGTATCATTTAGAAGGTATTTTAAAAACGTAATGGTGTGGGTGGGATGGTACTTCCATTATTAACTATAAAAGAAAAAACAATCAGCGTATAATATAAAAATGAGTCAGAAATAGTTATGGATTGCAGTGGCCATTCACTTGAGCACAATGAAAAAATATGAGAGAAAAAAAAAGTTGCTTCATTTGCTTGCGCATTCTAAATTTGTCCCCGTTGTATTTTCAATAAATTTATTTTTTCACATCATAAATAATATATGTATTTTATTTACAAAATTTATTTTCGTGTATATTATAATTATTATTGTTTTATTTATGTCTTTGTGCCCGGGTCCTTTCGGGTGGCCATTTTATCCACATTGGAATCGGTTACAACTACTTAGCATGTTTTTCCATTTACGTGTCCTTTCATTTTTTTTATTCATTTATATGTATTGAACTTACCTCTCACGTTCTCTTCTGTTTTCGTTCGTTTGTCCCCCGACAAGTGCATGATGGCCATAACATAGACACTTTATTAGTCCTTTGTTCTAGTACAGACACATTACCTATTATCACTCATCCCGCTCTTTCTATTTTCGCAGATGAAATGGAACCATTGTCGGCCAAAAGGTGATTTATAGAAAGTGTTGGATGTCTGATGGCAGGGTTACATCTAATTTGAATTACCTTTCCCAGAATGTGAAGGTGTCCACATGGTAGGGTTGTCTAAAGCTCAGCAATAATTCTAAATTAATCTGTCATGATGGGAACAATAAAGTAAGTTACGTCAGTCACAGGGAATAATAGCATCGATACAGGAACATCGGCATCATTGTGGACTGCAAGGTGGGCGACAGATGCACGTTGTTTCTGATAAGTGGCTGATGGTTACTCAAATTAGTTTTGTGTTGAAGGCAATAACACTGTTGACGTCATACTGGCTGTTGCTGTAGCAGATACCTAAAACTAACTGGAGTAATAATTGGAATAAGCAGTAATATTTGTAGTAGTTATGTATTAGCATTCAACAAACTTACGCCAAGTCCTGTCTCGTGCCATCAGGTCAAGGTCCTTCCAAGTTCGTTTGTTCTTCTTGATCCGTTTCACGTCTGTCTCCAGTTCTCTTCTCTATGTGCTCTTTAATCTTCCTCTCCCTCCTCTTACCCGGGGAATCCCCGAGCAAGGGCATCCTAGTAATGCTCTCAAAAGGTTTCCTTAATGTGTGTCTTATTCATCGCCAGGGTCTTCTTCTCAAGTCTATAGTATCACCTACATACATTTAGCTGCAATGATAACGTCTTTAGTAGTCATAGCAAACGTTTCTGTAGTATTCAGTGTCACATAAGTAGTGTTAATTGAGGTGACTACATTTTGAGTTATGGTGTAGCAGTTGTTGTCCCCTACAGTTCCCGGCGATCTCAGAAGAGACTGTTGCTGCTAAAAACTTGTCGCAACTTATTCTGACCATGCATTTTGACTATATTCATTTTTTAATGCATGGGAGGGAACTCATGAAATTGAAGTCACTTTTATTTCTACAGTCGTCTAATCTTGATAGCTATCGTTAAGAAGTTGTCTTATCTTGATAGCTAGGGTTGCCGATAGCTGTGTGAACGATTTTGAGTCACGACCATATATGGAGCGCTCAGATCGTCAGTTCTTTGAAAACAGTTGGCAATCGCAATGTTTCAAGATTCATTTCCTTTTAAGGTAATAGGTCTTAAGTCGAACATTGTAGAACATTCTTCGTTTCGTAAATTGGCCTGAGTTGTATTCGATTCGCGTTTTCTGCGCATGTCCCTTTTTGTGGCGTTGGTAAAACGATTTCCGCCCAGGTCAGTCTGTGCTGAGAAGCTGTGAAGGCGAGACGTAGCTATGTGCTAGTCTTCGCTTAGTTTATTCAGGAAGGAGTCCTCATGATTGTTGTTCCTATCTTGAGATGATATATCTCTGTGTTATTCCTAATGCCTGGAGGCATATGTGATTATTCATTTAATTCCTTATGAACAGGTAATTAAATCCCTTTTTTTGGCTGAGTAACTTTATCGCCATCTTGTGATGTTGACTTTTGCTTAGCCTGCCTTATTCTAAAGTCTACGATATGACTAGTTTGCTCAGCTCACGATCCACTTAGATTGTCACGCATCGATTGATGCCTGTCCTACGGACTATTTGCTTCCTGAACTTTGTTGATGGATCTAGGTTTGATACCTTTGCTGTTTGCTGGACATAGAGGACGATAATGTGACGCTCAAAAGACATGCCTGTCTTGTTGAGGTCAGATAGAGGAGACCATATTTAATCTCCTAGTTGATATCTAATAGCTCTTATGGAAAGGGGGAAGTTTACTACCTGACTACATGTACAGCGGCTTCATGATATCCTAAAAGGCAGATGATGCACATTATTTTGATGCTGTCTGCTGTGCCTGTTGAATTGACGACATATGTAATAATGACTGTTTGATCGTACCTATGATGTACCTGCTTGTTTATGTCTACACACTTCGTCATTGTGGCGTTTATAATAAATTATACAAAACCGTCACTAGCTGTTGCAAGCATCATTGACTTTTCACGTCGTGAGTTAACGTGACGTCCTTGTGTGGATTGCCTTGCTTGTAATGCTCACTGTCTGAATACACATCTACATCCTACACACTTAAACCAGACAAAAGACACCATGCTACTACGCCTCATCATCCCTGGTGTCTGAGGGTGGCACACTACTCTGCAAAGGCCAGGATTGTTATACCTTTAGAGAAGCAGATGAAATACAACACCCTCAACGTTGTGTGGCAAAGGTGACATCCTCCACAGAACATTTATCAACACATATAATACTTACGCAACATTTGCTACGCTACATTTGACCGAAAACCCGCAGAAACATAAACATATAAATATAAATATACAAATAACACATAAACATATAACATGTAAACAAAAGAATGAGATGAAACACAGAAGACTCAGTAGAAGTATAAGGGCACAGTTCACAAACAAACAGGCCACTTAACTTATGGAACTCCAATCGTCAGTACAGCAAACAGGATGTAATCAGCATTCTGAGATCAAAGATCCAACGTTGATTGCCATCTGTACTTGCATCAAAACAGCTACGACGATGGTTGAGACTTGAGTTTTCAAACGGTACATGCAGTGTACAAGAAGTGTAGAACTCGTCAGCGATGGAACTTGGCCTTCTCCAAAGCAGAACAGCAACAAATCGATTCTCCCGTATGTAACAACACTGGGAAATGTCACTTTCTTGACTTGGAACAGCAATTGTTGAAAATTCCAAAAAAGTTCCTGGGCAACGCCGAGTAATTTCGTAACTCTGCACTTCTGTTGTTGTCTTGTAGATGTTGTCTGTAGACTGTTGTAGAGTGCTGAATGAAGCGGGTAAGGGACCCCGAGTATGCTGGTACCAGATCAAACCAGCTTATGGCCACCAAATGTAGCGTAGCAAATGTTGCGTAAGTATTATATGTGTTGATAAATGTTCTGTGGAGGATGTCACCTTTGCCACACAACGTTGAGGGTGTTGTATTTCATCTGCTTCTCTAAAGGTATAACAATCCTGGCCTTTGCAGAGTAGTGTGCCACCCTCAGACACCAGGGATGATGAGGCGTAGTAGCATGGTGTCTTTTGTCTGGTTTAAGTGTGTAGGATGTAGATGTGTATTCAGACAGTGAGCATTACAAGCAAGGCAATCCACACAAGGACGTCACGTTAACTCACGACGTGAAAAGTCAATGATGCTTGCAACAGCTAGTGACGGTTTTGTATAATTTATTATAAACGCCACAATGACGAAGTGTGTAGACATAAACAAGCAGGTACATCATAGGTACGATCAAACAGTCATTATTACATATGTCGTCAATTCAACAGGCACAGCAGACAGCATCAAAATAATGTGCATCATCTGCCTTTTAGGATATCATGACAAGCTGTACATGTAGTCAGGTAGTGAACTTCCCCTTTCCATAAGAGCTAGAGATATATCAACTAGGAGATTAAATATGGTCTCCTCTATCTGACCTCAACAAGACAGGCATGTCTTTTGAGCGTCACATTATCGTCCTCTATGTCCAGCAAACAGCAAAGGTATCAAACCTAGATCCATCAACAACGTTCAGGAAGCAAATAGTCCGTAGGACAGGCATCAATCGATGCGTGACAATCTAAGTGGATCGTGAGCTGAGCAAACTAGTCATATCGTAGACTTTAGAATAAGGCAGGCTAAGCAAAAGTCAACATCACAAGATGGCGATAAAGTTACTCAGCCAAAAAAGGGATTTAATTACCTGTTCATAAGGAATTAAATGAATAATCACATATGCCTCCAGGCATTAGGAATAACACAGAGATATATCATCTCAAGATAGGAACAACAATCATGAGGACTCCTTCCTGAATAAACTAAGCGAAGACTAGCACATAGCTACGTCTCGCCTTCACAGCTTCTCAGCACAGACTGACCTGGGCGGAAATCGTTTTACCAACGCCACAAAAAGGGACATGCGCAGAAAACGCGAATCGAATACAACTCAGGCCAATTTACAAAACGAAGAATGTTCTACAATGTTCGACTTAAGACCTATTACCTTAAAAGGAAATGAATCTTGAAACATTGCGATTGCCAACTGTTTTCAAAGAACTGACGATCTGAGCGCTCCATATATGGTCGTGACTCAAAATCGTTCACACAGCTATCGGCAACCCTAGCTATCAAGATAAGACAACTTCTTAACGATAGCTATCAAGATTAGACGACTGTAGAAATAAAAGTGACTTCAATTTCATGAGTTCCCTCCCATGCATTAAAAAATGAATATAGTCAAAATGCATGGTCAGAATAAGTTGCGACAAGTTTTTAGCAGCAACAGAGACAAAGAAAGATAAAGCTATTGCCTTCTTCTTCTTCTTCTTTGATCCATAACAACCAACCGTCAAAGCAGTCAGCGGCCATCACGCCTGGTGGCGTCTTGTAGGGCAGCAACAAATTGATTCCACTTTGCTCGGTCGGCGGCCATCCTTCGTACAGTGCCCCAACTGTGGTTCATTCTTTGCATTTCAGCTTCCACAGTTCTCCGCCAAGTTGTTTTTGGTCGGCCTCTCTTTCGCTTTCCCTCGGGGATCCATAGCATAGCTGTTCTTGTGATGGTATCAGGGTCCCTTCTGAGGACGTGGGCAACCCAACTCCAGCGTCTGCCAGCTATGATGGTGTGCATGTCCTCCTGGTTACTCCGAATACGTAGTTCTTGGTTGTTGATGGTGTTTGGATTGCCGCCTTAGGCGTGGCATAAAAGGCGGTTAATATGAGGGTTGTTCATGGGGTTTGCTACCTCATCATCTCAACCACATTGTTACAGAAACCACCATTGTATGATTATGTACTTGTATGCAAATTTCGTGTAACAAGGCAAACTACAGTTGTGGTTCAATAAGGAGCGAAATCGTAGTAAAACAGACAAGATGTAGTTGCAGTGTTCAGTATAATGCTGATTGAAGAAATATTTATGTTGAGAGTTGTAGGTGATGATTATGATGATATAGAAGAGGTTGCGAAAATTATGGTATAGTATTATTAATAATCTCAACGCCAGTATTTCAGTGTAATTGTAACCGAAGTAATGGTTATAATGAAACGTGTTGTTGACGTTGTAACATTAAAGTTCGAAATGACAATGTTGGCAGTAACAGAAGAATATACCCAGAACGGAAGATCTTTTATATTTGGACATGCGCCCTAATATAACCAACGGACCCTGTGTCTAGGTTGAACGGTGCGTGCCTTGCCAAAACGAGGACAATTTTTATTGAAACAAACATATTACCAGCATATTGGCCAGCATTGTTCCAGGGAGTCTCTGAGGAGACAAACAAAGAATATGGCTACTGTTACGTCACGTATATTGTAAGAGGCATCTAGTTTCAGGTGGAGCATGAGGCTTGCAATTTCATCTAGTAAAAAATGGCTACAGAAAGCACAACAGTGAGAGTACACAAATGCTCTTAAACACGCTTCCTGAACGGAGACGGTACATTGGTCGCCTCATGCACCGTGAGGAGTGAAAAAGGAAATAATAATGATGAATAAGCCAATAAACAATAGGAAAATATGAACATAGTAAAGTGAAGGACAGTCACTTAATGTTGAAACGGTCGGAGCTGCAAGCACCGTGCTGGAACAAGGGCCAAGAATAAGCCCAACCACCTGTCTCCCTGGGCACACACCGAGTGCAGGATGCCGCTGAATCCCAGAAATTGGATGTCCTCAGCTCTGATACACAGGATTCGAGGTGCCTGAAATCCTACTATACTCTGTGGTACCCTACCCCACGAACACTGGTTGAGGATTGCCAAGTCTCTCTTCAGATAAACATAATAGTAATGTTAATATTAGTAACAGTAATAACAGTAATACTATTTTTAAGAAAAACAAAGCTAAAAAAAAAAAAAAAAGGAAACAAAATCAGAAACATCATGAACCAGAAGAAACAACACAAAAAACTAAAACCAATAATAAAAAAACACGTTTGACTAATCATAAGATAATTTTTTTTAAAAATAAAGTAATACAAGAAGTAAGCAAACAATAAATTATAATGTAAATTGTCATCGCCAGCAATAAATATTAAATGACAATATGGATTCGAGTTTATCACTAAATTGAAAATAAAATGACACTAAATACCCTTATTATAACCGAAATTTTGTCATAGCCGGAAGTTGTATTGCGGATAAGGTCTCACAGCAGATAAATTCTTCTACGGCACGCGCCTCAAAGAGCCTCTGACAGCCAAGCCCAGCTCCCGACCTCAATTTGAGCCAGGCGGAACTGTTTCCACTGACGGTAGAAGGGGCGACGGCGAGTCACTGGCGCCTTAAAACCAGCAGCTTCGAGCAGATAGGGCTCGTGATCATTGGTTGGTAGCCTATCTAGGAGAAAGTAAAACTCTGATTTCAAACCACCACTGCCTTGTGGGAATATCCGTTTATGGGAAAAGCTTCTGGAGTAAACCGTGAGGAAAAATCCAGAGTCAAAGTCCCTAAGGCAGTATAATGTTGATTCCACATTATTCTGGCAACTGCTGGAACGTAGCTGGACCAAACTGTATCAGCTACTGCCATTCCTTTGGATCTACCGGCTGCGTGGAGAGGGGGGGGGGGGGACACACTGCATGGGAAACAGCTTGATCTCCATATAACTGCCCAAGCTCGCTCCCTGGAGAGGACGCTGCAGCTTCATGCTTTAGATGTCGAATCCCGTAGTCAGTTGTGACTGAAGGGGCTATTATTATTATTATTATTATTATAACCGAAATTATGTTAAATAGAGCAGACTAAGATGGCGGATGAGCGGAGGTAAGTGAAGACCATCTGATACTAGTTCGCTCTCCTCCCATTTCTTAAAAAAAAAAAGAACTAAAAAAAAATTGAAGAATAGCTGAAGTAACCGGTGACAAGTGGTATTATTGGTAAAACAGACAAGATGTACCTATGGTGTTCAGTGTAATGCTGACTGAAGTAACCGGTGTCAAGTGGTATTATTGGTAAAACAGACAACATGTAGCTGTAGTGTTCAGTGTAATGCTGACTGAAGTAATATTTAAGTTGAGAGGTGTAGTTGGTGATATAATATTCATAGTAGTAAAATAAAATTGCTCCTTCAGTCATAACTGACTATGGGAATGCGCCCCTGAGGTGACAGCCCTCAACTGCTTTTTTCCTGCTGCACTTTTCGACGTTTTCTCCTCTCTTCTGGTTGCCGTGAGAGCTTTTTTTCGCCCAATCTGATGTGGCGCCGTAGAGAGCATCACCACTTGATGCGATCGGCAGCTTCATTGTCCCAGGTTGCTGAATTTATATCCAGTGCCCTCAGGTCTCTCTTGCACACATCTTTGAACCTCAGCTGTGGTCGCCCAACTGTTCTTTTGCCATCTGCCAGTTGTCCGAATAAGATATCTTTCGGAATGCGACAATCTTCCATGCAGCAGACATGGCCAAGCCAGTAGAAGTAATGGCAATATTTTGTTAACAGAATTCAGTAACCCAGTATCCGCCAGCTCCATAAAGACCATAAGCCTTCAGACGGTTGCTGAGTCTTTGTGTCACGTGCCAGTAACTCAAGGTCTTTCTCTGACTTCCTTGACATTTTCATGTCTGCCTCCAGTTCTCTTCTCCATGTGTTCTTCCAGAATAATCACTGCCTTGTAATGCTATCAACAGGTTTTCTCTGTGTGTGCCGAATCGATCGCCACCATCTTCTTCCCATCTCTTGTTCTAATAGTACATACCTGGTTCTTGTGATCAGTTGTATATTGGTGACCTTTTCGCATCATTTCAATCTTGTTATACGCAAGCAGCATTCCTTTTCCGGAACCCCCAGTTTAAGAGAGGCAGAGGTAGACCAAGAATCACACGGAGAAGAGAATGGGAGAGGGAAGTGAAAATGATGAGGAAAACGTGGAAAGTGCTTGAGCTGATGTATTTTGAAGGTCTATGCTCCTTGGGAAGCTAAAGAGTATTGATTGATTGCTACGCAAGCACCATCTGTCAGTATCATTGGCATTGTAAGTCAGAGGTTCCCAAACGATGCTGCACGCCATACTGGTGCGGCGCGAGAGGATGGCAGACGTGGCGGGAAGATTCAAAGATTTAGAGACATTTTCAGAAAATGCAAATGCAAAAAATAAATATGACAGCCATTTTCTTATTTATTTTATTTATTACGTAACATCGGAATATAACCGCTGATAAAATGTTTAAAATGAGTTATGTACTGGTAGTAAAGATTGATAGTGCTTCCCATTGTTATCTTTGTGGCCGTCTTTACATTAATAGTCAAATGGAGGTAACGCTACTAATTTAACAGTAGGTACAAGAGTTTCCCCCTCTTCTGGAAAATTACAAGCCACTAGTATTTACAGATAGTCCGAGAACTCGCCTGTCACAGGGTTAGAGAATGTTCAAATGAACTGAACGGAGTTCACATGGGGGAAGCGAGGCAAAAGACAGCGCAACTTTATGTGCGAGAGTCTTTTTGTTCGGCTCTTTAACGAGTGAGGACTGTGAAAACTCAAGCTGATGAGTGGTCGCCTTGCAATGTTCATGTAAGTGCGAGTTTGTGGACACAAATGCATTTCCAACTCCAGTGAAATATTCAAGTATGAATAGTGAGCAGATGAAAATGTTTTCATTTCGTACAACAGAAGTTAGCAGTGTTATTTCGTTGGAAGGAGAAGTTCAAACGTCTGAGAGAAGGTACATGTGCAATATTTATAAACTTTACGCCTCGAGTAACGAAGATAGATATTCATGTTAAGAACAACATAACACCAGTCTTGAAACTAAAGCAACATTCCCCGGTATCGACTGGTTTCCTGATAAATTCGAGCATCGCCTGAGAGCAATATAAATGAAGTATAGTATAATAGAGAATCAGCCCGAAAGTAGAAACAGTTCCGTCAAGAAGAGTGAACTATGACCAGTGACGTAACAACAAGAATGTCATAGATTAAATGGTTCAAATTACTTGTAAACCGCAGAGCACAGTGTAACGTTTCCATGTACAGCAATGTGTGCTTTATTGTGACTTGCATGAAGAAGAGTGTCAGTATTCAGATATCTACGCTTATTTTCACCTATTTTATGTACAATATGTTACAATATTGGAAGCACGCAATAAAAATAGATGAAAACGCAAAGTGAGTGAAATGTCCGTGCTTCAATCAATGTATCATGGAGGTCCTGAATAAATAAAACTGACACAGTGTATTACTAGATGCGTACGAACTACTACTATAATCACGTGTAGATTAGACTACAATCTGTTGACACCCTAACGGTCACATCTGTAGAGAAACTTGACTGGGCTAGAGATCCCTTTGCGAATTTCAACTGTTCAGATCTGGCATGAGAAGAGGAAGAGGAAATGGCTTGCATTTCGGGTGATCGCACCTTGCCATTGAAACGCGGGAGTATGCCACTCGGCTCTTTTTTGGATATACAACCAGAAACAGTATCCACCATCTCTTCAAAAGTATCATCCATTCTTCTACAGTTCTCCACCATCTCTTCAAGAGTATCATCCATTCTTCTACAGTTCTCCACCATCTCTTCAAGAGTATCATCCATTCTTCTACAGTTCTCCACCATCTCTTCAAGAGTATCATCCATTCTTCTACAGTTCTCCACGACATATTGTTGTAAACAGGGATTTTCAGCTCTGGCAAATATCAAAGACCAGAAAACAGAAAGGCTTCTTTGTGTTGATGAAGAGATGGGAGTATTTGACCTGATATTAATGAGATTACCCTACAAAAACAACTCACACCTCTCATTGAATTTGTATATTTTGTGATTGAATCATGTTTTTGGGTAGGTGTTTATTCCATTATAGCATTTCAGTGGGCAAGAGGTTTGCTTGGCGGTGCCCATCTATTCTCCAAGTATCCTTGCAGGTACATACACAAATGTACCTGGAGCAATCTGGTTTTAAGGCGCCAGATACTCGCCCTTCGCTCCTTCTCCTGTTAGTATTAAACGGTGCCGTTACGAGAAGGCCAGGAGTTGGACTTTTGTTGTCAGAGGCTATGTGTTACGCACGCTTTAGGAGCATTTGGTCAGATATTGAGAGCTCGTCCTCAATTCCACTCCTGGCTATGACAACAATAAACACCTATGCAGGCCACCAAGAACCACTTTTGTCAGTAGTGAAACGTCGTAAGCTTGCCTGGTTTGGGCATGTAACTCGTCATGACTCCCTTTCGAAAACGATCCTCCAGGGAACAGTCGAAGGTAAACGGAGAAGAGGAAGGCAAAGAAAATCCTGGGCTGATAACATCAAAGAATGGGCAGGGCACGGTTTTTCCACACTTGTACGCATTGCTGAGGATAGATAGCAGTGGAGAACCTTGTCTGCTGATGCTTCCACCATGGCACCCCTACGACCCATGACGGGTTACGGGTTGAGATAAGGATGATGATTGGTTTATACTTTCTGGTTGTCTCGTGATCATAGTATAAAGTAGTTGTGTTCTATGTTATGAATAAAGCACTGCTAGGAGTTGATTTTTTTTAAGGTATTTCTTATCGAAAGTGCGGACACAGAAAAAAGGTTTGGAAACCACTGGAATTACTTGTGACTACAATCCCGGGTATTCTGTGTCTGTTTTTCCTTATACATGTACGCAAAAATTTACACAAGAAGAACAAAATACCATCGGGCATAACTAATATTGTCTTATGACAGCACCATTTGTCTGGGCACATTAGGAGCACAGACGTAAGACGAAGATGCTAACGATGGATAAGGCATTCACGGACGAAACCCTTGATAGCATTACAAAGCAGTCCTTATTCTGAAATCTCCAGAGTTAACGGGTTAAGGAGTCCGAAACACGCGATTAAACGAACCGAATCTTTATTTTGTGAGTGTACAGAAGTAGGAAATATTACCTTTTTACATTTCTGCCTAGCAGTGATACAATTTTGTGAATAAAAGGAACTAAAGTGTAATATTATAATTAGGTAAAGGAAAAATGTGTATTGTGAAAGAAATGCACTTAAGAAATGTACATTGGCTGTAGATTACGAACATTTTAATTTAGAACAGTAAATATTCAATATTAACATTGCATTCACAATTCACTAATGTACCCCTCAGAGATAAAGAGAAAAGAGAGATAGGGAGAGAGAAAAAAAGGGACGTCGCGGTAACGCTAAGGTAAAAAAATAAAAAAATAAAAAAAAAAACAATTAGACATTTAAATTTAATTATGAAAAAAATAGTCAATACTCATGTAAACGTTGTATGAACAAAACTTAGAACAATATTCCGTAGACGGTGAAGCTAACACGAGCTTGATACGTGAATGCAGGTTTCTTTTGAAGGTGGTGTTTGTGGGTGATGTTTGAACAGATTTGGGTAAAGCATTCCAGGACACAGCACCAGCATAACTAAAGCAGCTACCAAAAATATTAGTTCGCTATCAGTAGCAAGGTATTAAAGTGAGTCACCACGTGTGCAATATGAGCAGTACAGTATTTATAATGAAAAAAATGTTGCTCGTATGAAGGTGTCCTACCATGCAACATTTGATGCACAGAAGGAATCAAAACTTTGCTTTTTTTTTTGAGGGAGGGGAATCTACGAACAGAAAAGCTGCGGCCACTCCGGATATTTCAGCAGTAAATAAATGATTGGTAAACGCGCATAATGGAATGTAAGTCAAGAGTTAGGATATCAAATATTTTTTTTCTTATTTTCGAGAGTTGAGATTATTTCAGAGAGATCGTGTTGGCTGTGAAGTAGACATATGACCTCCAGCTTAGAGACTGGTCTATGATCATATCTGGTTACGCTGGCGCTGTAACTTCCTCATCACGTTTCCTTTCAGAGATGAGAATGGAAATGAAGACAGACATTAATGAGATAAAGAAGATATGAATGGCACGGAACAGGAAGACTTGGCATGAAGTTGTTGAAGAGATGTGCTCCACAAGGGGCAGAAAGGTGATAAATGAGTGTATGAAATAGGAGCTGTCTGACCTAAGGAAAAATACTGGGTTGTATAACCCGTCCACTGATGGCTTCTAATTTAAAGGACCGTTGTCATACAAAACAGTACGGCAAATTTTCACAGCATCAAAGGACCACCCTACGATCCGTGCAACATATATTTCATAACTTGATGATCAACGGTAATTTACATATATCAATACAGGCATCTTCTGCTGTTATATATATAATGCTCATTTGATCCTTGATTTATATATCCCAGCTGTATAACATTTTAATTTCCCCACATCACCGTGTCTAACCAATTGACGCATACCAGCAGGGCACGAAGAAGTCACCGATGCAATCTACACGACCTATCCTTAGGTCTGAAAGTCCATTATCAAAGTTTAATGTTTATGCCGATATACTATGCCTGCAAGTTCTTAATAAATAATTCTTACACATATAATGGTATGTTTCGGGCACTTGTGAGAAATAAAGAAGTTTAAAACTAGACAACAGAAAAACTACAGAAGTGAGTGTCAACACCGCCTAGCTACAGAAGCGAATCACAAGCGAATCGTGCAAGTTCTTAGAATCATGCAGGTGCTTGGTCATGAGTTACACGATTTAATTATATACTCATCAGCACACACATTGGGACTTCGGTCTCAACATTAACCCGACTGTGGTAAAGTGGGATGATATAAATAGTTATAGGGGACTTAGTGTAATGACTGAGATCAGCTGTGAAGGTATCTGTATCTAATAAGTGTGGTGTATTACAGACGACCTTACTTGCTACCACATTTATACCTCAGTCAGAATTATTCTGGAATATTGTGATGACTACGTTGAATGTCTAGGGTTATGATAATGATGAAGTGTAAGTCACAACAACAACAGACAGATAAACCATTTAATTTATTCCACAACACTTTACAACACTGTGACACTCACACCCATATAACACTCTATAAGACTATCTTAAATGAGTCAAGTGTTAAAGTTTAAAAATATATGTATTAATTCCTTTCAATAATAGATATCCTGATTCAACTACACAGTGAACCAGGAATCACAATCAAATGTAATTACAAGTTGTATGTACACAATTTATAGATATGATCTTTGTATTGACATATTTTAATATTATTATCCTATGTGTGTAAGTTGTGAAGTAGTACTATGAGGTAATACTGGCTTTTTCAAGCTAGGTTGTTGTTTGTCATCATGACTTCAAGTGTTTGCTTATGGTGGAAATAGTATTGGGAAAAGTTCACAGTTCCTGTCATTTGAAACAATTTATTGTCCCTCTTTAATTACTATACTGTCAATTTTAGAGGGGGGGGGGGGGACATAGGATTGAGCTGCTCTGGCCACAGAATCTTATCTTCTGTGATGGCGGCAGGAAACAGTCTCCTCTGCTCGCTTGCTTCACTGTGTTCTTGAGACCTCTCACTGGTCGCTATCTGGACCAAGGGGTATGCTATCAGCCTCTGGATTCAGCAAAACTCAGACCAGGTGCTGCTTCAATAAGTTAGGACCACGGTCCCTGAAACAAGAAGGTTGTACCTCCTACTTCAGAACTAATTTATAATCTATTTCCACACTGAACACAATACATAACAAACACTGAGTTCAGAGCGGTAGGCCAACTGCTAGCTTCATCTGAAACAATTTACACCAGTATTCTTCTCCTTAATGGTTACTACGCCTCTGCAATTCCAGCATTAGTTCCTTCTAGTCAATAAGATAGGTGTCAGTGTACCATTTGGCGATCCCATGCATTTATACTTCTCTCCGACAAGTTTTGTTCAGGTTGGAGCCATATCTAGGCTTTGCCTCATGTTTGCTACTGAACCACACACATATACAGACATAAATTATCAATTCACATTCAATTTTCATCAAAAGATATCAAATATGTCAATCTTACCACAATTCATGGAAATAATAAACAAATACGTTGACTGGCGATGAATTATGGCACAAATTCCGATCTGCCTCTGTCCCAGGCTTTTATTTAGAAAAATATGAGCTGGATCTCAACGCACTGTTTCTTAGTAAGTTTATTTTAAAATGTGGCACTGAACAGACGCTCCTAATTGACTATATCAGCGGGTCTAGCCAATAGGACCATGTTTACACAAGCTTTTGAAAAAATTTATCCTTCCTACGTTTCCCCTAACAACCCAAATTAGTATTTGCAGTCCGACTAATCGTGTTTCGTCTTACATATACTTCCCGCCAATCAAATCGGATTTAACATGTTGGCCTATTTCCCGTAAAATGGTGGTTTTAAAACATGCCACTGTGCGATTATGATTTGGTGCTGTCAGACACCCTCACTATTTTCTTTTGGCTATAATTTGTTAATTCCTAGACTATTTGCGTAACACTTAACATATTCTTTGTCAGCAAGTCCTAAGGAACCCAAATATATAAATTTAATGGAGCTAAGTGGCTGCGTTCAAAATATGCATTTTCTTCTACCTCCCGTTCACTTCGATACGATGTGGTGTCTCGGTACTGTCAGGCTTTCAGACATAAAACAGTATAATGTCATGTTTACTAATAAGCATTAAACAGGTTTTTAAACCTAACCCTCGTACTGGTAGTGTTTTTTATCACTGTATATTTGAAAAAAAGTTAGTGCTTCATGCCTTACGCTTGGGGGTGGCATTAATTTTATATCGCGAGACGCGTGTTAGTGTTGCCTGCGTTCCTCCGTTCAGCCCTCTCTCTCTCTCTATCCTAATTCCATCTGTCTTTTCATTACGCAGTGTATAAAATGAAATTAATGCTAGTATTAATCTAGGTCATTAAGCAGCTTGCGTATCTCAAGGTTTTCTAAGAAATACAGTACACGTTTTATTGTTAGAAAGGCGTGTATGCTGCTATAGGCTTTACTATCAAACGTGAAAGCGTTACAATTTTCAGACGAAGTAGAAAAAAAAGGGGGGATCTCGAGTACAGTCATTGTGACAGCACTGTTCTTTACCATTCTTCTTTCCCTTTTATTGAATTTATGTGTTCGGCTTTACATTTACCTTTTAATTTATATATGTGGATTTAGAATGTTTCACGACAAATTCTCCCCTCTTAAAACAGACGTTATATGTCAGTCTATAATTCTATATACACATAGAGAAATTTATTATTATTTCTGGGGCTTACGGTGATTCTCATCACACGGATGGCGGCTTAAAAAATCCGCTCCCAGATTTGTTTTTCCAGAAATATACTCTGTGCTAAACTCAAATGGCTGCATAAGTAAGGACCATCTGAGTAACCTAGAATTTTCATGCCTAGCCTGCGCTAGAAACGACAAGGGTTTGTGATCCGTTTGCAACTTGAATGCCTTCCCATACAGATAAATATTGAATTTCTTTATCGCCCATATTACTGCAAGACATTCTTTTTCGCTAGTTGAGTAATTGGTTTCAGCTTTATTGAACTTTCTGCTAGCATATGCCACTGGGCTTAATTCCCCATCCAATGCATCTGATTTCTGTAACAGGGTCGCACCTAACCCGATATTACTGGCATCCGTTCTTACAATGAATTCTTGACTTAAGTCAGGTAATTTCAAAATAGGTTTGCTTGTGAGCTTTTCCTTCAATTCCTGGTAAGCCAATTCACATTGTGCTGTCCATGTAATTCGATCTGGATTTCCTTTACGTGTCAAATCAGTTAACGGTGCACATATGGAATTAAAGTTTTTGATATACTTTTGGTAGAAACCACATAATGAGACAAAGGATCTCACGTCTTTCTTGGTTTGTGGTCTCGGGGCTTTCTTTAGTTTCTCTAAATTCTTGGGGTCAGGGGTCATGTTTCCCTGATGAACTGTGTGTCCCAAGAATTCTAATTCTTTACATCCAACACAACATTTGGTTGGTCGGGCTGTTAAATTTGCTTCTCTAAGTCGATTAAACAGCATGTTCAGAGAGTCAATGTGTTCCTCAAATGTTTCTGTTGCTATAAGGATATCATCCATGAAATTTGTGATGCATGGGTTATTCAGAGGATCCAACAATTTTCTCATCATTCTAGAGAAGACACTAGGCGCATTCTTCAATCCAAATGGCAATCTGTTAAACTCATAGTGTCCCTCTGAGGTACTAAAAGCTAGGTACGGTCTAACCTCAGGCTTTACTGGAATCTGATAGTATCCTTTACTCAGATCCACTTTTGAGAAATATTTAGCTTTATTTAGCCTGGCAAACAACTGATTTGTATCCGGCAATGGATCCACCTGTCCTTCTGTGATAGCATTCAGTCTCCTGTAATCTATACAGAGTCTATGTTCTCCAGAGGGTTTCCTTAAGAGCACCACACTGGAACTATACGAAGATTCACTGTGTGAAATAATTCCTTCCTTCAACAAATAGTCTATCTCTTCCTTCAAAGCTTTCTCCTTAGCAAAAGGAATCGAATAGGGTTTCATACAGACAGGTGTGGGGTCTATCAGTTTCATATCATATTCCAATAAGTTTGTATGCCCCGGTCGGTCCGTTAACACCTCTGTATGATTATCTAGAACCTGTTTCACTCTCTTTCTGATTTTTCGTTAAATGTGTACTGATTTTCACCTGTGCCGCTGTCTCACAGGGGTGTAATGGATATTCAAATGATGAAAGTGGTTCCTTTTTCATCTCCATGGCAATGGACAAGGTCAACAAGTGTGTCTCTTCCTGATTTTCTCTTTCCAAATATTTCTTCAGGAGATTCACATGATAGATTTTTTCTTTCCCCTTCTTATCTATCTTATAATTGGTTCTAGACACCTTCTCTAGAACTGTATATGGACCTTGCCATCCAATTTGTAACTTATTTTGACTACCGGGTAGAAGAAGCAGTACCTTCTCTCCCACAGCCAAATCTCTGTCTTTAGCTTTCCTGTTGTAATAGGCAGCATGTTTCTTCCTGGCTTGTCTCAAATTTTCATTGGCAAGTTTCCAGCCAGTTTTTAAACGAGTGGTCAGCTCATTCACATATTGGTATGAGGATGTAATATTTTCCTCTGCCTTTTCATCAGTCCACGTTCTTAACAGCGCTTCGAGTGGACCTTTTATTGGCCTTCCAAATAATAATGTTGCCGGGGCCATACCGGTTGAATTATGGGGTACCTCCCGATAAGCAAAGAGGGCTGCGTGAAGGTACTGGTCCCATGTATCTGGTTTTTCGTGTGCCAACTTTCTCAGGATTGACATCAATGTGCCATTAAATCTTTCCACTTGGCCGTTCCCTTGGGGATGGTACACACTACAATGGAAGTGTTTGGCCTGGAAGATCCTGAAAACTTCTTCTGTTAGTTTCCCCTTGAACTGAGAGCCATTATCAGTCAAGATTTGATTGGGAAAGCCTAACCTTGTGAAAATTGTGAGTAATGCCTCTGCCACATGCTTAGAGTCAATCGATGACAGGGCTACCGCCTCTCCCCACATAGAACAAGTGTCCACCAGAGTCAGAATGTAGCTGTTCCTTCTCTTAGTTCGAGTGAGAGGTCCCACAAGATCCACAGCAACTCTCTCAAAGGGTGTTCCCACTATGGGCATTTCCCCCAGAGTTGCTGGTGCAGTCCAATGCTTAGGTGCTACTCGTTGGCACTCTGGACAGGATTTTACATATCGTTTGATATCTTCAGTTATCCCTGGCCAGAAATAGTGACAAGCTATACGCTGTCCTGTTGCGCTGATCCCCATATGACCACTGAAGGGAATCGCATGCCCTAGTTCCAACACTTTAGTCCTATATGAAGTGGGAAGGACCAGCTGTCCGTGACCATTGGATTCAGATCCAGCCTTCCTATAAATCAGCTTGTTCTTCATATAAAAATTCTCTCCCTTGCCTGGAGGTGTATGAGATTTGGGCAACTTCTTGAAACACGGCTTGAGTGTCTTGTCCTCCGCCTGTGCCTTCCTCATCTCATCTGGATGAGTATTTATTGGATTATCCTCCTCCTTTTTAGACTGTGATCTGGTCTGCACTGTTGCCAATATCACAGGTCTCTTGGGATTCCCCAAGAAGACATATCTACACCCCAATATCAGAGGGTAGATTGGCTCATTTATCACTGCTGCTTTTATGATTCCTTCCACATATCGCGTTTTCACCTTTATCCGGGCGACGGGAAGTGTCATGGTAGCTACATCCTTGGTTGCAGTTTGAATCTCCACTGTTTCTGTGGTGTATTGATCTGCCTGCACCAGGTGAGAACTCACAACGGAATCATAATCTAAACCTGTATCATATAAACACCTTATGGTGACACCATTACAGATTACATCTTCACACACTGGGGGGTGGTATGGTTCCTGTAGTTCCGCAGGTTTGACCTTTTTTTCCTTCTTTCCAGATGTCATAGCAGCACAATGAGGAGGTTTCCTTCTACAATGGTCAGTGTCATGATTGTTTATCTTACAATTTTTACACCACCTCCTTCCTTGGTTGAAAGATTTTCTTTCATCAGATTTCCTTTCATCGAATTGTGGGGTTTTATTTTTATTGTCATACCGTGGCCTATCAAACTGGTGCTTACCCTTGTTCTGATCTCTAGGATCAAATTTATTAAAGTTCTGTGGTGCCTTAAAATTATCTACCTGTTTCTTTTTATTACCTGATACCTCTGCCTGAGCTGCTTGATACCTTTCTGCGACATTTAGTAACTCGCCCAGCCTCTCTGCACCTTGTTCCATGAGAAACTTTCTTAGGTCTGGAGCCATGGACTCTCTTAATTGTTCTATAAGGATCATTTCCTTAAGATCTTGGGTTTTCCCCAGAGAATTCCATTTCTCCAAGTATGTCTCTAACCGTGCAGAGAACTGGTGGTAGGTTTCACCTGACAGTAGTTTAGCATTCCTAAATTTTTTTCTATAAAATTCTCCATTCTTTTCATATCTTAACAAAAGAGCCTGCTTTAGCATGTCATAATTTTCTTGATCACCTCTGCTCATTTTGGCAAAAACTTCATAAGCTGTACCACGAAGTCCTTGAGATAACTTTAAGCTCCACCTTTCTCTCTCTAACCCATACGTGGTAGCTAATAGTTCATATCTATTTAGATAGCTCTCAATATCATCGTCTTTCTCAACAAAATGATCTAAATGAAAATTCATAGCTGAGGTTGAGGCTCCCTGACTAGCAGTAGCATCGGGGGTAAAGGGACTGGCACCATTTTCAGGAGCATGGCCTTGAAATTCCAACTCCCTTAGTCGTAACTCATGTTCCCTTTGTAATCTCTTCTCCTCCTTTTCTGCTTCCCTCTCTGCAGTCAATCTTTTTTCTTCTGCTTCCCTTTCTGCAGTCAATCTTTTTTCTTCTGCTTCCCTTTCAGCCTTTTTCTCTTCCAACTGGAGCCTCTTTATTTCCGCCTCACGATCCGCCTCCAATGCTCTAGCCTCTTTGTCAGCCTCAATCTGCAGCCTCTTAATTTCTTTTTCAGCCTCTAACTTTCTTTCGGCTTCAAATTTTCTTTCTTCACGTTCAATATATTTGTCACATTCAGTAGTGACATAAGCAATCATAACTTGCCCGTCCATTCCTAACTCTTTAGCAGTCTGCACAGCAGCAGATCGAAATTTGGCCAGGTCCGCCATTTTCTAACAGGTAAATGTATAAAATATTTAACCAAACAATTTTATCTATGTCTAATTAACTAAGGACAACCACAAGCACTGAGAGCTCAACCTTATTTATTTCCACCCAAGGATACCTTTTTAATTTTTATTATTCCCTGAAGTGAATTACCCCCAATATTTATAATAGGGAAAGATTCAAAATCCCGGACAGGACCCCAATATATGTGGTAAAGTGGGATGATATAAATAGTTATAGGGGACTTAGTGTAATGACTGAGATCAGCTGTGAAGGTATCTGTATCTAATAAGTGTGGTGTATTACAGATGACCTTACTTGCTACCACATTTATACCTCAGTCAGAATTATTCTGGAATATTGTGATGACTACGTTGAATGTCTAGGGTTATGATAATGATGAAGTGTAAGTCATCACAACAACAGACAGATAAACCATTTAATTTATTCCACAACACTTTAAAACACTGTGACACTCACACCCATATAACACTCTATAAGACTATCTTAAATGAGTCAAGTGTTAAAGTTTAAAAATATATGTATTAATTCCTTTCAATAATAGATATCCTGATTCAACTACACAGTGAACCAGGAATCACAATCAAATGTAATTACAAGTTGTACGTACACAATTTATAGATATGATCTTTGTATTGACATATTTTAATATTATTATCCTTTGTGTGTAAGTTGTGAAGTAGTACTATGAGGTAATACTGGCTTTTTCAAGCTAGGTTGTTGTTTGTCATCATGACTTCAAGTGTTTGCTTATGGTGGAAATAGTA
This sequence comes from Oreohelix idahoensis, assembly GCA_024509875.1. Classification (NCBI taxonomy): domain Eukaryota; kingdom Metazoa; phylum Mollusca; class Gastropoda; order Stylommatophora; family Oreohelicidae; genus Oreohelix; species Oreohelix idahoensis. The sequence continues at coordinate 144,588 of JAMPIV010012794.1, read as the reverse complement.
TTAGGAAAAGTTCACAGTTCCTGTCATTTGAAACAATTTATTGTCCCTCTTTAATTACTATACTGTCAATTTTAGAGGGGGGGGGGCACATAGGATTGAGCTGCTCTGGCCACAGAATCTTATCTTCTGTGATGGCGGCAGGAAACAGTCTCCTCTGCTCGCTTGCTTCACTGTGCTCTTGAGACCTCTCACTGGTCGCTATCTGGACCAAGGGGTATGCTATCAGCCTCTGGATTCAGCAAAACTCAGACCAGGTGCTGCTTCAATAAGTTAGGACCACGGTCCCTGAAACAAGAAGGTTGTACCTCCTACTTCAGAACTAATTTATAATCTATTTCCACACTGAACACAATACATAACAAACACTGAGTTCAGAGCGGTAGGCCAACTGCTAGCTTCATCAGAAACAATTTACACCAGTATTCTTCTCCTTAATGGTTACTACGCCTCTGCAATTCCAGCATTAGTTCCTTCTAGTCAATAAGATAGGTGTCAGTGTACTATTTGGCGATCCCATGCATTTATACTTCTCTCCGACAAGTTTTGTTCAGGTTGGAGCCATATCTAGGCTTTGCCTCATTTTTGCTACTGAACCACACACATATACAGACATAAATTATCAATTCACATTCAATTTTCATCAAAAAGATATCAAATATGTCAATCTTACCACAATTCATGGAAATAATAAACAAATACGTTGACTGGCGATGAATTATGGCACAAAGTCCGATCTGCCTCTGTCCCAGGCTTTTATTTAGAAAAATATGAGCTGGATCTCAACGCACTGTTTCTTAGTAAGTTTATTTTAAAATGTGGCACTGAACAGACGCTCCTAATTGACTACATCAGCGGGTCTAGCCAATAGGACCATTTTTACACAAGCTTTTGAAAAAATTTACCCTTCCTACATTTCCCCTAACAACCCAAATTAGTATTTGCAGTCCGACTAATCGTGTTTCGTCTTACATATACTTCCCGCCAATCAAATCGGATTTAACATGTTGGCCTATTTCCCGTAAAATAGTGGTTTTAAAACATGCCACTGTGCGATTATGATTTGGTGCTGTCAGACACCCTCACTATTTTCTTTTGGCTATAATTTGTTAATTCCTAGACTATTTGCATAACACTTAACATATTCTTTGTCAGCAAGTCCTAAGGAACCCAAATATATAAATTTAATGGAGCTAAGTGGCTGCGTTCAAAATATGCATTTTCTTTTACTTCCCGTTCACTTCGATACGATGTGGTGTCTCGGTACTGTCAGGCTTTCAGACATAAAACAGTATAATGTCATGTTTACTAATAAGCATTAAACAGGTTTTTAAACCTAACCCTCGTATTGGTAGTGTTTTTATCACTGTATATTTGAAAAAAAGTTAGTGCTTCATGCCTTACGCTTGGGGGTGGCATTAATTTTATATCGCGAGACGCGTGTTAGTGTTGCCTGCGTTCCTCCGTTCAGCCCTCTCTCTCTCTAGCCTAATTCCATCTGTCTTTTCATTACGCAGTGTATAAAATGAAATTAATGCTAGTATTAATCTAGGTCATTAAGCAGCTTGCGTATCTCAAGGTTTTCTAAGAAATACAGTACACGTTTTATTGTTAGAAAGGCGTGTATGCTGCTATAGGTTTTACTATCAAACGTGAAAGCGTTACAATTTTCAGACGAAGTAGAAAAAAAAAGGGGGGGGCGGATCTCGAGTACAGTCATTGTGACAGCACTGTTCTTTACCATTCTTCTTTCCCTTTTATTGAATTTATGTGTTCGGCTTTACATTTACCTTTTAATTTATATATGTGGATTTAGAATGTTTCACGACACCGACCTTAACTTAACCTCTTCTCTCCTACCCCTCTAAGGAACGTGTCCGATTTTTGGTAGAACGGCGCAAAGATAATTAAAGCAACACTCCATCGGGTAATCCCAAATCCTTAAATCACCGTGCGCAGCTCTCAACAAACTACTTATAAACTGACGCTGCTAAAATAAAAATACAACATGCAGTACACTGCCTTAATGAGAGAGACGAGAGGAGAGCCACAATAACGCAATGCTAGTGATGATAAAAGCAATAAGACTTGTGGTATTCATGATCCTCATAATAAAATCAATGACAATAAAATTAATGACTATTATTATGTGGATGGTTACAATGATGAAGCTGTAGCAAAAGTCGTTACATTTTACTACTAAAAGAGTTGAATTAAATACAAACAAACTATCTTCATTCGCAGGTTGTTTCGACGGAACCACTACAGCACGTCTTTTAATAGCTGCACAGGAGAGAACAAGACCTTTATCAGCGAGTATGCATGACCAGATAAGAGAGACTAGATTTCTGCAACGCCAACACCAAGGCATTTTTTTTTCAAGGCAACCACCTGACCAACTGAAACAGAGACTGGGACATGACTGGAACAAGATTACTCCTAATATCACATGTGTGCACCATCAACAATGATTTTTACTAGAACATCAAATTAACGAATACTCCTGACCAACTGGAACGGCAACTGAAACAAGATACTTCTGACAATAAATACTCGTACAATGTTTGCATCATCAACAACTGAGTTTACTGGAACATCAAATCAACGTATACTCCTGACCAACTGGAACGGTGACTGAAACAAGATACGTCTGACAATAAATACAATGTTTGCGTCATCAAGAACTGAGTTTACTAGAACATCAAATCAAAGTATACGCTTGACCAACTGGAACAGAGACTGAAACAAGATACTTCAGATATTTTATGACCATAGATCGCAATTTATTATCATCAACTGATGTTTACAAGAACATCAATTCAACGTATACGCCTGGCCAAATGAAACACACGCTGAAACAGAGAACCTTTCTTATGTCATAGTTTTGCATAATAAGCAGCTGATCTAATGTTACTACATCATTTCAACGTATACACCCGAGCAACTGGAACAGAGACTACAACATGACCACTTCTGACGATAGATAACATTTTTGGAATCAGAAACTGATTTTACAAAGACATCAATTCAACCCGATTTATAACATATTAAATGTTTGTAATAAAGCATGTTAAACTTAAAGATTTGCATTTACTGAGCTTGAAGCGTTACCAGCTTAGTACTATTATATGTTCAATGCCTGAAGGCTGCAGAAAATCACATACATTATGCGTAGAACAAATTACACACACTAAGTGAAGATATCATACATGAGATCAATGAAATTAGCAAATTGATAACATGTCTTTCAACAACGTTTTTGAATGGCGATGAGAAAAGACGAAGATAGACCGCCAAATTTATGAAACAAATAGATGTGGTTATACGATAGCGGACTACGAAGATAAAGAGTACATTAGAATTGTGGACATATAAATTGATAAACAACTGAGTAAATTAGGATATTAATGACAATCAAAGATATTTGCAACAGATAACATTATTAGCTCAAACGTTGAATAAATATAAAGACCGAAGAATATGTATTTAAGAATATAAGAATATGCATTTAACCCACATCTAACGCATAAACTATCGACTGTGGATAAAATCTTTATTTAAAAAAATTGTCAGAACGTCTTCCAGAGGGCAGAGGTTCACTGTCAGAAATACATCATCACCTTCCAGCCCACCAAGGTGCATAGATCTTAAACAACCTCATGCCAAGAATAATGAGAGCAATGCCATGGATGGAACAGGCAGAGGCAACGATTGGGCAGGTCACCACAGTTGGAAAGATATTCAAACGAGAAAAGTGGAGTAAGTCAGGGAGAGTTGGACAAACTATCAGCAACTCGTCGACAGCCTTGGCGGGTAGTGCAGAACATGGGTTAATGGAAAAACAGAGCTGGAAATTAATCAGCTGATAAATTATCATGCCAGGGATGATGATACCATTGTGTACACTGATGGGTCTGTAATCCGTGGGGGAAAATCTGGATGGGGCTTCTCGGCTAGAGTAAAGTTAATGGTCGTCGCTGAAGAAAGCCGAGCTTAAGTAACAACAACCTCCAGTTCAAGAATGGAGATAGAGGCAGTTGCTGCTGCCCTGAGGTGGCTGTCTGAAAGTACATCAACCAGGGCAGTTATTGTGTTAGACTCTCAGTCTATGTTTCGGAAGGTCCAAAATGAATGGCTCCAGCATGAGTGGAAAACCTCAATAGAAGCCTCAAATCTTCAGAAACTGGTGTGGATTTACTGACCTGGGCATGCATTGGTGCGCGTCAGTGAGAAACTTGACAGACTAGCTTCGACAGCACCCACGGTAAGGACATTGGATATGGATAAGGGAGAAATACTTAAGATAATTAGTGATTGCTTGTTAGAGAATGACACTACAATTGATGAATCAGCAAGGCTAAGATTGTTGGAATTTTGCATCAAATGTAAGACTAACAGAGATGGATGCATCCATCGTGTGTACAACCAGTGCGCTACAGTAACAGTTAGCATTCGACATTTGCTGAGCGAGACTGGGCACCTATGAGCTTGCGCTGAGCGAGACTGGGAACCTATGAGCTTGCGCTGAGCGAGATTGGGCACCTATGAGCTTGCGCTGAGCGAGACTGGGCACCTATGAGCTTGCGCTGAGCGAGACTGGGAACCTATGAGCTTGCGCTGAGCGAGACTGGGAACCTATGAGCTTGCCCGGAGTGCAATGATGTCGATTCTGATCAACAAAAACAAGAATAAAATACCGCGTCTTCCTGTCCCGTGCCATCAGCTCAAGTTCTCTCCGTGTCTTCCTGTCCCGTGCCATCAGCTCAAGGTCTCTCCGTGTCTTCCTCTTTCCTTTCATGTATGTCTCCAATTCTCTTCTCCGTATGGTTTTTGTTCTCCCCCTTCTTCGCTTACCCAGGGGATTCCAAAATAAGGATTGGCTTATTATACTATGAACATATTTTCTCAATGTGTGTCCTATCCATCTCCAGCGGCTACTTCTCATCTTTTGTTCCACTGGCGCTTATCTGGTTCTTGTCACCGTTTCCAAATCTTGTCATACCATTTCAATCCTTTATTCTACGCAATCGTCCATTTATACAAGTCCTGCTTCTTGTCTTTATGTTGTTCTTCACATTTCAGAGCCTTGTAATAGGACCGACTTTATATTTGAGCCGAAGATTCTGATGTTTGTGTTGGGCTGGGTTTCTCTTTATCCTCATATATTTCCCAAAGCGTATCCTTATTGTGATATTACGATCTGTTCATCATACTCTGTCAATAACGTGCCAAGATACGTGTATGATTCTACATCTTGCATGCGTGATTCTTCAAGTGCAATATTGTGATCGTTTCCTGCAGTTATTCTCATTATCTTTGTCTTTTCCCTGTGTATTTCACACACTTGCTGTAACTGTCATCACGTATTTTCACTTTGTTTTGCATCTGATTGCGGTTATGGGACATAAATGCAAGCTCGTGGACAGAATCTAGATTGTCAAACTGTTTAGTCAGTCTACTCAATTACATTTCTGTTGGCTGTGGTCGATGTGAAAATACAAGTGAGCATGCCCCTACAGTGTCAGGGAGCGCGTTTTGAAACGAGTTACTATTTTTCTTATTCGTTTTAGAACAGCTGAATTACGTAGAAGAAACAGGAAAAGTGTCTCCGTAAATATTAAAAGTCAAGACTGAAGATGAAGCACCCGTACATGAAACAAAGTTGTTGCTATTGGAAGTGTAACCCAAGGGCAGCACTGTAAGTGTACAAGAATCATGATGGAAATATTAGACAAAGATGGAAAATAAACAGGCAAGATATACCTTTTACCACTCATATGTTTTTGTAATTGCATCACGTAGTACAGTATCAGTACTTGAGGTGGTAAAGGCCTCTGGTTTAACTAATATTAAATTGTATTTTTGTTTTGGTCTATTATGTGCTATTTAAATCTTTGGTTTTCAAATATTTATGTCATTTATAATTTCTTCTATAAGCATTCATGCAGCTAATAAACATTTGTGCAAACTCGTCAAGCCTTGATTTTAATTATGTTATAAAAGGGGAAGAGTAAAGGATCCCGTTACATGCCCGTTGAGGCATATTGGGAATATAGTGTTAGGCCTATATTCTCTTGACCATACGGCACACTAGGATGGATGTGGTCAGCATCACGCCGGCCGCCTTTAACCTTCCCAGAGTTTCTCTAGTACCTAATTCATGAGGCTAGATAAGGCCGTATGCGGTCTAAAAATTGGGATCAAACCATGGACCACCGCGGCTCTGATTCTATAATGGTGCTAACATGTAGACCTCGTGTAGTTCCCAGAGGCCTCTTATAACCAGGAGTTCTGCTTCCTCAGACATGTCATGGGCGGCGACTAATATGAGGTTGTGTATGTAGCTGGCAACCTCCTCATATAAAACAGATGGCTGCAGCAACCACCACCGCTTCAAGAGCATGTTTGTGCAGACTTCCTGCAAGGTGACTATCTTCTGTGCTGATTACATGCTCCCTAGGGAGCACAAATGACTATAGTAACTGACCTGAAGATAACGTTGAAGAAGCAGACAGTGACGTCATGCTGGGATTACAAAACGTCAGTTTAACTTTCACTGCATTAGGAGTTGTATGGAGATCTAAATAAATTAAACCCAATACAAAATCAGAATCCTCAAATCAGAGTCAGACCAATCCTATCGTATGGCTCTGAAACATGGAGAATAACAGAAAAGAACATCCAAGATATTTACAGACTTAAATAGATGGAGGCCTGTCTAGTTATAGAGATTTAAATGGTGTGACGGAATCACCAAAATTGGAACTGATGCCACGGGTTCCAGTGGTGCAGGCAATTAGATGCTGGCGACGGATGAGACACACATAAGGAGGATTTACTGATGGCATAGCATGGCGGTCATCGTTATGTAGTTCCTGTGGTGAGAGAGATAGCTGGTGACCGTAAAACACACGGAGATGAGAAGTGGAGACACATGGGAGATATGGGGAAACCATGGAACGAACTGGAGCCAATGGCACAGGAAATGGGGACATGGGAGGCATTTGATGAAGGCTTATGTTCCACAGGGAGCTCAAAGGTTTGGGTTGAAGGACTATCTTCATTGCACACGGACAACTCCGTCAGTGCTCCGTTTCATCCCTGAGATCACACAAGGAGGATCTCAGCACAGCTTATGAACTCCGCAGCACCGGCGAGAATTCCAATGTGTGGAAATAAGAATCACACATTCTATAAATAGTTTTGTGGTGCGTAGGTTTCTTAATTTTTAAATTTTGCCAGGGCAGCGGCCTTACAGATAGGCGGACTCTTTACGATTTCCAACTGCCTTGGGATTTTTAACGTGCGCAACTTGCACTCTGGACCTCCTATTTTTTCGCCCTTATCCGAGAAGGCTAGGCATCCGATCTCACTACCACGGAGACCAGGGGGAGTATGACATCATTAGGACCACTGGTTCTGAAAACAAAAAAACATTTCTTAACTTATATTCCCTCAACTGGGAATTGAAACTTGTACCTCTAGAATGTATGCTAATGGTACTGTGAAAGGAAACGCTGACACTTATAATACACGTCTACACAGCAAGGAAGCTGTGGCGCATGTTGCTGGTGTGTTTACATGCCTCTTACTTGAAAGGACAACTCCATTATACACGGCGCTTAAAATATTAACATTTGTGTAAGCTTATTTGAATTTAATTGATTTACATAACAAGATACCGTCGCATCTTCTTCTTTGGTCGTTGGCCGCTGACTTACTAAGCAGTCAGTGACCATTACGTCTAGTGACGTCTTGTAGGGCAGCAACAAACTGTCTCCATTTTACTCTGTCGGCAGCCACACAGTTACACTCATCGGTAGTTCCTATCTTTTTGAACAGATGGTATCTCAATCTGCTGTGACTCGTGCGGAATATGAAGATAACAACTTGTTTGCTGCTACTCAGCTGTTACTATGTACCCTTTTTCTGGTGGCTTAACTGCTATACTTCCCACTTGTCCTGTTTCTGCTTCCAATGAAACTGGCAAAAGTAAACCACCTTTAGGAAAACAAGTATTTCATGGACATCAAAGAACTTTCTTGAGAGACATTATTCTTCTTCATTCTACTCCGAACTCCAGGGATTCGAGTTTTCGTTCAATTACCTGTTCGGTGATTGAGGATGAGGTTTGGGGTTTTCTTGAAACCCCAAAGAACGTCCCCAACTTAGCAGGCTCAGCTGGTTGATGTCACGCCAGACCCACTAATTAACGTGTGATGCAACTGTGGTAGTTTATGAGTGAAAAGATAGCTTATGAAGGAAGAGATGGTTGATGATTAATGAGAGGTAACCAGATTTATAGTAAGTAAGAGATTAACAGTAAGCGAATTATCGTACATAAAAGAGCAAAGGTTACTTGAATAATTAAGAGAGATACCATTGGTTGTCACATGGTGCAGATTCTAGCAGGTTCGGGAAATATAAATAAAGCCTATAAATAAAGGCTAACCACGCGTCTCTGTCTCTTATGCGCCATGTAATTCACTGAGGCAACAGGTCAGAAGTGATTGTGCAAGTTTCCACGACCTTGGCTTAGTCAGGTCTGCGGTTAGCAAGACATGCAAGTCACTTGTATGAGACAGAAGATGCTAGACGGGATGGGCATCGAATATGTGATCGGCGTTTGTGATCAGCATTCAAGACAGAATTCTGGAATGTAGAGTGTAGTAGCAAACCGTGTATCGACGAGGAGAAGTGTAACTTAAGCGGTGGGTAGATAAGACCACGTGCTGTGGGCCTGTGACATTTGAAAACAAGATTATTTCCAAGAAACTGCAGGGAGACAGTGGATTCAGGTCATATTAACGCAACCTGGAGGTGTTCAGTAGTAATGACTATACATTGAGATAGCTGTGTAGATCAAGAACAAAATAGAAAAGGTTAATAAACTGAAGTGCTAGGAGAGACAAGGCAGAAGAATAGACAGACAGATGTGAAAAGCTTCCATGACTAACAAAGCATCATTATGTTGAATGAGAACGATGTTATTGGCAGAATGAGCTATGCTCTGCAGAAGTGTATGTTGTTCCTTCTCCATTTCAACACCATATACACAGTGTATTAAAGTTTGAGAACTTCTATACGCCTTGAGGTCAGTCGTCGGGATGTGGCTGGCTCATTGGTTAATTTGTTCACGTGTATTCATCATCATCACGTCAAGGACAACAGTCTGCACATTATCGATCACGCAAGCAAGTATGCTTAGCTGCGGTCAACCTGCCACACAATGCCACGAGAAGTTTGGTCTTCTACCCTGCTAGTGAATCCGAAAGACACTGTAGAAATAATGTGTGAGCTGAAGTGATGTTGAAGAACTGGAAATATTGCATATACAGATAAAAAGGTCAAACAATTTGTCTTTGGAGAGATGATGTACAATTTTTGCTACTACGAAACGATTTCAGCCAATTAAACAAATATGGTGCTAAACACATCGATACGAGTCTTCACGTCGAAATAAATATTGGGGCTATTGCATAGCTGTGATAAATTATGTAAACATGAATGGTAAAGGCAGTTTCATAGCAGATACTGCCAAATGGGAGAAAAGTGTTACAGACTTCACTATATTAGGTTGAGCTTCAAGAGGTGAGTTGACCAGTTTCATTCCTCGTTGCCTCTGCCATCCCTAACTCAAGAGCAGAGTAAGCTATCCATTTACAGTTGGGTAGAGTTGAGCCCGACGCCATCGTGTTTTGAAACTGGTACTTTTGATGCAAGAGGCCAGCACTCTTATCACTCTGCCAATGTAAGGGGCAAAAAGCATTTCATCTAGCTCTAAATGATTTTTCTCATCTGTGCTTTTGTCAGGGTCCGTGTTTAACACTGATATCCCTGAGTTGGTAAGAATATGATGCTGATCAATTGTCGTTTAGTTTCCATAAAGATATTCTGATGTTTGAACAGTGGTAACAGTTTATTATGATTGGATAGTGATAACATCGACTTCAACCAACAAAAATGGAATCCAGGGGACTCTAACTTACAGCTTGACGATCTAAACGTTTCTGACGACCTAGCTCTCCTGTCTGATACATGTAATCAGATGCAAGACAAGAGGAAAATACTAGATGAGAAGTCAGAACAGTAGATCTGAAAGTACACAGGGAGAAAACAAAGGTAATAAAAATAAATCAGGAAATGACAACAATATTGCACTTGAAGAAACACAAACACTGTCAGATTTAGAATCATAAATATACCTTGGCAGCCATATAGACGCAGCTGGGGGGACATACAATCAATATATATCAAATCCCAGCTTTTTCTGTCAGTAACGCTAGGGGATGCAACTGTGGTTGAAAGGCAGATATTAATTGTATTGTTTCCCTTATATGTACTCTCCCGAAAATAGTAACACTTATTCGTAGAATGCTCAAATGACGGTGTGCACAAAAATATTTATAGAATGTGTGATCCCGTGCACACACATTGGGATCCTCGCTGCTGCTACGTAGTTCGTGTACTGTGTGTGGTGGTGATCCACAGTGGTTCTTTTTAATACTTTTGAATAAGTAAAATTGCCGTTAGGTATTGGTGCTTTTGAATTTAATTCCCGTCTTATGACGGGCTTTTACACTAGTATCAAAATAAACACGCAAAATGTTAGAGGAGTTATCAAACGTGTTGATAGCATTACCGGGAATAATGTTCAGGAATACCTAGGGCAAGAGAGATAGAGAAAGACAAAGGAGCACAAGGAGAATAAATAAACAAACAACACATAAAGGTCACGTGTCATCAGGCACTCAGTGAGAAATAAAGAAGTAGATGACTAGACAACAGAAAAAACAACATAAGTGATAGGCTTACAGGGAATCGAACAGGACCTTCCGAACGGCACCCACCGCCTAGCCACGGAAGCGAATCGCTACTATCCTCTCTGCCAGCTAAGCACTGAAATGAAGAAGGAACAACATACACTTCTGCAATGCATAGCTCGTTCTGCCAATAACTTCGTTCTCATTCAACATAATAATGCTATGTTAGTCATGGAAGCTTTTCAAATCTCTCTGTCTATTCTTCTGCCTTGTCTCTCCTAGCACTTCAGTTTATTAACCTTTTCTATTTTGTTCTTGATCTATACAGCTATCTCAATGTATGGTACTGTTTACAGGCCTCGGGTTTCTCCTCATATGTTTAACACAAGGATAAAAGATGTGGAGACAGACTGGAAGCAGATGGAGAAGACATCTAATTATTTTGAGCTGGTGGCTCGAAACAGGAAGACTTGGCATAAGTTTCTTAAATGGCCTATTGAATATTGGGTGCTGAAGAGTGATGATTCTATGAACGAATGTATGGATCAATTAATAAACTAATGGATTTTTGGATGGATGAATAGAAGGATGAATGAATGGACAGATGGATGAATAGATGAATGGATGGGTGGGTGAATGAATGAGTGGATGGATGGATGAATGAATGGATCGATAAATAAATGAATCGATAAATGAATGAATGAATGAATGGATGGATAAATGAGTGAATTAATACATGAATGAATGGATGAATGAATAGATAGTTGATTGAATGGATGAATGAATGGATGGATGAATTAATGAATCGATGAATAAATGGAGGGATGGATGAATGAATGAATGTATCGATAAACGAATAAATGAATAAATGAGTAAACGGATGGATTGATGAATGAATGGATGGATGTGAATGAATTAATAAATGAATGAATGAATGGATGGACATATGGATGAATGAATGGATGGATGGACATATGGATGAATGAATGGATGGACATATGGATGAATGGATGAATGAATGTATAGATAAACGAATGAATGGATGGGTAAATGAATGAGTTAATAAATGAATGGATAGTTAAATAAAAGAATAAATGAATGGATGGTTGATTGAATAAATGAATGAATAGATAAATGAATAAATGAATAAATTAATGAATGAATAATTTAAATGAATAAAGGAATGAGTGAATGGGTGCATAAATGAATGAATGAATGGATGGATAAATGAATCAAAGAATGAATAATTCAAATGAATGAATGGATTGCTGGATAAATGAATGATTCAATGGATGTATAAATGAATTAATGGATGGATGGATTCATAAATGAATAAATAAATCAACAACCGAATGTATGAATAGATGGAAGGATGAATAAATGAATCGGTAAATGAAGGAATGGTTGGCTGAAGAATGGATGGATCAATAAATGAATGAATGAAAGGATGCATGGATGGATGAATGGATGGATGGATAACTGAATGAATGGATGGATTGATGAATCAATGAATGAATAATTTAATTGAATGAATTGATGTCTGGATAAAATAATCAATGAATGGATGTAGAAATGAATCAATGGATGGATCTATAAATGAAAGAATGGATGGATAGATAAATAAATGAACAATCGAATGAATTAATGGATGGGTGGATGAATAAAGAAATGGATAAATGAATGAATGGATAGCTGAATGAACGAATGCATGAATGAATGGATGAATGAATGAATGGATGAATACGTGAACGAATGAAAGGATGGATGGAAAGTTAAATGAATGGATGGATGGATAAATGAATGGATGGCTGGATGAATGGATAGGTGAATGAATAAATGGATAGATCGATGAATGGATGGATGGATGAATGAATCGATAGATGAATGAATGGATGGATTGCTGGATGAACGAATGCATCAATGAATGAATGGATGGGTGGATAAATGGATGGATGGATGAATAAATCGATGGATGGATGAATTAATGAATGAATAGTGGGTAAATCACTGCACTGGATTTTTATCATCTTGTTTCAATTTATCCGTCAAGTCTTCCATTGTCTGCAGACAGTTTTTGAATAGTTGAACACTTCCAAAACAGTGTTGACATCAGCTGTATTAATATTTGACATTAATTTCGCTATATATTTTAATATTGGGTAGAGAACGTAAAAAAAAATAAAAAAAAAAAACTTGTTAAAGGGAAACAGCCATGTTTTTTTTTTTTTCTCAACGTTAAGCACCCTCTGTATTACCTCGCATGACTACTTCTTTATTCAATCTACACTTTGACCTGAGGTCATAAATCGACATCTTATAGTTTGACCTACAGTGTATCATATAGTTACCAGTTTGGATCATTATACAACATTTCAATTTTAATGTGATAAATCCTTCTATTCAACCAGTAATCCAAAAACATTGAACGCGTTCGTTTTTCTCAAAACGTGCTGTAGTGAAGATGGGATAAAGCAGCACTAAGGCGATGATTAGTTTAGTGACGTAATTAACAACATAGCTGTAATGACGTAAGATTGTTAGGCCTTCATGTGCTCTTGAAGAGGTGATTTCTGTAGCAATTGGTTTTTCTGATATGGTTTTTAACCCTTTGCACAACCTCATATCAGTCGCCTCGTATGGCATGGTTGTGATATTGTTAACCCAGGTTCTATGCTTGTGAAGTTATTCGTTACGCACTGACCCTGTTGTGTGTACGTTCTTGATTAAACCAATGATGATAATGACCTGTTTTTGTTCTTGTGTACGCAAGTCTGTTACGTTAACTATTGGCTTGTCTCGCTAATGTGACTGCTGAGTGACACCCAATGACCAGACAACTATGATGACTGCAATGACTGATCGACTCGTAGCTGACAACAAAATTCCTTTATTGTTGGCAATAAACATATTCACAATTGGCCATCTCCGTGCCTGATTATAAAGGTAATAGAACACATATTGACTTTCTACGTTGACCCTTCATCCAGCATTTAATTCACTGGTCAGGAACTAGTTGATTAACGCTTGACCTCTGCTGATTACTGCAATACTGTCTACTATTCTATACTTGTTAATGGGCTGTTCTCAATATATACAATTTGGCTTCGAAATATTAGCTGGGTCACCACCAGTGCTGAAAACTTATTCTTAGCCACTAGAACTGATCTTTATAAAGTCTGCCTATGCGTCCGACACCGGACCACTGCTTCTCAACACCTGTCCTTGACTATCTGCACTTGATTAACTATTCGAGAGTTTACCTACCAAGGTTTTTCTTGAATGAACTGCTGGCGACATACTTGGACACAGCTCGTCATGAAAACTATTTTGTCGTGAAAACATCTTTCGTCTGTCTTCCTTTCTGCAAACTGCAGCGGTACCGTAAACACAATGGTACCTGAGCTGGCCATTACTTTATAGCTGGTCGTTACGGTTAGTCTACGCCAACCTGCTCTCAGCTGGCGACGAGTGAAGAGTGAACTAAAACGGACTTCCCGTGTCGCTGATGACGTATGAACTAAGTCCCGCAACTCAATAATTATTCCTGCTTATTCTAATCCCAGTTATCTCCCTTTTCCTATCACAGCATCCTGCTACATTCTACCCAGCTGTAAATAGGTACCAGACTCTTCTGTTGGGTTAGGAAAGGTGAAGACAGCCAGGAGAGGAGCTGATTACCTCCACCTCTCAAAGCTCAAAATATGAGACTATCTTTTTTTAACCCATTTATGAAAGTCTGATACTTTCTGATTGTTGTTTTTGTTGTTGTCCACGTTCAGAGTCATACCATATGACTGACTTGACTTTTGAATAGTAGATTCTGATTTGTGTGCAGAACTTGACTTTTTTTTATCTCCATATATTTCCCAATCCACTGAAAGCTCCTCTGGTCTCCTGTATTCTTATTTTGATATCATTGTCTGTTCCTCCATCTGTCTGTTTCGTGGGCAAGGTATATGTATGATTCTACATCTTGTGACGATGTTTCTTCAAGTGCAGCACTGTTATCATTTCCTACATTTATTCTCATAATCTTTGTTTTCTCCCTGTGTATTTTCAGGCCCACTTGCTGTAGCCTCTCATCAAGTGTTTGCATATTTGCCTTGCATCTGATAACGGTTATGTACAGAAGAGCCAGTTCGTCGACAAAATTGTTAACTATGCGTTAAATAGGGCAGACAAAATAATCTTTTAAGTTAAATAGTGTTTCATTAATCCGGCTTTTAACCAGGATCTTCCCTTTCATGTGCTGCGTCCTAGCACGAGACGGAGCCCAAATTTTGCATTTCTTAAATAAATACATTGTCATTTTATTTCCCCCATTCCCCCCACCTGTCCACACACACACGCAGTGGTTTCAACTAGCTAAACGTTTTTGTCTTTTATCTCATCACACTTTTATCGTACTTATTATTATCAGACCTAAAGGTCGTTTTATATTTGACATGCGCCCTAATATAGCCGACTTGGTTGAACGGGACGCGCCTCGCCAAAATGAGGCCAATTTTTGTGTGTGTGTAAATGTCTGTTGTCGCGATGATGAAAACTTGTTACTGTATTTTTTGTTACAGCTAATTTAACACAGTACAGTTTATTCAGTCTGCTTTTGTTATTTAAAGTGTGTTTTGCATTATTTAGTCAATAATTATTCAATTACAAATAATTTAAACCAGTTAAAGGTTATAATAATTAACCGAAATATAAGATGAGATCACAATATTAATTTAAGTCGTCCACGAGGGAGTTGTTAACTATTGTGGATAAAAGATAACTACTGCGGATGAAAGTTAACTATTGCGGATGAAAGTTAACTATTGCGGATAAAAGCTAACTACTGCGGATGAAAGTTAACTATTGCGGATAAAAGTTAACTGTTGCGGATAAAAGTTAAATTTTGCTGATAAAAATAGGAACATCATTTATGAAAGAAGCGATGGTGACGTCACATTTTTCAACCACAAACCCCCAGTCGTCCCACAACGTCACAAAATGTTGACACCACCCCCACTGAATAATGTCATAGATAGACGACCCCTTACTCCTTTAACTCGTACTTCGTCTGGTTCCACCGCAATGTCTGAAGAAACAAACAAGGAACAGGACCATACCTCTAACCAAAGTATCTCTGAGAGGCGT
Source organism: Oreohelix idahoensis (assembly GCA_024509875.1). NCBI lineage: Eukaryota > Metazoa > Mollusca > Gastropoda > Stylommatophora > Oreohelicidae > Oreohelix > Oreohelix idahoensis. Next base: position 128,692 of record JAMPIV010012794.1, on the reverse strand, counting down.
CTCAGGTAAGGTACTACATTGGCCTGACAATACCAGCATATAAAACAAATGACTAAAAAAATCAGCACTGCAAGAATATATGTAGTGCATTGACACGGCCATCTTGCATGGGGGCCAGTTAATGTGGCAGTCCCATGTCCTTTCAGGTGGAATAACAGAGGAAATAAATGAGTTATAGTGTCCAATGTTTTCTTGTGACATCAAGCGTACTTTTATCAATCTTTTTTTTTTAATTCTTCAGTTTACTCCATGGTTATTACTTTTATTTCTAATTGCATACAGTTTTTAAAAAAAGCTGTAAAATTAATTTATATGCGTGCCGGCATTTTTTTCCCTGCAAAAATAAAAAAGTTTGTACTTTTAAAAAACTAATCATTTTATATCTGCGAACTAAACTTGTATACAAAATTAGAGTTTTATCATTAAAAAAAATCATAATTTTCCTTTAAAATGTTCTATATAATTTCCATTCAAATTTCAAATACAACGTCAAGTACCACGCCTTGAGTCATAGGCGATCATGTTCCTCCTTAGACCTTGTGGCGAAATGGCTGTTACTCCCTATTGTCCAACCCGTAATTATTATGCAAACGCTATCGCGAGTTGGCCAGCACTGAGCGGTGTGGGCTGCCAGAGGGAAGGTAGAGTAAGATAAACTGCAGCCAAGGTATGCCTTGACCAGCAGCGGGAGGGGAAGAGCAGTATGATTACCTGTAATTAAATGTCTTTGTTATTGTTGTGCTGTGTTGTAATGTTTGCCGATTCTTATTTAGCAAAATGTTATGAGATTTGTTTATGTTTTCATTACAGCAGACGTCGGCCTTCTCCGGCAATCAACTGAGCCGTAGGCCGGACTTCGCCTTCTGTGGTTAACGCCTTCTGTGGAGACTTTGCCTTCAGTAGAAGATCGCTCCAGTCAACGACGCCTTTATAGCTGGGTTGCACGTAGAGATAGGCGTGCCCAGTTTATCACCCTATTACGGGTCAAAAGTGTTTTTCCCGTGAGTGGGAAATAGCATTTCTACGGAAAAAATCAATTAGTGTTCATAAAGCGACATCGTCCATTCTTGTTTGAGGGCTGCACCAAAGCAGTGGGCCCAATCCAGATGTGGATTAGTTTCAGCATATAAATTATTTGAGTGTTTCACCCCGCAACTGCCCGGATTTACAGCTGGGTGCATTTCTTCCAAGGATTTGTTAGCCATTACACTTGAGAAGAGAGGGTATCATATCTTCAGTGGCCAGCAGTGATCCCTGTGGAGTAAAGCACGCGTGCCAACGAAGAGGGAGTTGGGAAAAACGTGCATTAGAAATTAGGGTAGATTTTTCTGAAACTGTGTACTAGACTGGTTAGTGTAGTTCATGAGCAAAGTCGCTGACAGTGACAAGTCAGCAGGCTTAGTGTGTATACATAACTGGGACTGGTGTGTATTCAAGGTTCTTTTTCCAACCACAGATTATTAGATTTAAAGTATAACCCCATACTTGTGTGAACAAATGGTCACCGAGTGGCGAGGGGAGAGTCATGTTATGTTCTCACCCACGATAATTATAAGTCACATCATCCACCATGAACAGAATCTCTTATCTATCACCTCAGATCTCTCTCAGATTCTTTTGTCTGGTCTCTGACATCACCCAGACCTTGGCTCTGGTCCCAGACAGACTCTTATATAACCCATTCGTGGCAGACCTCAATTTTTGAATTGCTCTCTGTCAGTTTTGTTCTTGAACTCTTGCTGCGCTATAGAACCCAGCTATATATTATTTGTTCTCTTTGTCTGTCTCTGCCTGTCCGTTCCTTCTACGTTTCCCACAATCTTGATGTTTTCGAGTGATCTTCTGCTCATCACATATCCATTAAATGTTGATTGTGTTCTCCCTTATTTTTTGTTTGTTTGTTAATATTTTCTGGTTCAAAAACTCTTCTCACGCATTCTTTGTTAGCTATCTTTGTTGTACATGAGGTTCTTAACATTCTACCGAGAAAACATATATTTACTGCTTCTAATGATTTGTATTTTTTTTTTCTGTGAATGTCAGTGACAGGTTTCCATAAAATAATACTTATTATATGTAATACTTCATAAAACCTCTTTATAGTGTTTAATGACGAGAATTTATTGCACGGGATAGTCGAAAATTTGTGGAATGCTATTTTTAATTGACATATTCTGTTCTTGATCACTATGGTGCATTTTCCATCTGATGTAAAATATACCTAACTGTTTGAAACTGATTTAACATATACTTTCCTACTTACTTAGTCGTTCCTCTTCTATCTTGGGATGTAGAAGTTTGTCAAAGAGAGCGCCATACTATCCTATCAGCTGTCTTTCGTTTGTCCTGGTTCCAGTTCAGTCCTCGGTACTTCAGGGATTGTCTTATATTGTCGTCCCAGCGAACTCTCGGTCGTCATAGAGCTCGGGATCCTTGGCTATTGGTTTCCCAGATTTGTCCTGGCATCCGATCCTCTCTCATTAGTCTCAGTAGTCATAGCCAATCCATTGTAATGGGCACTGTTCCACTCTGGTCTGCAGGGATTGTATTTCAAGAGCATGACGTATGGTCTGGTTGTGAACCATGTCCTTTCTTGTTACTTTGACCACTTTCCTGAGATGCCTAATTTCTGAGGTTTGCAGCTGACTATTGTGGGGTTAAGTCATTGCTGATCACTCGCATATGTAAGACAAGACTGCAACAGAGCGGGATACAGCCACCTTCGTCTTCTTGGCCATTTCTATTTTACCGTGGTGTAGCAAAGTTGATTTTGCTGGGGAGGTTATGATGGTATCCTAACCAAGAATGAAATCGGTGTCTGCATAAACCGTGTGAGGTCAAGCACATGTAGGCCCCTGACTCTAAAAAAGATGATGATGATGAATTATGTGCAGGGTACCTAACGCTACCTCCCTAGATCTCACACGGTCACTCTTGTGGCTCTAGTGTATGGTGTATGATGTACCTAGTGTCTAGGGGAGAAATGAAATGATGGTACACAACACAAAACACTTTAAGTTACTATGAGGAAGTGAATAAAACCTGAGGTTAAGTTTTTCTTTAAATTAATTTTTTTATACAATTTATTTTGCCTGTCCAGTCAAATCGTTTGGACAGGTCTTTGAAAATGAAGACAAGATAGTTTACAGAAAAGAACAATTAAAATTTTGGGGCAATTTGCCCAATAACTAAAAAGTTAATATATATATTTATATATGTCTTTCCTGTAGGAAATATTCATAGATTTCACTTTATTTATGTAAAGGGAGAGTCACTGTATATGAGTGCTGTAGTTTCATCCTACGCCCAGAAACGTCCTGAGTATTGTTTCGCAATACTAGTGTTTCGTACAAGAAAATGTCAGTTAAGCCCAGATGTTTAACACATCACCTGGGATTCCTTGTTGAAAGATATTACAATGTGTCGTTGCAGAAAGTCTCAATTTCACCACCCGCCAAAGCTCCTACTGTTAACTTTGACAGCATAAACGACTGGTTGGAGACTGGATGGTGTTATTCGTACTCAGCAGGTTTCCTGTCACCAGCTGGCAACAGAAAATGGAGCCTCTGCAACAAAAGGACACCCTGGCCTTTTACATATGATCACTTATTCTAACACTTAATTTCATATGTGGGTATGGGGTCAGCCTCTCGTGCATTTCAGGTGCACTCGCCCAGAATGTTACATGACTCCCACCTTGCTGTGACCACACCTCAGATCCTTATGGCAGATACGCCACTGTACGTTTACATACTTTTCCTCAATACAATAATGTGGAGTAACCACATTTCCTTTGATATGATCTTCTCTTCTTTTCTTTTCAAATATAATTGCTTCAGGCATGTAGACAGTGTTCATTGAACACCGAGGCTTACTAATATATTCTAATATAATAATATGACAACATAATCATGACAACATACACCAGTTACATACATTTCAAAGTGCGGACTCAACGATGTCGGCTCCCGGCATGTCCTTCACTTTCCCCCATAGCAGTATCTAACTTTGGTAGTTGGAATAAACATATTAATTCATAAAGCATCCTTACCACAATTCAAGAAAATATAAACAAATGACACTGACTTTAGAAGAAATGACCTCAGCTTCCTCCGAACTGCACAGACTGTGAATTTCTTATTTATTTAAGTTTAAAGTTAACACAGCTGTTTCTCAGCGTATCTGAATGAAAATTTTAGTTTGACTGGCAATGAATAATCAAAGCCTTTTGCTAATATTTACTAGCACTGGCCAATCAAAACGTGCGACTACTTGAATTCAAATGCAGTTTTTATTTAAAAAAACAAAATAATTGCAAACAATTTCTGCGTCTGGTAGTCGATTGGCCAGTCTGCTTTAGTTATGCCCAATATAAAAGATGTTTCGTTTAGGATTACATTTTTTCTACCGCTCCCCTTTTCCATTCTTACTCTTTTTACCCAAGCGAATTTGAATGGACCTCCCTGCTTCTTTTTCAAACTCGCGTCCCCACTAACGTTTAAAAAAAAAACTAAGCAAGAACGCCAGTCTGTCTGGTCGAGCGTCCGTAGACATTAGTAATTTCTCAATAATTTATCTAATACTGGGACTATCATATTATCTAAAGTACATTCTTGCTCAGTGAACTCTACGTTATACTACCATATAATTTTTTATGGGCAGTTTCATAATGGTTTAAATTTTGAATTTTTGTCATCGTCAATCGTCAAATAAAATTTTGCACAAGACCGCCATCTTTCCTCTCCTTCATCTCGCTAGCATGTATTTTTCAAATAACTAACTTGTTTTAGTTACGTCAGAAATGCTACCGCGAGGAGGCAATAAAATTGTCTGCGTGTTTGCCTCTGCTAGAGTTGTTCCAGCGTGTATATATATGCATGGCAGACTGTGTCAGCGAAGCGGGGTTGTGCGCGGCAGGTTAAGAATTGGCGTTAATAATTTGTATTGTATCGTGTAACACTACCAAAAAATGTAAGGATCACTACTAAATTTTGCGTTAAAGTTGACAGAATACGTTAATTCAGATAGTTATTTGTCGGCACACTACCGCCCAAGCGTTAATTGTAAGTCTTGCCACAGTCTCTATCAAATCGGGCAAAATGTTAAAAATGTACGTCACAAGGAACGCGAGTAGGTTTAAACGGAGGGATCGGTTCTCAGCCGTTCCATGGCACTAAATTCAGCGCTATGCTGGCGTGTGAGAGCATCACCGTCAGACACAATATGGCTGTTGTATTTATTATCTTTTTATGACTAAAATTCTACTGAAATGAGCGATTATTCTCGCAGATTTTGCTACACGTGGAATACTCGATTTATGTCATGAAAGAGTCTCCCAGCTGCTACTCTTAGGGTATTCAATTCTGCTTTGATGATTCCCTTGCAGTGTACTGTAGCTCCTAAGTATTTAAAACGGTTGACCTGTTCCAGGACCTGTTCTCCTAGCATAACCTGATGTCTTTTATCCTCTCGTGATATTACCATGGTTTTTGTTTCGTGCCTGCTGATGACGTCCCTTACTTCTCCAGCTCTTCATTCCAGACTTGCAGGTTGGATTGAAGATGTGCCTCTGATATAGCTATTAGGGTAACATCGTCCGCAAAGGCCAGCTCTGAAATACAGATATGTCTTATCTTTCAGTACCTCCCCTGAATACGCATTCTTGTCAACTCCTTACATGCTTTGATGACGTCGTCCATGAGAAGTATGAATAAATATGACCATATATCAGTTGTTGATCCTGACCTCTTCTGACTTATGCTTACATTATTTCTTCAAGTCTTGTAGAAGCTCTGTATAGCATGGATCGGATGTGCTGGAATGTGATTTAAATAATTTGGTTTAATCTATTATAAATAGGGAGCCGCGCTGGTGTAATGGTTACCACATTGCGCTGGCGATCAGGTGTTCAAGGTCAAGCCCGGGCGTGGGCATTTGAAAGAGTATCATCGACCGGGATTTTGACTGAATAACCTGAACGGCTCCTGAGATAAAAACCCTCTGTGGATGGGAAGGAGCGAAGCTCCTGACCGGGTTGGAAGGAAAGTCCACAGGCTCCCCAGCCTCGCAATGACATGTCATTGGGCCGAAGGGCTTAAAGCCCAAGTAAAAAAAAAAAAATCTATTATAAATCACATCCTTTCGACTTTTTGTGTCTTTTGTTTGAGGGGGAAGGTGTCTGTTGAGACTAGAAAGAATAACTACTGCTACACACACACATCATCGCCAGATCTAGGTTCCTGGGGATGTCTGAAAAAAAAATTACTACTGCTCCCTCATGCGTGTCACAGGAAGCGGCTTATGTGATATTCCTCATGAGGTTAGCAAACTCATGTCAAGCAAATTGCTATAGAAACCACTGTTGCAAGAGCATTTTGGCTTCGTTGATGTAGGCTTCACCATGTAGGCTTCACCATGTAGGCTTCACCATGAAGGCTTCACCGTGTAGGCTTCACCACGTGGGATGAGCTATAGATGGTTGTTAAGATAATGGAAGTTTAAATTTTTTTTTTTTTTAATAGTTAAACTGTAGATGTTTGTCAAGATACAGAAGATTCAGATGTTTGTTAAAATAGTAGAGATTCAGATGGTTGTTAAGATAAAGGAGATTTAGATGTTTGTTAAAATAGAGGAGATTCAGATAGTTGTTAAGATAAATGTTTATTAAAATAGAGGAGATTCAGGTTGTTGTTAAGAAAGAAAAGATTTAGTTTGTTAAAATAGAGAAGATTGAGATGGTTGTTAAGATAGAGGAGATGACAAAGTCACAAATGTGAAATTGATGATAAGAATAAAAAAAGTGCCAGTGGAACAAGAGTTGAGAAGAAGACGCTGGCGATGGATAGGACACACATTGAAGAAACCTGTTGATAGCATTACATGGCAGTCCTTGTTCTGGAATCCAAAGGGAAAGAGAGGCAGAGTTAGATCAAAAAACACACGGAGAAGAGAACTGGATACAGAGGTGAAAATGATGAAGAAAACATGGAAAGAAATTGAGCGGATGGCACAGGACAGGAGGACTTGACACGTGTTTGTTGAAGGCCTATGCTCCTTGGGGAGCTAAAGGGTATTGACTGATATTGTGCACACCTAGATATGCTACATAAAGACATGTCGCAGAGGTTTCAGGATCTTCTTTGATCACTATTCCAGACTGGATAATAAATCCATTCCTGGACACGTGCTGTGAGGAACTAGGAAGGGTGGAGGAGGAACAAATATTGCTACAAAACGACGTTGAGCTTAAGCCAATGTTCAAGAAATCATATCAAGACTTTTGGTTGTAGAAAGAAATCTCTGAACGCTATCCTGCAGTGTGGGGAAAGGTTAAGATGTTCTGTATTGCCTTTCCAACATCGTATTTAGTAGAGCGTGGTTTCCGCGTGGTTGTCCAACTTCTTTTGAAGCAAAGAAACAGACTGCAAATTACTGAAGGTAGGGATCTGAGACTCCTTCTAAGTAACGTTCAGCCTGATGTTGAGAAGCTGATATCACTACTCCAGGCACATCCATTTCACTGTAGCTAAAATGAAGTAAGTTTGTTACTAATACACTCTCGCATACTGCTGTTTGTTATACTGGATTAAGTAATTAAGTTTTTCTTTTTAAATTAAGTTAATAAATACGCATATCTGTAGCTCTATGTTAGATTATACTAAGTAGAGCAATTAGCTGTTACTGTATTAGCAGTTGCTCTTATTTTTCACTCTTTACATTTTTTTATGTACTGTGGGGAAATGCAGGTGGGCGCTGGGGAACTGCCCTGGGAGCAAAGAGGGCGGTGACCCGAATACGTTTGGGAAACACTGATCTAGATTGTCAAGCTGTTTTTTTAATTCAATTATTGTTGACTCATAGTGCTACTGTTTTCATAACCCACTTAATAACCAAAATTGTCTAGTGCCACTGAAGTATACTTTTATTCTTTAGTTTTGTGTACATGCCTCTTCTTTAATTTATTGTAGGTATTTTTTCCGATATAGCTGAATATACAAGTGTAAAGTTTCTCTTCTTCTTTCCACTCTGTAAAGTGTCAGTCTGTATGCTCTGTAAGGAAGAGTGGTGTGTTGTTGAGATCAGGCATGCCCCCAGTCTACCCAGCTGTAAATGGGTAACTCACCCTAGTCCTGAGTTAGGGAAGGCAAAGGCTCCAGGGGAAGCAGGCCCTAAACTTGGTCACTCCAACCGACGCAGGATGGTGTATGTATGAAGTAGAAGTGTAGAGTGTGATTACCGCGAATGGTGTACTGTTCGTGTGCTGACCAATATAACCACTCATACACTTGTGTCTACAAGGCACCAATGCAGACTGCTGGAATCTTTGTTTACTCAATTTATTCAGACGTACACACTGGGACATACGAGTACATCATGGTATGTTGACATATCAATTTGTAGGTATACATAGCAGATCTGAAGTCATGACACATTCAGAAATAATGGGCAGTACATCAAAAGTTCAATGTCATGATACATTATGGCCGCATCCCCCTATCTGACTAAACGCGTCAGTGAAGGCAGATCGGTAAATAACTAAAGTTACTTGACGTCCATAGTTTGTAGTATATATTATGAAACCACGAAAGGGGGGTTTCTAGCAAGATTGAGATCTCCCTGTCACTGTCCGATAATAGGATAAATAATCTGTTCTCTTGGCAGTGATCAAAACATATGATGACCGAAATCTAACATGGCCGCCTCCCTGAGTTGTCGTTCACTCATTCATAGGAAGGAGAATATAAGCCAGAGTTAATTTATAATGGATATATAAATGATTTCATAAATGTTCCCATACAGCTCTACGGTGATCAGGTTAATTCACGTAGCCATAACCGCTGTAGGAAAGTCTGTCATCTTTGTCGATACAAAACACGACCCTAGCGATACGAAGCACAATGTTCCATCTAGGTCGAATCGACATGAGATCATCAAAATAGGGTCTGGCAATACATGGAGTCCGAATTATACATTGTACCGTACCTTAGGAGAGTCTCTAACATAAACTATAGTAGAGATATCATCTCCTTTAGAAGAAAACCACTTCATGAATCATATTTCCTTAAGAATCTACCAGCCCTTTGAAAAGTGCGTACCCGCCATTATCACGGTACATCGGAACTCATCACGACTTGTCAAGACAACTCATACTTCCGCTAGACCGGAATAACAAGAATCTAGTCCCTCCTACCCATCCAAAATATACAATATAGGACTGATTCTACTTGTACTAATAATATGTAATACATATGAATTCAGGCCATAAACACAATAAGCAAATTAATATATTTTCTGGCCCTAAAAAATAAGTACAAACGTAAGCGCAATATCCTTGCGCCGGATCAATATCCAGAACGATTACTCCTATAATCAAAAGTGTGAATCAAACATGGATTCTCTCGCTTTTACCATAGACAGCATTTTCATACACAAATGAATGAATGTCTATATTTTCCCATATTAAATAGCCATATCGATTTTTGTAATATGTGCGTCAAAATATGCACGCAACAACAAGGTATATTCGTGCGTTCTATGTTTAGGTTCATCAGTTAATGTATGTAATAGCTATCTGCTTTCTTTCTGCATATACATGGCTGCCTTTTTGCAATCACCTCTGTCGTTTTGTCAATCAACTAAGGGAAATTTATTTGTCTCTACGGTACCTGTGGAAGGGGCTCTGTTTTTGTGGGATGTCCCGTACAAGGAGAGCAAGTTCTTTTACTTTGTGTGCATTAACTTGTCTCTGTAGTCCCATCATGTCATGTCCTTTCAGTCTTTCGTTCAGTTGGCTGTTTGTGATTTTTTTAAATTGCTCTACCTGTTGTAGTACTCTTTAGTTTCCTGAGGCATTCATGGATTGTGGTTTTGCCATCTTGTACATTTAATTTACTGGGGCTGATTTCAATGCTTCAGTACTGATTAAGAACGGAAACGGATACATAACCACTAAGCGTCTAAAACAGTAGAAAATCTAGTTTTATGACACATGGAGGCCAAAGGGCAGATGGATAGACATTTCACGGAAATCTTAATACAATATGGCTCTGAACAGCCACTGTGACACACTTGGCTCATGAACGCAAACTTCTGCCCCAAACTACGCTTCACAGCAACAGTGGACCGACAAAGAAACCGTTAAGTCTGGTAAGTAAGTATTGAATCTCTCAGCCGTGTTTTCTGTTGCAAGGGTTCAGTCGACACTGGATTTGAAGCACTAAACCATGAAGAAACTCCAAATTCCACTGCTGGTCTAACATGTTCTGTACACAACAGTTTATTTCTATCTTATCGTCTGCGAATCAAGCAGTCCCTTCCAGTTTTTTTAAATTTTTTTCAGGCTCAATCGCTGCCTGATTTTTTTGCTGAAACTTATCAATTTCATCTGTTATTATTGCATATTGGCAAAAATGAAGTGTGGTAGAGCACGGCAGTGTTCATTGTATAGTGGACCCAGGTTCATAGAGTCCTCACGTACATGCTTTCTGTCAATGATGGTTCATAAACACAGCTAGTTATATTCATGGCACAGTGTTCAAACCACTGATAGTGTATTTTTCTGTTAATGCAATTCTTGACAAACTGACATTGTACATCAACATTGTAGACACAGTAACTTTACATCAACGCTGTCCGATAAATTTTCGTGGTTTATTGTTACCATCTCGAACGTTTATACATAAGTTGCAGTAAACTAATATTTAATGAAGCGTAGCAGACTGTCTGTTACGTACACATCTATCTATGTCATTTTCAATCATTTAACATTTATCTAGCACATTCGCGTTGACTAAGTTGATCATGGAAGTTCTAAATTCTTCTAAGTTTCAAGCGAATTCAATTCGTCTTGAAAAACTCGATACAGCGACTTTGGTTATTTTTCACTAGTACTCTGCTAGCGTGTGGAGATTTTTCCAAACACTAACACTGGTTATCACAATTATTACTCCCTAATCTATTCTCTTGTCAAAGCCAGTATCCCACATATTTCATTATATGCACGAGAAAGTTCACCTTTGACGCCTTACTACTAATTACTCGAGAGTTGTACATTCCGACAAAAATGGGATGCTTCTAAATGTTTCTATCTGCTCTGTCTTCTTGAATGTCGAACAAGGCTTTCTGATATCTAAATCTTCTGATCACTGCAGGATCACAACCTCATACAGGATGTGAAGATAGCTAACTATTTCTCTACGTCTTCCGCACATGGCGCAGAGTCTTCCACGACCACATCGTGGCGAGTGTAGCACGAGCTATGCACACACACTGGACACAGGAGAGAGAAATATCTCGTTTTGGCGAGGCGCGTCCCGTTCAACCTAGTCGGTTATATTAGGGCACATGTCCAAATATAAAAGACCCTTAGGTCTGGGAATAGGAGAGAGAAATACAATTGTTCTCCTATTTATAGTCACTATCTCAATAAGTCATGTGATCTCGTTCAACTGTCTTAATTTCTTACAGTGAAAACTTCCTAATCGGACTTTAACTCTCTGTTACTCTATTCATTAATATTTCTTACGATAGTGTCCCTTAGACCACTTACTATTACAGCAGTAACAGCGACAATAATGATGATTATGAGAATAACGATGATGCGGACGAGGACGAAGATAATATTGATTAAAGAAGACTGCGATAATGGGATGGTACGAGAATAAAAGCATTGACGATAATGTTAACAAGAAAAACGATGCTGGTAGTGATGATTACACATTGACGAATCTAACACTGACGACCATAATTATGATAACAATGAAGATGAAGATGCTGAACATAACATTTACTCATCTGAAGTTGCTATTAATAGTGATTACCACAGCGATAGTAGTTTCCCAATGTTGAAGCTGATGTCGGCTCCACTGATTATTTGGCACCGATGTATAATCATGTGATTTATACGATTATTCCACAAATGCCAAATCGTTGTGTCGCCATTGTCAGTAGTCTCTGAGGACCAGGCTAGGATCGTGCATTTTGTTCTGTTCCTTTTTTTTCTGGGTATCGTCTGCCAAGAGATATCGTCGTCGATTCAACGTAGACCAATAGTTCTCAAACTGTTTCCACATGGTTCACTAATCAGGTCTACAATCTGCACCTAAGGGATATGAGTATGGTTGTGTTATTATTACAATGATACCACGTCTGAATGTGTAAATATTCAGTTATTACCTTCTAAATACTTATATTTAGTTTTTTTTCGATGGATTTGTCAGATAAAGAAATTATTCTTTTTTTTTAAAGGTGGAAGGGGTGGGGGGTGAGCCTTTTTTTTTGCAGCCAATACCAAGTTGAAGACTCCTTGGTATTATCTACACTGTAGATCTACGCTTTTCCTGTTGCTTTTCTGCCATTCCGATACATGATGAGTTGAAGTCATGAGCTCCAGTTTCTCCAGCTTAGCTTGCATTTAAAGGATCATTACATCTAGTTCTAAGCTAGGAGGAAGAATCACGTGACACACTGTGCATTCCCCCACGATCCAAATGGGGCTGAAATACTGTGTTCTGGTTCAGGGCTCTTCGAAATAATTGTCAAGTCCTAAAGACAGCAACTTATCAGCTCCCCCTGCCTATCATGGGTCCATAGTGAGATCCTCCTGCATGCAGCTGTCTTTTTTTTTTTTTTTTTTTTAAATTTCCTCGCATGAGGTTGCATATTTTTTCTTCGCATGAGGTTGCATTGGCCCCGCCCCAAACCCGGCCCTGGTCAAGACCACATGTCCCAACACAAGAAGACCCAATGACAAACTGTGTCACTGTAGTGATCCTCTGTGTTCTCACACAAGGGACCTAATGACACATGAATGTCACTGTACTGGTCCCTGTGTCTAGACACATGATCCTAGCCAAAGGCCAAATTTTTTTTTTTCCTCGCATGAGGTCGCATATTTTTTCCTCCCATGAGGTCGCATTGGCACCCACCCCAAACCCGGCTCTAGTTAAGACCACATGTCCCAACACAAGAAGACCCAATGACAAACTGTGTCACTGTAGTGATCCTCTGTGTTCTCACACAAGGGACCTAATGACACATGAATGTCACTGTACCGGTCCCTGTGTCTAGACACATGATCCTAGCCAAAGGCCGGATATTTTTTTTTTCCCTCGCTTGAGGTCGCATATTTTTTCCTCGCATGAGGTCGCATTAGTACCCGCCCAAACCCGGCCCTGGTCAAGACCACATGTCCCAACACAAGAAGACCCAATGACAAACTGTGTCACTGTAGTGATCTTCTGTGTTCTCACACAAGAGACCTAATGACACATGAATGTCACTGTACTGGTCCCTGTGTCTAGACACATAATCCTGGCCAAAGGCCGGATATTTTTTTCCTTTTTTTTATTTTTCCTCGCTTGAGGTCGCATATTTTTTCCTTGCATGAGGTCACATTAGCACCCGCCCCAAACCCGGCTCTGGTCAAGACCACATGTCCCAACACAAGAAGACCCAATGACAAAATGTGTCACCTAGTGATCTTCTGTGTTCTCACACAAAGGACCTAATGACACATGAATATCACTGTACCGGTCCCTGTGTCTAGACACATGATCCTTTTTTTTTCTTCGCATGAGGTCGCATATTTTTTCCTCGCATGAGGTCGCTTTGGTACCCGCCCCAAACCCGGCTCTGGTCAAGACCACATGTCCCAACACAAGAAGATCCACTGACAAACTGTGTCACTGTAGTGATCCTCTGTGTTCTCACACAAGGGACCTAATGACACATGAATGTCACTGTACCGGTCCCTGTGTCTAGACACATGATCCTAGCCAAAGGCCGGATATTTTTTTTTTTTCCTCGCTTGAGGTCGCATATTTTTTCCTCGCATGAGGTCGCATTAGTTACCCGCCCAAACCCGGCCCTGGTCAAGACCACATGTCCCAACACAAGAAGACCCAATGACAAACTGTGTCACTGTAGTGATCTTCTTTGTTCTCACACAAGAGACCTAATGACACATGAATGTCACTGTACCGGTCCCTGTGTCTAGACACATGATCCTAGCCAAAGGCCGGATATTTTTTTTTTTCCTCGCTTGAGGTCGCATATTTTTTCCTCGCATGAGGTCGCATTAGTTACCCGCCCAAACCCGGCCCTGGTCAAGACCACATGTCCCAACACAAGAAGACCCAATGACAAACTGTGTCACTGTAGTGATCTTCTGTGTTCTCACACAAGAGACCTAATGACACATGAATGTCACTGTACCGGTCCCTGTGTCTAGACACATAATCCTGGCCAAAGGCCGGATATTTTTTTCCTTTTTTTTTCCTCGCTTGAAGTCGCATATTTTTTCCTTGCATGAGGTCACATTAGCACCCGCCCCAAACCCGGCTCTGGTCAAGACCACATGTCCCAACCCAAGAAGACCCAATGACAAAATGTGTCACCTAGTGATCTTCTGTGTTCTCACACAAAGGACCTAATGACACATGAATATCACTGTACCGGTCCCTGTGTCTAGACACATGATCCTTTTTTTTTTTCCTCGCATGAGGTCGCTTTGGTACCCGCCCCAAACCCGGCTCTGGTCAAGACCACATGTCTCAACACAAGAAGACCCAATGACAAACTGTGTCACTGTAGTGATCCTCTGTGTTCTCACACAAGGGACCTAATGACACATGAATGTCACTGTACCGGTCCCTGTGTCTAGACACATGATCCTAGCCAAAGGCCGGATATTTTTATTTTTTTTCCTCGCTTGAGGTCGCATATTTTTTCCTCGCATGAGGTCGCATTAGTTACCCGCCCAAACCCGGCCTTGGTCAAGACCACATGTCCCAACACAAGAAGACCCAATGACAAACTGTGTCACTGTAGTGATCTTCTGTGTTCTCACACAAGAGACCTAATGACACATGAATGTCACTGTACCGGTCCCTGTGTCTAGACACATGATCCTAGCCAAAGGCCGGATATTTTTTTTTTCCTCGCTTGAGGTCGCATATTTTTTTCCTCGCATGAGGTCGCATTATTACCCGCCCAAACCCGGCCCCGGTCAAGACCACATGTCCCAACACAAGAAGACCCAATGACAAACTGTGTCACTGTAGTGATCTTCTGTGTTCTCACACAAGAGACCTAATGACACATGAATGTCACTGTACTGGTCCCTGTGTCTAGACACATGATCCTAGCCAAAGGCCGGATATTTTATTTTTTTTCCCTCGCTTGAGGTCGCATATTTTTTTCCTCGCATGAGGTCGCATTGTCCCCGCCCCAAACCCGGCTCTGGTCAAGACCACATGTCCCAACACAAGAAGACCCAATGACAAAATGTGTCACCTAGTGATCCTCTGTGTTCTCACACAAGGGACCTAATGACACATGAATGTCACTGTACCGGTCCCTGTGTCTAGACACATGATCCTAGCCAAATTTTTTTTTCCCCTCGCATGAGGTCGCATAATTTTTTCCTCGCATGAGGTCGCTTTTTTTGCCTCGCATGAGGTTGCATGGCACACGCTCAACCCGGCCCTGGTCAAGACCCATGTCCCAACACAAGAAGACCCAATGACATCATGTGTCACTGTAGTGATCTTCTGTGTTCTCACACAAAGGACCTAATGACACATGAATGTCACTGTACCGGTCCCTGTGTCTAGACACATGATCCTAGCCAAAGGCCGGATAAGGGCGTTGGGTTTTCACAGCGTTATTTGCGCTGTACGTAAGGTTCAGATGAACAGTAATTTGGTGTGGTTGAAATAAAAGAGTAATGGAAAATGGGTTAGAAAATATAAATAATCTAGGAAAGGGGCTTTTTATCTTTAAGATGGGAGATAAAAGACTGTACACCCGTGCTTGGAGAGAAAGGGAGGAAACCCTTTAATTGCAAGCCTCTGAAATCAAGACTGGTTTACACTTAGTTAGTTTTAGAAATATACAGTTATAGTGTACGAAATTTGCATAATGAGGGTTCTAGTAAGCCTTAAGTAAGGGAATGTAACATTAAAGCAAAAACCTCAAAGGGATACTACAATTAATTAGCGCCCCTTGCAGATTAAGTGAGCAGAGAGAAAAACTAACGCACGAGAAAAATGAGCAAGGCGTAAACAGTACGGAACAAAAGCTCACTGAGTTGTTTACGTAGGGGAGGAGCGTGAGTTTTATGATCGGTGAGTTGGAAACGAAGGACCAATCGTATTGACTGGAAAACAAAAACGGATGACGGGATGATGATTTGAAGGACAAAAGAAATTAGTCCTGGCAGAGAAGTTAACGAGGCAAGTCGTGTGTTGCCAGGCTCTCAAGGAGTGAAACAGTGAAACCTGTGGGTGACAAGGGTTTTCACAGATGAAGTAGCTAGATTTAGCATGATTAGCGGTAGCAATTCTCGAGACTAGCATAAATTGTGTTCATTGAATTGTGTTAAACGTAGGATTAGCACATAGGGGTGATTTAGTAGGAAATGTGATAGGTACTTGGATTCATTTTGACACGGTAAGAAAGACTCTTTCTAATTTTATAGACTTTCAGTCAACTTATAACCAGAGGTTAATGATGCTCATGTTTAAAGTGGCGTACCACAAGAACTAACTGTTGCGTGATAAATTCTCGCAACATCGTTTTTTACAATATCTATTTTATAACGCAAGGGCAACAACTGCTTGAAATTTATAGTTACTTTTCTCGGTAAGCATTTGTCTTCTCGCGTTGGTATCGAATGCAGTTAAGTTTGAGCTGTGGTCATTTTGCGCTGGACTGCGCATGACTTGTCTTGCTTTTGGTCGATCGGTTTCCGCCCACCACTAGTGGAGTGAGCGATTTGGAATGGCGAAAGAGATGCCTCGTTGAAGAGGGGATCTCCGCTATTTTTTGTTCTGTCAGGGATGTGTAGTCCTCTTAATGGATATTTCGTTTATTCGAGATAATACCTCTAGTGTATTTGCACATGCCGGGAGGCATAATATTTCTGTGTATTTCCGGAAGGCAAGGTAAATTAACATTTTCATTAACTCTATCGATTTTTGGTCGTGAACGATTTCTGGTTCATAGCCTGTCTTCGAAAGTCGTCGTCACGAGATGTTTTCCTAGCTCACATGTCGCTGTATTGTGCTGCATCGGTTGATGCAGGTCCCAAGGACTATTACTTGCTACTTGGTTACCTGAAATAGGTTTGAAAAACCTTTGTTATCTAGAGGATATTTTTGAGGACATTATTTATACTTCGGCAGACGTGTCTGTCTTGCTGAAGTCAGACTAAGGAGAGTGAACTGATCTCATATATCTGGTTATCTCCTGGCTGTTATAGAAAAGGATGGAGTTGTTCATCTGACTACATTTACAGCACTATGAAATATAACATGCATCTGACTCATCATTGTAATGCTGTCTACCGTCTATTGCTGTATTGAATGTTGCTGTGATAATGACTGTTTGATGTGTCTACATATTCGCGTAACCATTTTGTCACTGTGGCGTCCACAATAAATAATGAAGAAAAACGTCAACGGCTGTTTCAAGAATCATTGACTTTATACGTCGTGAGTTTACTGACGTCCTATGTGGATTGCCCTGTTATTTTTGTATGAACATTGTTTGACTGAACACATCTGCACACTACACAAAACCAGACATGCGGATACCATCCATCATCATATGGCATCACGCATCACTAACATTGAAACAAGTACGACTGAAGAAGGTATAAAGTGGATAACATAACTTTTTATTAGCTGATAGCCAGGATGGGCTGTTATATAAAAAGGAAGAGGTATTGTCATTAGACAAGAATAAATGAACAAGGGTTCTGCAACGCGGACATCCTTGAGATAAGACATGCTCTCTCTCATTGAACAGTAAATCAGAGTAAAGAAGAGTTAATGGTGAATTTGATAACTATGAGACAACTCAGGTGCTCTCTAATTTGACAGTTAGTATGAGGACGCCACAACAGCTGTACCTGACATGATTTGATTTTATATATGAACCATGTATAGATATTGATGTAATTTTTATGAGTTAGGCCTGACAGGACAGATACAAGAGATAAGGTGGAGAAATAAAGAAAAGAGAATAAATTGTGGGTAGATCACCTACGCATAAGTAAGAGTCTGCAGGAGAGACAATAAATATACCTTTTGGAACAAGTTGAATTAAGGGCTGGATAAATGAACATGAAATGGAGTTTTGAACCATACTCCTTATTGGAAAATGTCGGAACTTTAATTTTGTAAATAAATTTGTTATAAAGTTAAACCTACCACACAAGTTGACTTGATTTATAGAAGATTATGGAGTGGGTGTGAGAAATAAGGAGTAATAGCACAACAAAAATTAATATCATGGTACGCCACAATACGATCTAGTCGCTTAACAACAACAAGGGGGAAGAACGTGACCTGGGTTGATAAAGGAACCAAACCCTAACTCATCCAAGAATCATCACCTCTGGCGGTAAGGGCCAGTAAAGAGATAACCTTACTAGGAAGATACAGTCAAAAATAAAGTCTAAGACATAGTCTGCCAGTTCGAGTAGACTACGACTAGGCCTGCCTCTGTCACCTAGTTATAGAAAGAAGACCCTGCACTGTGACACAGCCAACCAGGTAGAAGCCAGAGTTACCACTGAAGCGCAAGTGACTCCTTCAAGCTTAGTGTACAATGCTGGGTTCTCGACACGTTTCACCACAGGGGGAATACCTGAAGTGTGTGAATGATTTCAAGAGTTAATGAGGGTGTAATTAGCCTCACAGACAGAGGATCACTTCCACATCTGTATACTATAGCAGTATGCTTAACTGGTGGTCATATAAGGATGACACCAGATACGCGGACAGTAAAAACATGCACACAGATCAGATAAGCACTTTCAGGGTCATCACATAGAGGTAAAATGAATACGACTATGCATCGTCTATGTGTAACACACGCCAATGTACCAACACTGAGATCGCCGAGAAAGCGTGTGAGAATGTAGAACGCACAGCCATGCGGCAAATAAATTAGAAATTGTACATCTAAGAGAGCTTTATTAAAATTAGTAAATTAACTTGTCATGGACACGGTGGTTTACCCATGCTTAATGCAAGGCGTTTTCTGTCAATGACTTTTCATACAGTTTTAAAGCTTAGGGGTCGGTTCTTTCAAAGTTTTTTTTTTTAACTACGGCAATGTTTTACAAAGATGTGAAGGAATCTAAATGAGGACCAAGAAAATATAGAATTGCAACAAAATGAAGAAAAAATTTAGTGCAAATACACCGACTCCGAATACTTGACACTCGTTCTTTAATAGCTAAGAGGAAATCTGTACAAGTGCCCACAATAGCAGGGCCTTTTTATCCAAGACAAGCCAGACAACGATATCTGCTGTCATCAACGATGTTCCTCACAATCATAGACTGCATGATCACACAGACACCTGAAAAAAAACAGGAATAGTGAGTATATAATAAACAACTAGACAAACGTAATTTTGCAAATCATCATCATAACAAGGCATGAAGAAAAAGACTAAATGCCTTAAACGAGAGCAGAAAAACAGAGCGACATGTCAATATAAATCAAACAAATGCAGTGAGAATACATAAGCCTGTCAGATGTTGTTTTTTAACTAGGGCTGTTGAGCTTTTCGCTCTTTTGTAGCCAATACCAAGTTCAAGATTCTTTGGTATTATCTACACTGTAGATCTAGGCTTTTGCTGTGGCTTTTCTGCCATTCTGAAACGTGCTGAGTTGAAGTCATTAGCTCCAGTTTCTCCAGCGTGGCTTGTATTTAAAGGATTGTCACAACTGGTCTTAAGCTAGGAGTTGCATACTGTGCATTCCCCGTCATCCAATGGGGCTCTCCAACTATGCAGAGCTAAAATAATATGGTCTGGTTCTAGGCTCTCCCAAGGAAGTGTCATGTCCTGCACGGAGCCACTCCTCAGCTCCCCTGCCTATCACTGGGTCTATAGTGAGATCCTTCTGCATGCAGTCAACCAGCTCAGAGTCAGAGAACCACGTCTGGGGCTCAAGTGACTTCTCCAAGCTTAGTGTGCAATGCTGGGTTCTCAACAAGGTTCACCACAGGAGGAAGCCTTGGAAGTGTGTGGATCATTTCAAAAGTAAATAAGGATGTAATTAGCTTCACAGACAGAGGTTCACTTCCACTTATGTATATTGTAGCATTGTAATAGCTGATGGTCATATAAAGATGCCCCCATGCATACAACAGTCAGATGAAAATGAAGTCCAAAGTTTCACCTACTTGGGAAGTAACATCTAGAATGAAAGAGGAACGAAACTGAAAAATGCAATGTCACGATAAATATATCACGAAGTATGGGAACGGACCAAGCAAAGTGGAGAGAATGTGTTTCTGCCCTACAAGATGTCCCTAGGCGTGATGGTCATTGAGTGCTTTGTCATGTGCTAAGGGTCCAAGCAGAAGAGGAGGTATAATGATAAATAAAGCAAGATTTATTTTAAACTCTCCTAGACTAGTATGGAACTCTACACCTCATTCTCGGGAGAATAAAATTAGTCTTTTCAAAACAAGTGTCATATCTGTCCGACTGTATGGCTCGGAAGAGCTTTACATCACCAAGAACATCACGTGCAAACTCCAGACATTCACTAACAGATGTTTCTGTTGCGTCCGTCGTAACAAATGGTTAGATATAGTAACAAACACAAACTTGTGGAAGACAACCAGGCATGAACTAATATATTCATACTTCACACTTCAGTTCCCCAAGGAGCTAAGGCCCTCAGCAAACCTATGAATATTCTTCCTGTCCCATGCCATGCTCAAGGCCTTTCCATTTCCTCTCATTCCTGTCATGTCTATCCCCAGTTTTCTTCTCCATGTGCTTCTCGGTCTCCCTCCACCCCTCCTACCTTGGGGGAATCAAGAACAAGTACTACCTTGTAATACTATCAACAAGTTTCCTCAGTGTGTGTCCAATCCATGGTCAGCGGTCTCCTCTCATTTCCCGCTCCACCTGCACTTGTCTGGCTCGTGTCATCAGTTCCATATTAGCCATCTTGTCTCGCCAGCTCAATCCACAACTAGTGTAGTTGGAGATTAAAGAGAGAAAGTTGATTTGGATAAGACACGCCTTCAGTGAACAAAAAAACAATATCAAACAAGGCTTTAACTAGAGCCAACAGAGCAAGAAACTAGTGGAGAAGAGCGTTGGAAGAGAAAGCCAAGGCAACAGGGACCCCTTTGGCAGAGCTGAAGATGAGAGTTTACAAACAAAAATATCTGGCTACCCACTGTTGTAGTTATGTTTCACTTCAAACGAAAATAAACGAACGAAAGAATGACAGAAACAATGTGACCTAATTGTCGTTAGTTTTCTGTATTTTTCTCGCCTGTACCCTTATTCTTCATTAGTCTTACTTTTTGCCACAGTCTTCTAAATTACACCATCACAGGTTATATTTTATGTGTTAACCCAAGTTGACTTATATTCAATGGTATCTCACTTTCTTTTTGGTTGTCTGTCTTAGCCCGGTCCGGATTATCAATAAGACACACTAACTACGGGTGTAGGACGCCAGCCCACCAATGGCACCCAAGAATAAAACAACTTAATCGTTAATGATAAAATTAAATGAATTATATATGGCCATTTCCATATGATTGTACGAGTATTTTGATTTGTAATGATAGCAATACTGAGATTTTTGCACCTTATTTTAGCTTTCAATATCCAGTCCAGAGTTGTCCGTAGTTACAAGACAACAGTACTGAGTGAGGAAATATTAAATAATGGGAATTTTTCCCAAATAAAAAAGCAAATTTCTTATTCTTTCTTAAATTCTTGGGCCTAATCATAGATTTTGCAGTTAGACAACCGAGAAAGAAGCAATTTTGAATCAAACATTTAATGTCGTTGTTATTTCAATAGACCTCTACACCTCAGAGGAACGACTAAGTAAGTAAGTAAGTTATTTCAATAGAACAGTCCCAACTAAGATGGTTTGGCCATGTCTGCAGAATGGGAGAAGATCGGCTACCACGACAAGCATGGGAAACTAAGAGCCAGGGATCCAGACCTCCAGGACGACCCAGACTCCGGGACGACCCAGAGTCCGCGGGGAGGACAACATTAGACAATCTTTGAAGGACCGAGGACTAGAATGGAACCAGACCAGGAGGAAGACAGCCGATAGGATAGTCTGGTGCTCTCTCTCTTCCAAACCTCTACGCCTCACAGTAGAAGGGGAACGACAAAGTAAGTAAGTAAGTTATTTCTATTCAAATCATAAAAACCTTTTTTTCGGTCTTACTTTTATTTTTTTTTACAGTGTGTTGGAAGGGAGGCACCACAAAATTGTGAATGTTTACTGCCCAGAAAGATCTCAATCTGACACTGGTCTAAGCCTTAATCAATTTTGGCTCCAGTTGTCGGTACTACCTCACTCCGATAACTATGCACTATATTTCCTCAACGCCTATAGTTTTCTGCATTTTTTGGTTTAGCCGTAGTTCTTTATTAATATTAATTGTGTTACAGTCTTCTGTATTATATTACTACATCTTACATGTTCTGTTACCCTAAACTTTTTTTATATTCAGTGATAGCCCACATTACTTCCGTTTTCTGAGATATTTCATTTTGCCTGCAGTGGTGTGTTTTACCTTACTTTTATGTCACCGCTCGTGCTTATTTTTTAAAAATTGGTATAGCTTTGTATCTCTTACCCAGAGAATAGAAGAACATGGCTGCCAAGTAATGCTATCAGCTGGTTTTCTTATTGGGTTTCCTATCCAACGCTAGCTTGTTCTTTTCACATCCTGAGTCATTGGTATTTGTCAACTTCTTTTAGTCAGTTTGACATTGGGAATCTCGTTATGCCATTGCAATTCTTGTCTGTACGAACAATGCGGATCTGAATGACCTAAGAGTAATTCTCCACAAACTGAGCCACCGATTCAAACGAGTTGTAGTATAGTGGATCCCATCTCATTGCAACATCTCTGGCAGTAAAGAAGCTGACAGACTGGCAAAGTAAGGCGGAAATCTACCTCTGCCTGATACAAGTATAACTTTTGAAGAGGCTAAGAGTGTTATCAGAAGCAGATACTGAAACAAATGGGAAGCAGAACATCCAGGCCACACAAAAAATGATGAATATTACCAGCTCAACAGAAGAGAACAAGTGATAATCTTTAGACTCCGCAAGGGCCACAACAGACTGAGATACCACCTATTCAATAAACTAAAGATAGGAACTACCGATGAGTGTAACTGTGGCACCTATAAAATGACTGCTGAACATCTGCTTCAAAGATGCCCAACATATGTGGAACAGAGAAAGCACATGTGTCCATCACCAGTACCATTACTGGAAAAGCTGTATGGAGATAGAAATAGCCTCAAGCTGACCACTGATTTCTTTGAACATATTCAAGTTGACGTCTGAGAGTGTACGAAGAAGAATTCTTGTCTGCACAAGCATGTATTTATGAAAGTCTGTATCCTGCTGGCTGTCATCTTTAATGTTCTCAGTGTTTCAGAGCCATACAATAAGACTGCCTCGACATTTGAGTTTAAGGTTCTTGTTTTTGAGCTAGGATTGATTCCTTTTAATTTCCTTTTATATCCCAACGCAATGACATCTTCTCTTGCCTTTTCTGTTCTTACTCAATATCATTGTCTGTTCCTCCATCTTTGTCTATACTGCTGTCAAGATATATGTCTGAGTCCACGTCTTGTAATGATGTACCTCCCATCTATCGTTTTTCGCATCCATTCTCATAATCTCTGATGGGCGTATTTTCAGACCCAACTGAAATAACCTTTCATCATGTACCTCAGTCAAAATACTCGTACTATTTTCTACATGACCTCACTCAAACTACTATGTTCTACATAACTTCACGCAAACTACTATGTGCTACATGACCTCACTCAAACTACTATGTTCTACATGACCCCACTCAAACTACTATGTTCTACATGACCTCACTCAAACTACTATGTTTTACATTACCTCACTCAAACTATTATGTCCTGCATTACTTCAATCAAACAACTATGTTCTACATGACTTCACTCAAACTACTGTGTTCTACATTACCTCACTCAAACTACTTTGTTCTACATGACCTAAGTCAAACCACTATGTTCTACATGACCCCACTCAAACTACTATGTTCTACATGACCTCTCTCAAACTACTATGTTCTACATAAACTCACTCATACTACTATGTTCTACATGACCTCACTCAAACTTCTATGTTCTACATGACCTAAGTCACACTACTATGTTCTACATAAACTCACTCAAACTACTATGTTCTACATGACCTTACTCAAACTAATATGTTCTACATTACCTCACTCAAACTACTATTTTTTACATTACCTCACTCAAAATACGGCAAAAAAAATTCGGCAAAAACCTTAAATTCGGCCTCAAACACTTTCGGTTTTCAGCGTGACATGACGTATTTTTAAAGTTACCTGTTATCAACCACGCTTGCCACCACACCTCGACGCCATTTTGTTTAAAAAAAGCTAAGTACTTATAACTTGGTTAAATATTGCTGTTGTTTTGCTTTGTTGCAATTTAATCACTGTCTTAATCTTTCCAGTTATATCTTGCCCTTCAGTATATTTCTGATAAATTAATGTCATAATATTCAGTGTAGGCCCTTCATAACTAGAAACAAATGTTTGTTTGCGTTGAGTAGGCCTACTTTATCCCAGCAGTCGAGATTTAATCATAATTTGGTTAATTTTTTATTTTTTGCTGTTAGCTGTTTGCTTTGTTTCGTTGTATTTTATCTTTCCAGTAATATTTTGACCATTTAAATATTTCCGATAAATTAATATCATGAAATTCTGTGTAGGCCCTACAAAATTAGAAAATAAAGTTTATTTGCGCTGAGTTCTTTATTCCAGCGGTCGAGATTCACTGCTTTATTTTTTAATAGAGTGGCAATCTATTATCACTGGTCTAGGCTACCAACTCTTAAATAATAATTTTGTAAATTTTTGGTGGTACGTTTTTCTTCCTAGATTAGATATTCTGTTCATAATTTGGTTAATTGTTGTTTTGTTTTATTTTTCGCTGTTAGCCGTTTGCTTTGCTTCGTTGTATTTTTTTTTTCTTTTGGTCGTTCTCTTAATCTTTCCAGTTATATTTTGATCATTTAAATATTTCCAATAAATCAATGTCATAATATTCTGTGTCGGCCCTACATAACTAGAAAAAAAGTTTGTTTGTGTAAACTTCGCTGCTTTATTTTTCAATTTAAAAATCCACACAGACTGCAGGAGGTCCATGAATGCGGACACACTCACTTCTTTTTTACAGTGTAAGATTAACATTGATACACGCCGTGCAGACTTTAAGCCCACAAATGCAATTCTGCAAAGTGTTAAAAGTGCATGTGTTGATTATAATACAAAACACTGTGCATGAAAGAATAGTGTACATCACGATCACTAAGTTTTTTAATATGTAAAGAACAGCATGAGACTATTAGCATGTTTTATATCACACTAATTCAAATGCTAATAGATTTGTATGTGTCATTTCTCGTTTTAAAACTGTATTGTGTATAATTTTTTAATATATTTTTTGCGTAAGGATTTTTGGGTGCTTGTACATATTTTTTGGGTCCCGCGTACAGGTTTTAGTCTCAGAAGGTTGACAGGTACGATGTTCTACATGACCTCACTAAAACTATTATTTTCTAAATTACCTCACTCAGAATAATGTGTTCTACATTACTTCACTCAAACTACTATGTTCTACTTGACCTCACTCAAACTACTATTTTCTAAATGATCTCACTCAAACTACTATGTTCTACATTACCTCACTCAAACTATTATGTTCTACATGATCTCACTCAAACTACTATTTTCTACATTACCTCACTCAAAATACTGTATTCTACATTACATCACTCAAACTGCTATGTTCTACATGACCTCACTCAAACTGTTATATTCTACATTACCTCACTCAAACTACAATGTTCTACATGACCTCACTCAAACTACTATTTTCTACATAACCTCACTCAAACTACTATCTTCTACATTACTTCACTCAAAATACTGTGTTCTACATTAACTCACTCATACTGCCATGTTCTACATTACCTCACTTAAACTACTATTTTGTACATTACCTCACACAAAATACCGTGTTCTACATTACCTCACTCAAATATTGTGTTCTACATGACCTCTATCAAACTACTATGTTCTACATGACCTCACTCAAACTAATATGTTCTACATTACCTCACTCAAACTAATATTTTTTACATTACCTCACTCAAACTACTATTTTCTACATGACCTCACTCAAAATACTGTGTTCTACACTATCTCACTCAAACTACTGTGTTCTACGTGACCTCACTCAAACTACTTAGTTCTACATGACCTCACTCAAACTACTATTTTCTTACTTATTTATATCTTAATAAACATAGAAAACTAGTTGCTGCTGATCAGAATTACCGTCTTCCTGTACATCTGAGATCGTTGAATGTGAAAACCACTGGGGGTATCAGTCCCTTACTTCATAAATCTATTCGTTTGTCGATAGGTGAGAAAGAGAGGGGTGGGTGGAGTTGACAACTAAAAAAGGTCCGAGTTGCAGGATAAAATAATGTTTTCATCTTTGTACGCCTGAATGTCACACTTCCACTCGCATTACTATTTTCTACATTACCTCACATAAATTACCGTGTTCTACATTACCTCACATAAATTACCGTGTTCTACATTACCTCACTCAAAATACTGTGTTCTACATGACCTCTCTCTAAGTACTATGTTCTACATGACCTCACTCAAACTATTATTTTCTACATTACCTCACTCAAACTACTATTTTCTACATTACCTCACTCAAAGTACTGTGTTCTACATTGCCTCACTCAAACTGCTATGTTCTACATTACCTAACTCAAACTACTGTGTTCTACGTGACCTCACTCAAACTACTTAGTTCTACATGACCTCACTCAAACTATTATTTTCTACATGACCTCACTCAAACTACTATTTTCTACATTACCTCACACAAATTACCGTGTTCTACATTACCTCACTCAAAATACTGTGTTCTACATCACCTCTCTCAAACTACTATGTTCTATATGACCTCACTCAAACTACTATGTTCTACATGACCTCACTCAAACTACTATTTGCTACATGACCTCACTCAAAATACAGTGTTCTACATTACCTCACTCAAACTCCCATGTTCTACATTACCTCACTCAAACTACTGTGTTCTACTTGACCTCATTCAAACTACTATTTTCTATATTACCTCACTCAAACTACTTTTTTCTACATTACCTCACACAATATACCGTGTTCTAGATTACCTCACTCAAACTACTATGTCCTACATGACCTCTCTCCAACTACTATTTTTTACATGACCTCTCTCCAACTACTATGTCCTACATGACCTCTCTCCAACTACTATTTTCTACATGACCTCTCTCCAACTACTATGTTCTACATAACCTCTCTCCAACTACTATTTTCTACATGACCTCTCTCCAACTACTATGTCGTACATGACCTCTCTTCAACTACTATGTTCTAAATGACCTCTCTCCAACTACTATGTTCTACATGACCTCTCTCCAACTACTATGTCCTACATGACCTCTCTCCAACTACTATGTCCTACATGACCTCTCTCCAACTACTATTTTCTACATGACCTCTCTCCAACTACTATGTCCTACATGACCTCTCTCCAACTACTATTTTCTACATGACCTCTCTCCAACTACTATGTCCTACATGACCTCTCTCCAACTACTATGTCCTACATGACCTCTCTTCAACTACTATGTTCTACATGACCTCTCTCCAACTACTATTTTCTACATGACCTCTCTCCAACTACTATGTCCTACATGACCTCTCTCCAACTACTATGTTCTAAATGACCTCTCTCAAACTACTATGTCCTACATGACCTCTCTCCAACAACTATTTCTAAATGACCTCTCTCCAACTACTATGTTCTACATGACCTCTCTCCAACTACTATTTTCTACATGACCTCTTTCCAACTACTATGTCCTACATGACCTCTCTCCAACTACTATTTTCTACATGACCTCTCTCCAACTACTATGTTCTACATAACCTCTCTCCAACTACTATTTTCTACATGACCTCTCTCCAACTACTATGTCGTACATGACCTCTCTCCAACTACTATGTTCTAAATGACCTCTCTCCAACTACTATGTTCTACATGACCTCTCTCCAACTACTATGTCCTACATGACCTCTCTCCAACTACTATGTCCTACATGACCTCTCTCCAACTACTATTTTCTACATGACCTCTCTCCAACTACTATGTCCTACATGACTTCTCTCCAACTATTTTCTACATGACCTCTCTCCAACTACTATGTCCTACATGACCTCTCTCCAACTACTATGTCCTACATGACCTCTCTTCAACTACTATGTTCTACATGACCTCTCTCCAACTACTATTTTCTACATGACCTCTCTCCAACTACTATGTCCTACATGACCTCTCTCCAACTACTATGTTCTAAATGACCTCTCTCAAACTACTATGTCCTACATGACCTCTCTCCAACTACTATTTCTAAATGACCTCTCTCAAACTACTATGTCCTACATGACCTCTCTCCAACTACTATTTCTAAATGACCTCTCTCAAACTACTATGTCCTACATGACCTCTCTCCAACTACTATTTCTAAATGACCTCTCTCAAACTACTATGTCCTACATGACCTCTCTCCAACTACTATTTCTAAATGACCTCTCTCAAACTACTATGTCCTACATGACCTCTCTCCAACTACTATTTCTAAATGACCTCTCTCAAACTACTATGTCCTACATGACCTCTCTCCAACTACTATTTCTAAATGACCTCTCTCAAACTACTATGTCCTACATGACCTCTCTCCAACTACTATTTCTAAATGACCTCTCTCAAACTACTATGTTCTACATGACCTCACTGTCTATACGCTTCTGCAAGTTCTCATCATCATCATCTTCTTCATTTTCCTTTGCACTCCTTGTGGAGCATGGAGCCGCATCTGTAGCTGTCACCCCTTACAAAAAGCCTGCACCAAGCATTCATTTTCTCCTGCAGTTGTGGTTTCTGTAGCAATTCGTTTTGCACGATGAGTTTACCAGTCCAGGCACATTCTCATATTAGTCGCCTCGTACGACATGCCTGAGGGTGCAGTAGTCCCATTCTTTCTTTGTCTCTTCACTACATTTGACGTGTCTGAGTTACCTCAAGCTGACCTATATTCAGTTATAGCCCAACTTACTTCAGTTTTCTGAGTTACCTCAAGCTGACCTACATTCAGTTATAGCCCAACTTACTTCAGTTTTCTGAGTTACTTCGTTTAGGCTGCATTTTGAGTAGTATCTTACTTTCACTATGACTAAATCCGTGTGTGTGTGTTTTTTTTCTTCTAAGTTGTATGTGTTACCACAGCCTTCCTTATGGTTTCACTTAATCTTACGTGTTCCATGTTACGCCAAATTGACTTACACTCGGTGATAGCCCACCTTATGTGTTCCATATTACGTCAAATTGACTTACACTCAATGATAGCCCACCTTCCGTGTTCCATATTACGCTAAATTAACTTACACTCAGTGATAGCCCACCTTACGTGTTCCATATTACGCCAAATTAACTTACACTCAGTGATAGCCGACCTTACGTGTTCCATATTACGTCAAATTGACTTACACTCAGTGATAGCCGACCTTACGTGTTCCATGTTACGTAAATTGACTTACACTCAGTGATAGCCCACCTTACGTGTTCCATATTACGCCAAATTGACTTACACTCAGTGATAGCCCACATTACGTGTTCCATATTACGTCAAATTGACTTACACTCAGGGATAGCCCACCTTACTTCAGTTATCTGTGTTACTTGGTTTTGCCTGATACTTTTTAGTATCTTACTTTTCCTACTATTCCAATTATTACCGAAAGTTATCTATCCCAATATTACGTACTTTCTATTTTAAAAGTCCTGTAACGAACAATGAGAAACATTCCCACCAGCTTTTCCGGATAATACGAAAATGTTCGCAGTGCACCGTAAAAGCTAAATTGAACGCCCATTAAAAGAGCCCTACTTTTCATTTTTTGTTGGTGGTGCATTAACTATGACATGACCACATGAGAATTAGTTCCATCGTTAGGACATGCAGCATCAAGAGTGTGGTATATTATACGTGATAAGATAGAAACTGGCGCTTGTCTGGTTCTTGTCATCAGTTACTCATTAGCGATCTTGTTATAACATATTAATCCTTCTATGCAAGCATTCATTTCTGAAAGTCTGTAGCTTTTTTATTGCTATCGTTTATTTACTTATTTTGACGTTTGTTTCATATAAATTAACTGGACAGGGATGCGGAAATTACAATTTAAAAATAAGAAGAAACTTGTCAATAACATTTATACACCGTGCACGTTCATCTCATTATACTTGCTAATGCAAGTTCCTGCGATTAAAAGGAATAACTTATACCCGGTCACAAATTGTGAACTATCGATTTTCTGTAAGTAATAAAAATGACTCAGAGACTAATATTCAAAACAGTAGCCATATGTTCCAGGTGAACTATGAAAACAATGTACGGAACACAAGTGTTTGAAAGTAACAGCGGGTTATTCGCGAAGGTGAGCTGTCAATAAAGATAGGTTTGAATTCGTGGAACAAATTAAAATGAGGTAACGTTTGAAGAATAGTTAAAGTTCGGGAATAATGTGGTTGTTGTAAGCTCTAATTAAAACAGAGTCATAAAAGGTTTTATATATACTCTTCACTACTATATATTGTAGACACACGAACAAGCAGTTGGAAAAAAATAATTGAGGCCCATGGGATGTAGATATATATAAGAATGGGGAGCATCTCATGGGAGGAGAAGGAAGCAAATAAAAAGAGAATTATTAAAGGACACCAAAATGAGACAGCAAAAATTTGTTTGGCCATGTAAACAGACATAGCACCTTGCTGAAGTTCATAATAGAAGGAAGATATGAAGGCAAACTTTCATGAGGTAGACGGTGCTATAAGTGGGAAGATAAGATCAAAATATGAACAAGAAAGAGTCAGTAAGATTTTACCATCAAGACAAGAGACAGAAGACGTTCGAGACCCATTGCAACCTGCCTTCGATGTGGAGACGACAGTGATAATGATGTGAATGTAAAGTACTAACATGTTACACTCGTAAACCATTAATGGTTTGGTTTGGTTTGGTTTGGTTTGAAGGACTGTCTTCATTGCGCACGGACAACTCCATTAGTGTTCCAATCTCCTCCCTTAGATCACACAAGGAGAATCTCAGTACAGTGCACGAACTCCGTATCACCGACGAGAATCATAATGTGTCCATATAGGAATGACATATTCTATAAATATTACTGAGGTGAGTAGAGTCATTAATTTTTAAATTTTGCCAGAGCAGCCGCCGTAAGACCTAGTTGTTACGATTCCCAACTGCCGAGGGATTATTAACGTGCACAACTTACACATGGAACCTCCTACTTTTTCACCCTTATCCGAGAAAGCCAGGCATCTGATCTCACTACCCAGGAGATCAGGGGGGAGTATGACATCAATAGGACCACTGGTTCTGAATAAAAACAATATCCATAAATTATATTTCCACTACTGGGAATCAAACCCGGTGCCTTTATTATTCGAGACGGACACCATACCTCATAGCCACTTCGACGCCGTAAGCAATTAACAAATGGCTTAAACAAAATATTATTATTATTATCAGGTTATTTAACGGAAGATAAAATCTTTGGAAAATCGTCACCATTGATTTAATTTTGTTGTTTCCTCTAAGATTATTAAGCCACCATTGTAGCTGGTCTCATTGCAGGAAGCCACCACGGAAGCACTGATGTGATCCTGCAGCATTAGTTTCTGAAGCACTTTTACAAGATGAGAAAGCCTGCCCTATTCGCATCTTCACATTAGTCGCTTTAGACGACATGTCCAAGGGAGCAATGACCTTACTTTTTATTTGTCTCCTACACGGTGCATTACAAAAAATGACATTGTATTATTTAAACAGGAGATAAAATGAGAGAAGTGAAAGGGGAGTAACTGTGACTAAATTAGATAGATGATGAGAATAATCAAGTACACATATGGAGGAGCATTAACAATTACAGTTTAAGACTACGGAACCAAATATAAAGATACAGAGAGCGAGGGAGAATGTGTGTGTGTGTGTGTGTTTGTGTTGTGAGAAAGAGAGAGAGAGAGAGAGAGAGAGAGAGAGAGAGAGACGAACTAATAGAAAATAATTTGATGTAAACACACTAGTTATATTTCATCCAAGTCGGTTACCATGCCAACAGTAGGCTGCAAAGCAAGACAAAGTTCAAGGTAAAGGTGAGTCGACGTTTTCCAGAGAAAATGTACCTTGAACTATCAGGGGCGTACTTGGCACCCAGGGCGGATCTTACCTTTGAAACCCCCCCCCCCCCCATAAATAAACACTTCCAAGTATTTTTTTTAGCAGCAAGTACTATCATAATACTATCCGATGGCACCCCTCTCTTGGCTGTCACCCATGGAGGACCACCCTCCTCGCACCCCCTTTCGTACGCCACTGTGAACAAGGACCATTTTTTTAAATTAAAAAAACAAACAAAAAAGAACAAGGACTGAAGTCCTTGTGAAAAGTTAGTAATATTTTTTTTTTTTAAATAAAGTTTTGCCTCGTTTTGGCGTTCAACCTAGTCGGTTGTATTAGGGCGCATGTCCAAACATAAAAGACCCTTAAGTCCGGGGTTAATCAATCGATTAATAGTAAGTAGTAGTCGGGCAGATAATGTGGTTGTGGTATAAGCGAGGTAACTGTGTATATAAATAGGAGGGACAAGAGTTATTTCTCTTAAGAATTTTATAAGAATTAATTCCCTTGTAAGAGAGACGTGAACGACATGGAATATTCAGGAACTTTTGGATCACATGAGTTAATTTATTAAAAAATATATATATTTTAAAACACAGGTTTTTAATGCACTAAAAAGCCACAAATAATTTTTCACGGAGTTTATAGCTTGCGGTCAAAAAATGTAACATCAAATTGACAAAAAACGTGGGAAGCTAAAGCGCTTATCATATATTTTATCCATAAGTGCCAAAAGAAGTATAAAGCAGAAGTTAATTTCATATAGAATCAGCGCCCCAGGCCTTTTGTCATAATCGATCCGCTAATGACATTATCAGTTTACGATAAACGAGTCCAGAGCACAGGAGGCGGATTTCATTATTCAGTATATTACACAGACAGTTAATATTTTTTTTTTAATTTTTTAAAAATTTTGATAAGAGTTGTAAATTACATTTTTTTAAAATGTAGTTGACAGTTGCGTGTATGTCTGTGCACGCGCGTGCTATAGTCTGTGTGGAGAGGGGAGGAAGGAGAATTTTCAATATTTCTCTCAAGAAAGACAATCTTGTTGGAAAGAATACACCTAGATTATTTGCAGTTATCACCCATTTCATTGATAGAACAATACAAAGAAACAAAACTAATATTAATTTTAATGTTATTCATTTTATTATTTTTACGACTGATTATTGTATTGTCATCGGGAATACACAACTATGCCAAGTTTCAGACCTATTGCTCATCTGTAAGTGATCGAAAAATCGATTGCAACATTCGAAGGTGACATACGTTGCAAGTTAAAGAAAAGCCTTTAAAGGGCTCTCAGCCAGTGTTGCGCCCTCTTTGCACTCAGTGTTATTCAGTCAAGATCATATAGCGAAGTTACGAGTGTTTGTTTAGCACGAAAGGAGCTTGACGCCTGCGTTTCACGTGTTAGGCAGTCTGTGATGACAGATGAATCCAACTCTTCAATAGATCCTAAAGAGATAATTCGGGAACCGACGATAAATTTGTTATTTATTGTTGTATTTCATGGACAAGAGAATCCAAAGTGAAGGTACGTGATGAAGTGCTTTTAATGAATTGTACCTCGTATTAGCAAGGAACAGACGTTTTTCTTGTGTAGTGACATTGTCAGAGAAGCGATGAGATAGACAAAACTTGTAAGTCTGTGACAGAATGGGGCGACCCCTCTCGATCTCTGTTTCAAACTTTCAATTGTCGCACGTTCTCTTTCTCTGCTATGTGTAGCAGATATTATGTGTTTTCCTTCTTACACTCCTCTCAGAGATAAGTTATGGTGTCTGTTTGTTTCCCGTCCCTTCGCTAAGCTTTGCAAGGAGCGGCAGAAATAATATTAACGACAAGCAGGTTGGTAAAATTGCTTTGTACCAAATCTTGGCCTCGACAGATTAGCCCCACGAAAATGTCAGCGTATTTGCTAATCGCCGATAAAGGCCAGAGTACGGGACAGACAACGAGATTGCCCGTCTGCGAATAGATTACTTTCTGATAAAGTAATAATTTGTTACATCTGAAACACAGTTTACAGATGTGTCTGGGAGTTCGTCTGCCAGGCAATCGGATGTTTTCATACCATATATGTAAGAGATGACCTCTAAATCACGCGCAAAATATTCCCAAGTCGGAAATATTTTGAATTTCCCCACGGGACCTTTATGTTTCAAAACGATTGGCGTTTTACTTAGTAGCATAACAAACAGATGCGGGGGGTTGGCCAGGCATATAACTTGACACGTTTCAGTGTTATTTCACTGTGAAAATTTACTGTGAGATCCACGCTTGGCAAGAGGACACTAGACCTTGCCAGAGTTAGAATTCAGAATTCCTTTTATCAGGCCGGTCATTTTCTTGGAGAATCTTGAGGGACTTACAAAAACAGCCCAGGAAATCTCTATCATTTTAATAAGGACACGGGGTTTAAGGAAGCTGAAAACTAACGGAGTCGTAGAGGGAATAATCTTATTAAAAAACGACCCCCAGAAGCGTGTAAGAGGCCGATTCAAGTCTCTTTTATTCATCTGAGCAAAAAAGTATGTGAGCTAGGATTGGTGTATGTTGTCATTTTTACATTTTATATTTCTAACATGGGACCTAACATATATATATATATATATATATATATATATATATATATATATATATATATATATATATATATATATATATATATATATATATATATATATATATATATATATATATATATATGTGTGTGTGTGTGTGTGTGTGTGTGTGTGCGTGCGTGCGTGCGTGCGTGCGTGCGTGCGTGCGTGCGTGCGTGCGTGCGTGCGTATGTATGTATGTATGTATGTATGTATGTATGTATGTATGTATGTATGTATGTATGTATGTATGTATATATATATATATATATATATATATGTATATATATATGTATATATATATATATATATATATATATATATATATATATATATATATATATATATATATATATATATATATATATAAATATATATATATATATATATATATATATATATATATATATATATATATATATATATATATATATATATATATAATATGTATATATATATATGTGTGAAAATCGCTAGTGGATGTCCTAGTTATTTGAGGCTGGCAACGTCAGCGTATAGAATGATGATTTCATGAACCACTACTGCCAAGGGCTGGTGATTGCTTTATTGCTAGTTTCGTAAAGAGAACTAAAATCATAAAGTAGTCCCAGGTTCCATGTGGAGCAGGGAGGAAAAGATGAAGAAATGATGTACATTCTTACAGCTTCAAACCAGTGTAAATGTCGATGTTAACATATGCACTTTAAAATTAATGGAAGTTTCAAACTTTTCAAATCAGTGTAAACATAAATGAAAACATATTCAATTTATATTGTGAACACTTTTCAAGCAGTGGAAATGTAAATGTAAACATATTCTATCTGTACTATTAACCTTTTCCTTTAAATGTAATGTAAAGCTAAAGCTATTCAATTTAAATGTAAAGAAAGTTTTATCCCGAGGGATTAAATTTAATTCTCCTCGAGGGTAAATTCTGAGATAAATGGGATGGTAGAATAGAAGAAAGGGGACACATAAGTATGTGTCGAGAAACGCAATACTCAGGAGAGAGTTTCGTTTCTATTCTTTATCATAGTTATTGGTGGTACCAGCAGAAAGTACTATCTCTGGAACAAGAAGGGAACAGTGGCCTAAGCTTTAAGACGAAGGACCAACTTTGTAGATTCTCCTTGACATTTCTGGGAAACGAGTTACACCCGACAACCTTGACCAGCGACGAGCGGAGCAGTGTAAAAAGAACCTATCAGCTGGAGCAGAAACTACTATTGGCAGGTAAGTGCAAAATATACGCTGACAAAGTGAACTTGTTTTCATCGACTCTACTATCAATCAATGATGAAACTTTTCTTCTAAACTATTCAATTATTTTTCAAACTGTTAAGACTTAAGTGATTATTAAATTTTGTAATTTGTAATTTTACAAATTTAACTTCGATTTAATCATTTTAAATCTACTGCATGTATGTCTCAGTCAATTTACTACACACACTCAAAACAGAGCTATACCAGAATAATAAGAATTCCACTGAGTAAATCAGAGGTGGGGGCTTAACTAGCTAAAACTAATCATTGCTTAATTCTTCACAAATGTTGTCGGCAGATTCTAGAATTAACGTGTTCAGCCAAAGCAGCATTGTTTTCGCTTATCTGAATAGCTTGTGAAGACCCCCGTGTGATAGAAATGTCATTACCATTCTTTCTACATCTCTGCCAAGAGTAATTTTGTGCGGGTAGACACCTTTGAATGCTGATATTAGATACTCTTGAGTTTTGGCCACTGTTGGACCACTACTGCAAAGCAGGGGAGGCAATACCGTCACAAAGTCTTGGAAGAAAATATCACTTCCTGGTGATGACCAGTTACCTGTAGATGCACGTCTACATATAATCCAAGCAACATAGAATAGAAGAAAAGTAAACAATTTTGTAAAGCTTATCAAGAGACTATAAAACAGAACTGTAAGAGAACAAATAACAACAAAGAAATGTTCTAGTGAAAGAACAATCTATGACCAGTGACTTGATAGAGTGAACGTTGTGAAATAATATAATGCTGTCAAGCCGGCAGAGCTTTTGAATACACAACTTCTTATGTTATTTTCCATCCTGTACATATGTTATCGGCGAGATGAATGAAGCATAGAAAAACCATCGTGAGTCAACACATACATGTGTCTGTCTACATGTGCAATGATGTCATTTGATGTGTTAAATGTACAAATCTAAAAGGTACACCTACTTGTTTCAAAACGTGATCGGACCTGTCTATATTGATCACGAGTAGCTTGATATACTATCAGTGAACCCTAGCGGTCACAAAAGTTGTAGCCCGTTCGGTCATTTCTGACTGTGGGAATGCCTATCCCACCCCCCCCCCCCCTTTTTGAGGTGATAGCCCTCAGATGTTTTTTTTTTCTGGTGTTTCTTTCGGTGTGTTCTTGTCTCTTCTGCTTGTGGTAAGAGCGTCTTTTAGCCCAATCTGAGGTGGCGCCGTAGTAAGCATCGCCACTTGGTGTGATCGGCTGCTTCATCCTCCCAGGTTGCTGGATTTACGTCCAGTGCCCTCATGTCTCTCTTGCACACATCTTTGAACCTCAGCTGCGGTCGTCCAACTGTTCTTTTGCCATCTGCCAGCTGTACGTAGAAGATATATTTAGGGGTGCGACCATCTTCCATGCGGCAGACATGGCTAAGCCAGCGAAGTCTATCTTGCCTAAGCAAGCTTTGAAGGCCAGCACGTGACAGCACATCGACATTTATCACTTTGCACTTCCACAAAATAAAAAGGATGTGGTGTAGACATCGTAGATAGATTGTATTGAGTCTTATTTCTTGCTTAGCATAGGTTGTCCATGTCTCTCTCCCATACATAAGCGTGCTGATGGCACAGGCAATTTATACCGCAGCTTTGGTCTTTATTGTGAGTCTGTGAGGCGGGCAAAGATGGCTTCAGATTTACCAATGCGGCTATCAATGTCTGTGTCCAGACAGAGTTTAGTCACGCAGAGGTCATGATTGACACACAAGTCCAAGAGCCGTTGTCCATTTTCATTCATCTTTCCAATACCAAACATGCACATACATGAAGGCCATGAAACATTATCGGCATCCACTCTAGCGATGAAGTCACCAAGGAGAACACGTTGTTCTTGCCTAGGTCTGCTTTTGATTACTGCTTCTAGATTTTCGTAGAACTCGTCTTTAGCTTCCGAGGCAGAGTACATAGTAGGAGCATACACACTAATAAAGGTGACGGGACTCTCTGCAATAGTTTGCAGACGGAGCGTTAACAGGTGTTCTGGTCTATTCTCACCTTGTTCAACCATTTTCGGCGATTTTTTTCTAACACAAAACCTACACAGTGTTTTCTAGTTTTATTAAGATCTTTCCCTTTGGCAATAAACTGTGTAGTTCTTTTCGCTCACATTTCCTGAAGGGCAGCTATGTCCATCTGGAGTCATTTAAGTTTATCGTTGATTTTAGCTGTCTTTTTGACATCATTTATGTAAGCGGTCCTCAAAGTGTAATCCAGGAGGGGAGGGGCGGTCCCAGAGATCCTTTTAGGGGTCTGCAAAGTCAAAATTATTTTCATAATAATCTAAGACATTATTTGTCTTTTTCCACTCTTATTCTCTGACGGTATAACCCACATAAGCAAAAGCTCTTTGGGGTCCTAGATAATTTTTAAACCAACATCAGAATGGAGGTAGAGGCAGCTACTGCGGCTTTAAGGTGGTTGTCTGAAACTTCAGTAACAAGGGCTGTTATTGTGTCAGACTCTCAAAATGGATGGCTACGGCATGAATGAAAAACCTCCATACAAGTCTTGAATCTGCAAGAACTGGCGTGGATCTACTGTCCTGGTCATGCAAGGGTACGCGGCAATGAAAGACCTGATAGACTAGCTTCAAGAGCACCTATAATAGGTGCATTGGAAATGGACAAAGGAGAGATACTGAGGACAATTAATGATAGCCTGTTACAGAATGACACCGCAATTGATGAATCATCAAGGATACGATTGCTAGAATTTGGCATTAGACGTAAAACTGGAAGGGATGAACATATGAGAGGATGTATCTGGCGTATATACGAGCTACAACCAGCGCGCAACAGGAACAATTAGCTTCCATACCCTTTGACGTTTGCTGAGGGGAAACTGAGCCCTATGTGTTTTTGTTTTATAATTATTGCTTGATGCATAATGTTCTGTCCACATTTCGGATTTGACCCTAATCCCCATGCACCCAGTGGGGACAGCAGACAGTGGCGAGACAACACCTAACTGACTGGGGGCTGCATAGCTTGAAGCGAGCAGTAGCTGTCCCGTGAGATCCTAGAACCTCTCCCACGGTCGGAAGTAACCCCTGTAGCCATGCCCTAAGCCAATCGGGCAAGAGGCTTATAACCGATAACTGCTACTTCCTGTGTTGTGCTGACACCATAGAGTGAAGCTGATGTGTCCTCTTCAGGGGCGCGAGATTGGGCACAATTCAATGGAGATCAAGGTGTTGTATGTCCCCCTTCTCCACTTAGCTGGTAGGTTCAAAGGAACGGCAGTAGTTTGGCACCAGCCACGTCGCAGGAGTTGCCAGAACAATGTCGAATCATCATTAGACTGCCTTAGGGACTCCGAATTTATCCTCAGGGTTTACTCCCAAAGCCTTTCCCGCAAACAGATATTTCCGCAAGGCAGCGGAGACTTGAAATCACAGTTTTACTCTCTCTTACATATGTTACCAACCAAGGATCACAAGCCCTATCTGTTTGAAATATATGTTTGTGTCCACGGTTGTTTATACAGTTTTTACAGCAAACCCCAATATCTAGACATTCTTTAACCATCCGGTTGACGCGCCTAGTAGGAGGACAGGTTCCGCCAGGAGACAAGAACATGACATATTTATTACAGTTGGAAAATCACTGTGTAATGCAAAAGCTGTAAGAATCGATGATTTTATCTCGCTTTTTGTTTAAAATACAAGATACTTACCAAGTACACGTATTTAAAGTAAGAATCGTATCCGTTAGTTATTTTTAAGTAACATTTAAAACAGATATTGGTATGTTTATTATATTTATAAAAAATAATAATTGGGATAAAGCGTTACTTAAATGTCATATAAATGTCTAAAGGCTTTAATAATCTTTTAATTAGATTACTTCCCTTGAACAGCGAGATCGGGAAAAATTGCATACCTTGATGAACTGTTTCAGAAATAAAATGTTTTTCAGAACTTTAAAAATATGTAAATTATATTTCATTCAGAATTAACTAATCAGTTCCGAGCAAGATTCTCAGTCTTCTAAACGTGCTGAGATG
This sequence comes from Oreohelix idahoensis, assembly GCA_024509875.1. Taxonomy (NCBI): domain Eukaryota; kingdom Metazoa; phylum Mollusca; class Gastropoda; order Stylommatophora; family Oreohelicidae; genus Oreohelix; species Oreohelix idahoensis. Next base: position 88,367 of record JAMPIV010012794.1, on the reverse strand, counting down.
AGATGCTGAAATGTTATGAATGGCGTTGGATTTAATTCTTGCCCCATCATTGTTGTATATATATATATATATATATATATATATATATATATATATATATATATATATATATATATATATATATATATATATATATATATATATATATATATATATATATATATATATATATATATATATATATACGTTCTGGTGATAATTTTACAGGCGATGCCAAATAAAAACCACAATTCAGCTGACTAGACATATTCCGTTACAGAGAAAAATTAATAGAGTGTAACCTATTCTGAACATAATATTGAAATTACCTTATATGGAAAATCGTGAGGCTATTTAATTTTCACTGTCCATGTCTAGGTATAAAAATTAAAGAAGTCTTCATCTCAGCAGTACAAAATGAACTCACTACTTGGCAGCTATCTTGGAAATGTTTAGAACAAATACACTGAGACACCAACTCTGAAGACCAAGCAGCAGTATTGTTATAACGTCCCGGTGGACAGCATCGCTACACAAACATTTGTATGTGTCCTATACCAGTACAGAATTCGTTAGGCTTTGCCAGTCGCTTTATATTCGCCGGAGTTGAATTATTAATTCCTTGACAATGACATTCCCTGCTACATCGGTGTAGCCAGATCAATGAACCACCGCGATGTGGCTCTGTGATGCGTTCATTATCGCTTGTATCATCAACGCAGCGATACCCATTATTCTTTCAGTAGACCCGGCATCACGAGAAACCACAAAAGAGTTTAGTTGGCTGAAGTAGCGCTGTATTATTATCAAATTTACACGTTACAAGTTGATATCAGTTTCGTAACTTTTGCTGGTTGAGATGATTTCTCCCAAGGAGTAATAAAATAAAAAGAATAGCTACATAAATAAAAATTACTTCTTTGAGATCCACCGCCACATCTGTCTTTCAACTATTTTTCTTTCTGCTCCACATGGAACACATAGCAACCACTGCCGCTGAGCCATTGGCAGGAAAGCTGCACCAAAGCATTCATGTACTCCTACAGCGGTGATTTCTGAAGCAGCTATTTGTTTTACATGATGAGTTTGCCAGCCTCATTCATAACATAATAGAAGTAACTGTAAAATGTTATAGTATGTCAGAGGCAGTTGTAGTTCTAATCTTCCTTTGCCTTTTTAGAGACTTGCGGGAAATACACGGGGCAGCCAATATACGACCATATAGTAATAGTTATAATAAAGGTCAAAGGTAAAGGTAGTTTCATAGCAGATGCTGCAGTTGAAAATGACGTGTTATAGACCACTGTACTAGGTCCAGCTTTATGAAGGAGCTAGGAGTGGCCAGTTTCTTTCCTCGCCGCCTTTGCCTTCCCTAAAAAAGCAATCAGGTACCCATTTACAACATATAAGGAATGGAAACCCGAGGCCTGTAAACAGTAAATAAATATTAGACAAACAAAAAGGTATGTTTTCAGGCACTCGTAAGAAATAAAGAAGTAGAACACTAGACAACAGAAAAACAACAGACGTGAGTGGCATTTACAGCTGGGTCAACTGGAGCATCACGCTACCAGTTTGCGACCCAAGAACTTCGCAACGTGTGCCGAGCCCAGGGATCCTCAAGCTTTTTTTTGCACAGCGGACACGTTTTAGAGTTATAAAGAGGATGGTAGTCTACCAGCTAAATATCGCGACTTATATATTATTTTAAAAATCATTTTTACAACTAAATATACAAAAAAATACTTAAATAAGGCTGAATAAACACTTTTAATGTAATATTTGGGATTTTATTTTTAAAAATGATCATTCAATTCATTTGGCACTGCATGTCACTGGCCAACTTTTCATAGTTAAGATTATGTTCCTGCATGCAAATAATCATCCAGATGAGCATCAGTGAGATGCGATTTGTACTGAGATATGACAATGTTCACTGTTGGCAATAATGAATCGCAAAAATGTAATTGAACCAAAATGTCAGTGTTATTTATATGATGCTGTTTTTTTTATTAATGGGCATTTTAAAATGATGCTTAGGTTGTTATAGTAGCAGTTCTTGAATATAATATAACTTTCTGTCTTTATCGGCAAATTATTTTTCGTAATTTTCCTGGGACCACTAACCGCCAAAACTTCAGAAGTTCGGTAGAGGATAATGATAAGGGTGGATTTGTGCTGAAGTGGTAACTTGCCACCCTTATCGACACCTGGTGTTAAAGTGTAAGATGTAGGTGTCTTCTCTGATTTAGGATGTTGCTGTGTATGTGGTAGTGGAACAGTTCACAGGGTTATCACACAGGCAACATGACGTGTAGAGTCATAGAAAGGGTAACTTCGTTGTATAAGTTTCTTTCATTTATTGCACGCCACAAAACAGTCATGATACTTATGACATCAACATGGTTAACGAGTTCAGCAAGATGATATGGCACATTGAAAACAATTTCTGTAGTCAGCAATGATAGCTGTTGTATATATGCGTCATAAGACATCACAGTTCAATAGATTCAGAAATTCATCAATCATCGAGTGCTAGTTCGTGAAGCTGTATAAATAATAATAATTTCTATAACTTCTGCAACAGTGTCAGCTACAGATCTTCAATGTTCATAAACAATAATAAATGCTCCCATTCTGATGCTAGCAGATCAGTTGTATACAATAAGTCCGTTCACTGTCTGCACGTGAATAGCATACATGGGCTACAGGTCAGCTCGACCTTTATAATGTTCCTAAGTCTAACCATCTGACTTGGACGTGATCTCTGATATAACGAATCCTGGAACACAGACAACAGTCTTGTTGGTCTAGAGCGACCCATATATATTTAACTAGTTCAGGTATACAGATACTGGTGACTTAATCCTAGTCAAAGTACCTCTCCATTTTTCATCACACAGGCGAGCAAATAGGCGACAAAATGACGAACCTCTAGACGATAGCATAAAGTTCGATACAAGAGGAATTACCTTATTTCGGAAAATCAACCATGAACATATGCCTCCAGGCAGGCTGCATAATACTGGGAAATAGTCTAGTTAGCTAACTAACTCACTAAGACACTGTATTTCCCTCAGAGAATCACAAGACGCAGTTGCGTCTGCTCGCTTCTTAAACCATTTCTAAACTGCCCCAACTGGGCGGAACACACAGAACGAACTCCCGGTTTGACATGCGCAGAACGACAATCTCTGAGTTGCCGTTCACAATAAGACGATTCGAAGAACATTCGAGATAAAAGTCTTACACAGTCGCGCCTTTTATGGTCATGAAAAGAAGCGTTAAGAAAGGTTTCAGACATCTACCATAGTTGACTGATACTACCAAATAAGGAGATGTGGTCACGCTTCGTTCAAGAAATTATAGACCGAACGTGTCTCTATACAAGAGAAGGCAACTCCTAAAAATTGTAGTTTCGACAACTCGGATTATGTCCCTTTGACCATAGAAAACATAATACACACTTCAGTCAAAAAAATGATCATACATATGAAAAATGTTTATACAAACGAAAAATAATAATGATCCGTGCGTAACATTACCGCACCCTCCCTGGAAAAAAAAAAATGAAACATTTTTTTTTTTTAAATCCTGGAGCCGGAAAAAATCTAGGCTCCTAACGCACAAATGACGAAGGAAATGAGCTTCTAATACTGCAACAGTTGTTACGGCACTTGACCTTCTGAATCTTCTAAATTGATTTAACCGGCACTTGACCTTCTGAACCCGCAGCAGTACCCCTGAGACCGGAACAGTTGTTACGGCACTTGTCCTTCTTTTCACCAGATCAGGAAATCCATTCGCTCGGTACTTGTCCTTCTAATTTTACATAAACTTCAATATTGCCGAGCAGCGCCGGGTAGTTTCAAAATCAGCAACTGTCAGAAAATCCGGATACTTTCAATAAAATTTCTTGTAAGGTGGTAGTTGATGCTGTAGTTGTATCTAGTATGATGATGATGTCTGGGTTTGCTGACCCCCTTGATAGCTGGAATCAGAGTGAACCAACCTATGGCCACCAAAAATGATATGGTGCGCCAAAATATCAGATGATAGAACCAGCTCTGGCCACCAAAAATGATAAGGGTGGATTTGTGCTGAAGTGGTAACTTGCCACCCTTATCGACACCTGGTGTTAAAGTGTAAGATGTAGGTGTCTTCTCTGATTTAGGATGTTGCTGTGTATGTGGTAGTGGAACAGTTCACAGGGTTATCACACAGGCAACATGACGTGTAGAGTCATAGAAAGGGTAACTTCGTTGTATAAGTTTCTTTCATTTATTGCACGCCACAAAACAGTCATGATACTTATGACATCAACATGGTTAACGAGTTCAGCAAGATGATATGGCACATTGAAAACAATTTCTGTAGTCAGCAATGATAGCTGTTGTATATATGCGTCATAAGACATCACAGTTCAATAGATTCAGAAATTCATCAATCATCGAGTGCTAGTTCGTGAAGCTGTATAAATAATAATAATTTCTATAACTTCTGCAACAGTGTCAGCTACAGATCTTCAATGTTCATAAACAATAATAAATGCTCCCATTCTGATGCTAGCAGATCAGTTGTATACAATAAGTCCGTTCACTGTCTGCACGTGAATAGCATACATGGGCTACAGGTCAGCTCGACCTTTATAATGTTCCTAAGTCTAACCATCTGACTTGGACGTGATCTCTGATATAACGAATCCTGGAACACAGACAACAGTCTTGTTGGTCTAGAGCGACCCATATATATTTAACTAGTTCAGGTATACAGATACTGGTGACTTAATCCTAGTCAAAGTACCTCTCCATTTTTCATCACACAGGCGAGCAAATAGGCGACAAAATGACGAACCTCTAGACGATAGCATAAAGTTCGATACAAGAGGAATTACCTTATTTCGGAAAATCAACCATGAACATATGCCTCCAGGCAGGCTGCATAATACTGGGAAATAGTCTAGTTAGCTAACTAACTCACTAAGACACTGTATTTCCCTCAGAGAATCACAAGACGCAGTTGCGTCTGCTCGCTTCTTAAACCATTTCTAAACTGCCCCAACTGGGCGGAACACACAGAACGAACTCCCGGTTTGACATGCGCAGAACGACAATCTCTGAGTTGCCGTTCACAATAAGACGATTCGAAGAACATTCGAGATAAAAGTCTTACACAGTCGCGCCTTTTATGGTCATGAAAAGAAGCGTTAAGAAAGGTTTCAGACATCTACCATAGTTGACTGATACTACCAAATAAGGAGATGTGGTCACGCTTCGTTCAAGAAATTATAGACCGAACGTGTCTCTATACAAGAGAAGGCAACTCCTAAAAATTGTAGTTTCGACAACTCGGATTATGTCCCTTTGACCATAGAAAACATAATACACACTTCAGTCAAAAAAATGATCATACATATGAAAAATGTTTATACAAACGAAAAATAATAATGATCCGTGCGTAACAGATAAGCTATAATTTCTCATCGTGGAACAAAAGTTCTAGATTTATTTTTTCATCCGCGGGCACACAGATAAGCCTTGGCGTGCACCATGATGCCCACGGGCACCGCGTTGAGTACCTCTAGCTCAGCCAGTCCGACACTCAACATTTATAATGGAATATGTATTAACGTAAACTAACCAAAACGTGGCTTATTTCATAAGTAAATACATTTTAAAAACATCTATAGAACATGTATTATTTTTAAAAAAGCACTATGTGCACTATAAACAGCGACAAAAGTGTAAAACTGAGGGCACAGTTTTAAAGGTTCTTGGGGTGGAGGATGATTGGGGGAGGGGAGGGGGGTTAATAAAAATATTTTCTTTTTCGACAAGGTGACTACAACATAAAACAATCAGTATGAATCGTCAGCAATATTTCAGTAGCTATGGCAATAAAGTTCATGTGAATGAACATAGGTATCTGATCCAAGCTTAGTAAGATGCAAGATAGAAAAACCAAAAAACTCACGTTTCGGACAACGAATTTTTCGTCGGATGCGGGCGCACGAAAAGATGTCTGAAAGGAGGTGGTAGACCAATGTAAATGCATAAATTAATAAAGCTGGAAGACGAATATGACAATTCCTGGTTGTTATTGTTGTTGTTATTATTGTTGTTGTTATTGTTATTGTTCTTGTTATTATCTTCTTCTTCTTCGTACACTCTCAGACGTCCACTTGAATGTTCTCAAAGAAAGCAGTAGTCAGTTTGAGGCTATTTGAATCCCCGTAAAGCTTTTCCACGAAAGGAGCTGGCGTCGGCCATATGCACTTTCTCTGTACCACATATAAGGGGCAACTTTGAAGCAGATGTTCAGCAGTCATTTTATCAGTGCCACAGTTACACTGATCGGTAGTTCCTATCTTTAGCTTGTTGAATAGATGGTATCTCAATCTGTTGTGGCCAGTGCGGAGTCTGAAGATTTCCACTTGTTCTCTTCTGTGGAGCTGGTAGTAAGCATCATTCTGTGTGTGCCCTGGATGTTCTACATTCCATTTGTTTCTGTATCTGATTCTGATAAAACTCTTTGCCTCGTCAAAAGTTATGCTTGCGTCAGGCTGAGGTAGATGTGAACCTTCTTTTGCCATTCTGTCAGCCTCTTCATTGCCGGTGATGTTACAATGAGATGGGATCCATTGGATCACAACACTTTTTAATCGTTGACAAAGTTTGTGGAGCACTACTCTGAGATCATCCAGGTCTGTATTATTTTGGCTTTTCAACGTTGCAATTACTGACTGTGCATCAGTAAAGAAAGCAACTTGTCTCTCTGCGCTTTCTTCTGTCAATATAACTTCTGCTGCAGTTTTCAAGGCCTCTGCCTCTGCTCTGAAGTTGCTGGAGAATCGTCCTGTCGCCACTGACAGCCTTTTTTCTGCACCAGTGCTTAAGGTCAGAAAGACACCCCCACCTCCATTTTCTGTTGCATTTGTTGCTGATCCATCTGTGTATGCATGGGTCCAGGTGTTGCGTGGATAATGTTTCTCTATGTATTTTGTCGCTATGGATTTTCTATCTGTTGCAGTTTGGCTCTTTTTACTTTCAATGCCAGGAATGTTTTCTATCATTTTAGGGAAACGATTTTGTTTCCAAACTGGAAGCTTGTGTGCAGTGTAGATGGGTTTAACAGTGGATATTTCATCTATGGATACTGCTCTCATTTGTGGTTTGGTTGATTCTACAAAATTACTTCGTTTGAGTATTTGCCTTCTAAGAGCATTTATTCTATGGCACATTGGGTGGTCTGTTAGTCTTTTGAATTTTTCGGCCTGTTGCTGTGCCCTGCAGTCTCTTCTATCTGTCATTGGCTAGAGGCATGTAATCTTTTCGAGTTCTTTTATAGGTGTTGACTTCATGCCTCCCGTTATAATTCTCATTGCTTGATTTTGGAGTCTGCTAATTTTATCGAAGTTTGTCTTAGCTGCTGTTGCCCATGCTGCCATGCCATATTCAAGAACTGGCCTCACTCGCCCTATGTACAACGTCTTAAGCACTTTCTCATCTGCACTTTCTCATCTGTTACTATTGATCCAGCGGCGTTAGGGCTCTCATCCTTCTGTTCAATGTCATGTAGCGGTATTTGTATGTGTTCACAAATTGTTTTTTTGCTCCATATACTGTGTTCCACTTACCTGGCCTCGGAGGATGGAGCATTTTCCTGACATCATGGCGTGCTGGGCACTCAAAGAGGTGGTAATCAACAGTTCATAAGGATAGGTACATAGCTGGCACTCTGGAGTGTTCTGTGGTTGGATTCTTTTCAAGTGATTGTTGATTGAAATACGCTGTGCTCGGAGCCGAACAATTGTGCTCTGATTGCTGAAAAATTCATTCAAATGAAATAGATACTAAAATGTGCTGTGAATTAATACTCATACGATAGCTAGTGGATCAGGTACCGCTGTAATGGACCCCAAATGTTTTTCTCTCATGTCTTGATAATACTAAAACTGTTTTCTCTATGCTTGCTTCTAACGTCATATTCTTCAGTTGCTTCTTACCTGTCCTTCACTTACAGTTGTCAAAAAAGTGTTATGTTTGTTCTACAAGGGGATTGACATAAATCTTGGGCCTGACCATGAAGGAGTCGCAGGAGGAAGATGAAACTTGGCACATTAAAAGTTCATCATATTTGCACTGAATGTGTGAAGTACGCTTTTGTTTTTTCAATGGGTTTTCCCGCTACGGTGCACGGTGCAATGTACCCTATTGACCGGATCTACTGCTCCAAAGATTGGACAAAACAAGGGAAAAGAAGGAGGCCAGAGCTGTGATAAAATTTCTGATGTTTCAAGGAAAAACACCTACAGAAATACACAGGGAGATGGAACCAGTGTTTCGTGATTCTTGTCCTTCATATACTTCGGTAAAAAAACTGGTGTCAACAGTTTAAGTGTGGCCGCTCAAATGTTGCTGATCTGCCAAGATCTGGTAGACCAGCCTCAGAGTGCAATGATAAAAATGCAACAAGAGTGAAGAAAATCATTGACCAGGATCGAAAAATGACAATTGTGGAGATAGCTAGTAGAGTAAAACTAAATGAAAGAACAGTTTATAGAATTTTTCACAACAGACTGAACATGAGAAAAGTGTGTGCACGCTGGGTTCCGCGACTGTTGACACGTGAACAGAAGCAAACGAGGGTAAATTGCTGTCAACAATTGCTCAAAAAGCGTCAGTCAAAAAATTTTTTGGAGACCAGGGTGACAGTAGATGAGACTTGGGTACACTATTATGACCCCGAATCCAAAATTGCCAGCATGCAATGGAAAACCCGGGCTCCCCAACATCTGTCAAGCCGAGAGCGCAGAAATCTGCAGGAGAAGTGATGCTGACTGTTTTTTTGGACGGCAAAGCTGTCCTTTTGAAAGATTATCTGCCTCGTGGCAACACAGTTAATGGACAGTACCATGCAGATCTTCTCATCAAACTAAGAAAGGTTGTGACCAGGAAATGAGGGATAACGCGCACTCAAAATCTTCCTTTGCTTTAAGACAATGCGCCCTCTCACAAAGCACGGCTTGTGAAGCACAACAGCCAACGATTAGAATATTGAAATTCTTCCACACCCACCATATTCTCCAGATTTGGCTCCATCGGACTTTTTTCTATTCCCAAATCTTAAAAAACAAGCTAAAAGGAAATCATTTTGACAGCGATGAGGAGGTTATACTGGCATGTGATGACTGGTTTAGTTTGAAAAATAGGGTGTTCTACTCCCAAGGTCTTTTCAAGGTCAAGCCAAGATGGCAGAAGTGTGTCATTTCAGACGGTGGTTATATTGAAAAGGAATAAACACTATACAAAATTTCAGCTCTCTGTGACATGTCCTTCATGGTCAGGCCCAAGACTTATGTCAGTCCCCTTGTACATGTAGACTGAAAAATCAATTTTTATTTTCAAAGTTCTATATCCTCACTTGTATCCATTTGATGCACATGAAATAATTTTCGAAACAACGAGCGGTCAGCTACATTTGACTATTAAGTTATAATGTTTGTTTTTTTAATTCCCTGAAATAAAATACAATAAATTTAAACCTAAAATGGCTAATGAATTGACGTTACAAGAGACAACAAAAATTGTTTCCCGCTATGATAACATGTGATAAAGAGATCAGATCTTACACTGAACTGCCGTGTTAATGTGGCATGCCTTTTTTACATGTTTTTCTTTAACGCGCAACGTATGTCACCCTGTTGTCACCTTCAATTCTTGCAATCGATTTTTCAATCACTTTCAGATAAGCAATAGCTCTGAAAATTGGCGTAGTTATGTATTCCCCATGACAATACAATAATAAGTCGTAATAATAATAAAATTAATAAAATTGAAATTAATATTTTTTTTTTGGTATTAAAAACATCACTAAAATGGGCGATAACTGCAAATAATCTAGGTGCATTCTTTCCAACAAAATTGTCTCTCTTGAAACTTCATCCCCCCCCCCCCCCCCCCCCCACCCACCCCCACCCCCCACCCCTTCCTTTCCAGAAATACACACAACTGACAAATACATTTTTTTTAAATTTAATTTACAACTCTTATCAAAATAAATAAAAAATAAAAATATTAACTTTCCGTGTAATATATTGAATAATGAAATCCACCTCCTGTGCTGTGGACTCGTTTATCGCAAACTGATAATGTCATTAGCGGATCGATTACATTTGACTTAAATTTAAAAACAACAAAAATTAAAAATTAAAAAATATATATTTTAAACACAGGCTTTTAATGCACTAAAAACCCAAAAATAATTTTTCAAGGATTTTATAGCTTGCAGTAAAAATGTAACGTTAAAATGACAAAAAGCCTGGGGGCGCTTAAGCGCTCATCATATATTTTATCCATAGGTGTCTAATGAAGTATAAAGCAGAAGTTAATTTCATGTAGAATCAGCGCCCCAGGCCTTTTGTCAATTTCTTCTTCTTCCATCCTTAGCCATCAACCGGCAAAGCAGTTTGTGGCCAGTACGCCTAGTGGCGTCTTAGGGCAACAACAAATTGATCAATCTATCGCTGTTTCCACCACGCCTAGTGGCGTCTTTGTGGAACAAAAACAGACCAAACAATCTATCATTGTTTCCGTAATCAGATTGGTTGGCAAGCAGGTGATCAGCCCACTGTGCGAAGTTTTTTACGGGATGGGGTAAACAGCCCCATGCCCATACCCTCCTTAGTCGCTTTTTACGACATGCGTGGTAGGGTGCAGTGTTACTATTCTTTGCTCCCCTTTCGGGCCCCGGTAACACACGGGTGTTTGTCAATTTGATGTTACATTTTTACTGCAAGCTATAAACTCCTTGAAAAATAATTTTGGGTTTTTGGTGCATTAAAAGCCTGTGTTTAAAATATATTTTAAAAATTCTTTATTTTGCAGTAAAATGACAGTTCATCTTCTTTATTTTGAGTTTGGTTTCATGTACCTTAGTTGGATAGGGGTGAAATAAATAACAATTTAAAAATAGGGAATGTCTTTACAATCACCGGGTATGTTATCCTTACACCTTGTCATCTACTTTTGTCACTGTCTGTCTTCGTCTATGCACTGTTTTAAAGTCTATTTCACTGACTCAGATCCGTGCCACGCAATGACCAATTCTATGAGCCATGGGAATGTAACAAATTGTGACTGTTGTCACTCTAGTTTATTCACGCGTTTTCTGCTCTCAAATGAGAACCAAACCTTGTATAAACATTATTCCTTTTGCCCTTTCATTCCCATGAGTCTCTTGTGTTTTAAACATTGTCCATGCTTGTCACTAAGAGGACAAAGTTAGTCTTACTTTACTTTTTACTTTTTCGACCCACTTTACCGTGACGCGTAGTGGAGAGATAAATTTTACGTTCTTGAGCTAAATGTGTTGCATTATTTGCTGTAACTCCGTGTTGTTGTTATTTCTGTGATGTTGTCTATCCATCTGACTCTTGGTCATCCTTCTGCCCTGAAACCTGATTTTCTACTGTAGTAGGCGCGTATTGGTAATTTATCAGGATTCATCCTCTTGAGATAGCCAAACCATTTTATGTTCTGTGTCTCTACGTACTTGCTGCAATATGTTTTTCCTACAATTTGTCTGATGTCAACATTTCTCATTCTGTCTTTCCTAGTAACATTAATGGCTTTTCTAAAACATCTCATCTCACACTATGTAATTGTTCCTTTCATGTGCTGTGGTCTGGGACAATGTTTGACACTTATGGCAAATATTTGGTAAGAATACTCTATTTATCAGCTGTCATTAATTAGTTTCCGAAATGATATTCTGATTTTTGAGTAGTGGTGACAGTTGGCAAGCCATGAGTCCTGGGCAACACATGATGAACAGTCTCACATGAATGGTAATCTTTACTGGAATGTGGCTCAAGTCCACACACACACACGCACACACACACACAAACACACTCTGCTGTTACTTTTGATGAACAGTTTGTCTTTTCAACATCTTTGGCTTCATACACTGTCCAGTTTTTCTAGTTCTAGGAATGAACAATTCAGTAGATTTTTCTAATACTTTATCGTATCTTCTAATCAGTCAAGCAAGACGTTTACCACTTGTATGTTTTCCGCAGGGCCAGTTCAACCGAAGTCGCTGTCGACACGCTGGCAAATCCTAGTCAGAAATGCCTCCATAAGACTATAGAAAACTAGAAATTATATCAAGAAGAAGCAGCTAGTGGGAGAAAGGGACTGGCCAAACAACATAATGGTCATATGAACTTCAATATAAACAATATACAACAAAAATTCCAGATTGTACACACACTAAATACAAAACTGAAACATAAATGCAGGCAATAAAAATATATACAATGTTGGTTTAAGTAAAAGTAAAGCTAACAAAAACAAACAAACATAAGTAAAAAAAAAAAAACGAAAGAAAACAAAATGATGAGGAAATAACGTTTAAAGCAATTAGAAATCAATACTTTCACTCACCTGAACTATGGTGACTGATCCCTAGAAACATGAGAATTACTGTATAATGAATATGCTGCTAGCACACGTGTGACCAGGTGAGGATCAACATCCGACTCATGTGAATGAATAGAACTGAACATTTGTTTCGACTGGCACAAAGAAACTGAATTTCCGACTCTGCTGACAGGATGATACTGACCACTCTTTTGGCTGCAACAAGATTGTCAGTGGATGAGTGGAAGTTTCTGTATAACTTTACTCCTCCGCATCAACCTTTAGAATCGCCTGTCTTCGTCTCATACAGGAAGTTGTGAAAATACATGATCGCTTACGTCACCATCCATTGTACCTGAAAGACTTCTTGAGCCTCCTTTAACAAACCTGCAGTTATCTTCTTCTTTATCGTCACAATACTTCTTGTACGTCCAGAATAAGATTCGACTTTTTCTTTGCGCAGTTTATCTATAATGTCATCCACACATTAAAAACACTTTTCAAGGAATTGCAATTCCATATCTCCTAGTCGCGTACACGTTATCACACAGGAACTGCTAAAAATTAATTACAAAGCTATACATGCACTGTATATCGTCTGCTGCATTCATCAATATTCTACCAGAACAAATAATGTGAGCACATGAGCACACGCTTGCCTGGCCGCTAACTACTTAGCAACATTTGACAGCCACTTGCTCAGTACTCCGCCCCTCATTCAATTTTGTTTTTCCCCAACTACAACCCCAGTGTGCTAGCCGTTTTGAATAACTTTCGTCACGCACAACTGACATCTGGAACATTCTACTACGCTCAGTTAGAACACAATTATTGAGAACATCTGTTCGCATGACATTCTCACTGCTTATATTGTCAATGTACTCCCGCTAATTCCATTATAAAATTAACTCACTTTTTCCCCCACCATACATATTCTGCCCCGTCCTGGGGGCCCTCGGGAGATTAAAAAAAAATAGGACTACTGCCACCTCAAGCATGTCGTAAGGAACGACTAACACGAGTTTGTGCACAAGGCTGGCATTTTCATTATGTAAAATAAACTGCTTCATGAACCACAACTACGAGATCACATGAATGCGTTGAAGCAGGATTCCTGCAAATGGACCTGCTGAAGTGGGGGCTACATACTCCATGATGAGCGAGAATAGAATCGCGATAGTGATGCATGTGCTGCTGCCTGTGTGTTGCCGGAGTCAATAAAAGAGATACAAAAGAGCAACACTGCCTGCACCTTACTAAACATTTCATATGAGGCGCCTAAGGAAGATTGGGCATGATGTCAACTAATCCAATCTGTAGAAACTTTAAGCAAAAACAAAAACATTTCAACAGCTAAACATATCATTCGTAGCAAGTAATCCACGTAATTCAACTTGACTGCCTAATCGTCTTTTCTTTTTGTTTTTCGTTTAAAAATGAGAGAATTTCCATTTGGGGAATCTGCAATATTCGAACACTGACAGGGCAATGGAGAACAGCACAGGTAGCAGCAGAAATGTGAGACACGGTGGAAAGGCATAGAGAAGAGGAGATTGATCACAGGAGAAATGGTGTTGTCCTCAGCACATGAGGAGGAAAGAGCCCACCACAGTGAAGGGGTGGCTCTAATGCTGTACAAGGATGCACAGAAGGCACTTATAGAATGGGAAGCAATGGGACCCCGAATTATAACAGCAAGGTTTAAATCAGCCAAAAAGAAAGTAAATATAAACATCATTCAGTGTTATGCACCAACAAACGATAAAGAAGAATCTGTGAAAGAAGACTTTTACACCAGACTACAAAGTGTCTTGGACAATAAGAAAAGAAAGGACATCACATTTTTGATGGGGGACCTAAATGCGAAAATAGGAACAGACAACACTGGCTTTGAAGAAATCATGGGAAAGCAGGGATTAGGTATGGTGAACGAGAATGGGGAACTATTAACAAACTTCTGTGCTTCAAATCAACTAGCTATAGGAGGAAGCATATTTCCACATAAAAGAATACAAAAAGCAACATGGATATCACCAGGCCACAGAACTGAGAATCAGATTGATCACATATGCATAAGCAAGAAGTTTAGGTCATCATTGCATGATGTGAAAGTATGTAGAGGAGCAGATGTTGTATCAGACCACCATCTTCTGTTGGCTAAAACAAAATTAAAACTCAAGAAATTTACAACAGCAAATAGCTATAGACAACAGTATAATGTGGGATATCTAAGAAATCAGGAAATAAGAGAAACATTTTCAATCACAGTATACATCAAATACCAAGTACTCCAACAGCTGGAAGATGAAACAGATACGGAAGACCACTGGCAACAAGTAAATAATATATGGAACGAGACATGTGAAGAAGTACTGAGAAAAAGAGAACAGCACAAAGCATGGATAACAACAGAAACCATTAGTAAGATAGAAGGCAGGAAAACAAGAAAGAAAAACAAAGAAACAAGTTTAGAATAACAAACAACAAATTTAATAGTCAATTAGTTCAACACGTTAAAATAAGTATGGAAAGATGAGTGAAATTGTAATTAATGTTTTCCTCATTGAGGTTTTGGTAGGGCGTTAATAATGTCCATATTTTGCTGGTGCCTGTTTACACAAAAGACTTAATTCAAGATGAGTCCTGTCTCGGTGGTGCAGTTAGTTCTTCGGTGCGTAGGGCCCTTCTCCGCCCAACGGGTGTGATGAAGAGGATTCCCTGCTTTTAGCTTAGAACTCTTCGTCTTTCAGCTTCGTCTTCTAGCTTTTAACCACGAACTGTGACAAGTAGAAAAACAAGTGCCTTCTGCTAAGTACATTTGTTCGCCTCAAACTAACAGGCCCATTGTCATGCGCTCCACCCACCAATGTTAACCTCTCAGAAGAATTAAATTCCCGAGCACACAGTGTAACTCAGGGAATATGATGAAAATTCACCCATATCCTTCTGGGTGTTAACTAGGGAATTGCATCTGGAGTGCATGAATAATAATTTGCCTAAATTACAATTAAAAATAATTAAAAACATAATTCTCACAAGATAATATGTTACACCTTAGGCACATGTGATATAATCATCACTCATCACTGCTCCAGTCGGATTCTGGGATCGCTCTGCTGTCGGGTTTCCCGCACGACTAGTCAGAAACAATCACCCGCTCTTGCTGTAGTGGTTCATGAATATACTATTTTCATATGTTGAGGGTGCCAGCCTCATATATAACCACTAGTAAGAAAACATGTTAAATTCACGTTTGTAATAGAAATGTTTACACTTATCCCAAATAATGGGTATACACAATCACCTGCACAGATTAGAATGGACACACAGCACTTTAGTTAGATGCTGTTCGAATCACTTTGGTCTGGGAAATTAGAGTTAATTCCTCTGTCGACGAGTGTCTCTGTGAAATCACTACCTGAGAAAACTTGAGTTAAAGTCATCTTATGACTGGTGAATCTGATTTCTATGTTTCCAGACTTGTTATATTAAAGTCTTGGTCCCTTAAGTTTTCAGTCTTGTATTTAAATGTGCGGGTTTACTCTTAAGTTTTCAGAGTTGCCCAAATACATTGAACTGTTACTTATAAGTATGGAATACTAAGTCCAATATCTCATTATCTTCTTGGGAGTTGTTCGCTCTACAATGTAATCTCTCTGTGTGTTCTGTGTCTGGGATTTCACTACATTATACTGTACAGTTTCCAGTTAGAATCCATTTATAACACATAAGGAAGGGAAACCACGAGGTCTGTAAACAGTAAATTAATATGAAACAAATATAAAGGTATGTTATAAGGCACTCGTAGGAAATAAAGAAGTAGAACACTAGACAACAGAAAAATAACAGACATGAGTGGCTTACCCAGGATTTAAACCCTGGACCTTCTGTGCGACAACACCGCCTAGTTCGAATCCAGCAGGGTTTCCGCTGAATGTTCCAATCAAATTCATTGTAGATTCTGGCGAACCAATCGTTCTCTAGCACTAGGGGGGTCAGTTTGTTTATCATTACTCATCCCACGCGTATTTGAAAAATATTAAATTTAATATACACGCGTGGCCTCTTACAACAGTGATGTCATATCGTTACATAAGACTTCCGGCCGCACCTCTGTCCATCACAATATTGTGACCGTATTTTTCTGGCGTAATGCTTCAGGGATGGTTGCTAGTCACCTGTGTTTTGCCAGACAAACAAATCTGGTTCTATTCAGCACTCCTGCCCAACACAAGCTTGGATAAACAAGCACCGTCGCTTGAAAAGATGGTCAGACAGCTTATACTATAAAATATTGTCGCTGACCCTCTAATAACCTGGCGTAACTTAACACGTCTTCGTGAAGCATGAATGCGACACAATAAGATATGAATTACTCCCGTAGCAAATACTGTCATAGGGGCGTGGCCTGTTAGAGACTTCAATATGCTATATCCAGCATATGGAGTAAAATGAATGAAAGGGAAAAATGAAATGTCAAATAACAAGTGAATAATGAAGAACGAAGCAGAAATATCGGAACAGGAAGGAGTACCGGAGATTAATGATCACTTCCGACAGGTGAATGTGATAAATTCTAACCGGAGACAACAGGAAGCGTTGTCCAATGTAGAGGAAAGGTTTTTGGAAGAACAGTGAGAAACTGAACATCTCGACCTTGCAGTAGAACAAAGAAAAGATCCCCGAACTAGTCGCTCTAAGATACAACATTGAAAAAGGAAGTAGAGAGGCCAGAAACTATATCATTAACAAACAGGACGGATTAGTCAAATACATAGAACCTAAGGGTGACGGAATACGGTGAAGTTATATACCAAGACAGTTGGTCCAAAGGATATTAAAGGTATTTCACGATGATAACGGACACTTTGGGAGAGACAAAACACTGCAAGCAATAAAGACATTATATTTCTGGCCCAGTGTCAATAAGGATATAGTGACATGTGTGGAAAGATGCGAAACTTGTAAGGCCAGAAATTTGATGGGAATTAGATCTCTCGTTCAGGAGATGGACATTCCCAAGTACACAATTGAAAAAAAAATTAGTATCGACGTCTCAGTACCGTATCCGACGACCCTGGCTGGGAATAGATATATCATACATATTTTAGACATGTCAAATTGGCCAGAATGTTTTGCAGTGAAAGAAATATCGGGTAGGAATATAGTGCACATAATGCAGACAAAGTTCGTACCTAGACATGGTTGCCCAAACACCATTTTGACAGATAATGGCAAGGCGTTTACGAGAAAACGACTTCAAGAAATATGTCCCCGATATGAACATAACTCATATCACAACCTCCACCTACCATACGCAAAGTAACGGGAAGACGGAGCCCCTGCATGCCACCATTCATAATAACATGTCTAAATATGCAGAAGGAAAACCTCAGTTTTGGAATACATATGTGCCGCACGCATTTGAGGCAATTAGAGTCTATACCAACGATTCCACTAAGTTCTCACCCTTCTATATGATGTGCTGTAGAGAACCAGTACTGCCATTAGATACGCTGTTAAAACCCAGGAGAAAATATAAGGTAGAAAGTCACGAGGAAGATCTCATGCAATAGAAACATACATCACACACGATGGCACAGAAGAACATGAAAAAGGCAGCTCAGAAAAGGAGGGCAAATGCAAATAAAAACGCAAAGTTGCAGGAGTTTGAACCGGGAGATATCGTGTGCTACAAGAATCATGTCAGAGACTCGAAATTTGATTATAAATGGATCTCGGGGTTTCAAGTGCTACAGCGATTATCGAACACCACATATTTAATTTGGAAGCAGGATCAAGATAAAACGATAAAAACACATGTCCAATATTTGCGTTTGCAGAAAGAGAAACCTATAGATATCTCTCCTGTGGATGGAAACAAGAGGAGCACATATTTGGCGGAACTACCGGGCCAGAACGAAGAGTTCTGACAGAGGAGAATACTTCCAGTGACAATTATGGACACACATCAAGGATTGTTACTAAGGCACAAGTACATGCAGAACCTACGATAACATCTAATTGGTTAACCCCACCCCCACAAAACAAACACCAAGAACAAGAAGAAACAAGGCGAGATACGCCAGAGGAAGATAGGAGAGACGTAATGCAGGATGCGCAGGACAATACGCAGGAAAATGATATCTCAGAAGAGACAAGAAGTTTGAGAAACGAGAGGGATAGCTCCGAGAGGGAGGTAGACGTGCCAATGATGGAATATGAGCGAAGATTACAAGATAGAGAAGAGAGGTTAAGATATCAAGAGCAGGAGAGAAACACAGAACAACAAAATACACAGGGAGACTCTCAGGAGTTGGAGTAAGCGGCAGCAGAAGATTCAGAGACGCAGAAAGAGATAAAGGAAGAATTTTATTCGTGGGACGAAGAGACATTACACATCATCAGACGATTCGTCCGATTATGAGAGGCTCCTCGCAAAGTTAAGAAATACAACACAGTTAGAGGTGAGACCAAAGAGGAAGAATAAGGCAACAGTAGGTGAAGAAGTAGAAAATAGGTATAAAAAAGGAGAGAGAGAGAGAGAGAGAGAGAGAGAGAGAGGGAGAGAGGGAGAGAGGGAGAGAGTGAGATAGGAGAAAAGTAGTAGAAGGCGAGATACGGGTCAACGGGATTACCGATCCAAGAGTCGAGAGAGAGAGAGACACACACACAGAAACAGTAGTAGAAGGAGAGAAACTATTAAGGATCGACGGAGATACTGATCTAGTAACAGAGAGGATACAAAGAGGAGAGATAGGGATACTAGAAGTGCAAGTAGAGATGGAAGTAGAGACAAATCAAAGAATAAAGACCATGAGAGAAACTCATGGAGCATGAGAAATGAAGACCATGAGAGAAACTCAGGGAGCATGAGAAATGAAGAAATTGACGACAGAGAAAAACCGAAGGAAACGGTGGAAGAAGTAAGTAATAGAGAAATTGAGAGGAACTCAAGAGACATGAGGAGAGAGGAAGCGGAGGAGCCGAGGCAGGCGGTTGGGGAAGGACGAAATAAGGGAGAAATAAATGGAGAAGCACAAGGAGTTGATAAACAGCAGTTAGCACTGGAGGTATTACACACATTAAGTGAGATAGGGGAGTGTCAATCATAAAAAGCCTCTATGCCAACTTTACGTGTAGTGTTGGGCAGAGCAACCTAACCTTTGAGGTGAAAACAGGAGTACGACAGGGATGCCCCGTATCAACCACTCTATTTTTAACAGTCATAGACTGGGTGATGCGCCAGACAACAGAGGGCAGTCCAAGAGGAATAAGATGGACTACATTTTCTACATTGGAAGATCTGGAATATTCAGATGACATTGCACTGCTGGCACATTCACATCAACACATCCAGGAAAAAACGGATAGACTTAATAAGTATAGCCAGCAGGTGGGCTTGTACATCAATTTAAAGAAGTCAGAGGTCATGACGCTCAATGTGAGCAACCCCGAGCCAATATCAGTAAGGAATCAGCAACTGGAACAGACAGACACCTTCACATACCTAGGATGCATAGTAACACCAGACGGCGGGGCAAGCAAAGACATCAACAACAGAATAAACAAAGCAAGAACAGCCTTTTTTAGCCTAAACAGCATCTGGAAGTCCTCTCAGTACAGCACGAGCACAAAATTAAGATTATATCAGAGCTGTGTGCTTTCTGTGCTTCTCTATGGTGCGGAATGCTGGAGAGTTACAGAGAAGTAAATGTCGAAATTGTCCTCTTTTCACACAACATGCCTAAGAAAAATTCACCGAATCTTTTGGCCGAATACCATCACCAACCAAGATCTGCTTACTCGGAGCAAGCAAGAGGACATGCACACCATAATAGCTTACAGACGCTGGAGTTTGGTTGGCCATGTCCTCAGAAGAGACCCCGATGCCATCACAAGAACAGCTATGCTTTGGACCTGTCACGAGTTGGATTTAAGGTAGAGTTATGCCCAAGGGTAGGACAAAACCCTAGTGTGAGAAAAGTCTAAGATAATAGATTAATTATGAGAAATGACAGTGAATGTAGTAAGGTGAGTCTATTGGCCCGAGGAGGATAACCGAAATTAAATCTTCCTCGCCAAATCGTGACTAAAGAAATGCTATAAACTCACCACCTCTGGCTACCTTTAACAGACTAAAGGAGATAAGGTTAAACTAACACTACAGACACCACTGTACAGACAACAGTTAAGGACTATACAGTGACGAAGCTGATCCAGTGAACATTAAATAAGTTTATTATACAAATCAACAGAATTTTCATAACATAGTAACAAATAAAGAAAAGCATATATCGTGCAAGGTTGCACCGACCTGGAAAACAAAGAAAATCAATTTGATTATAAGCACACCAAATTAAAAAAACTCCAAAAACTTTCACTCCTTCATACACCCTGCTGGGGACAAAATTTAAAAAAATGATAAGTGATCTTAACTACAGTCTAATTTGGTGGGGCGTCAACTAAAGCCACGCTCTATAAATTACTATTTCTAATGTCAAGGTTCTGCTGGTACTGCCGAAGACTATCTGCACAGTAGCTAACTCTGTCAGCGTTATACGCCACTAAGTCACACTCTGCACTGCTACTTAATAGACTTTTTCTAACTCTAAGGCTCAGAGGCTATCCTCTAAGAATATTATGAGACTCTGCAGGTCCCTGATCTATTTTTCACCATCTCTCTCCACTTCTGCCTTGCTGCTCTCGTTTCATTTCAGCAACCTGGAAATGATATCCCTTTCTTCCTGGTTCTGACGACTAGGCACTTGCCGTAGACTGTAGAGGCTTCTCTATTTGGCGAAAAGAAAGCTGATTCTCCTTTGCTATATTACCCCTCATTTGGGTTTAGGCCCTTCGGTAGTTACCGAAGCTAAAAAACGACACACCAACCCGCTTGCTTGGGTTCGATGGGTGTGTATATGAGCTTAGAGCTCCGGGTCTTAAGAAAAACCTTTTCACTGAAGACTGCGTCGCTGTCTCGACCTGCTCTTCCTCGCTCCCTCTCTCTGGGGCCACAAAACTCAGAGCCGATACCCCTCCACGGTACAAGCTCTTACGCCTCTGGCGTTTTTCTCTCCTGCGAAAACTGGCTACCTTTGCCAGCTGTCAGGAACAAGAGTTATTGGCAACTCCCGCTCTTCAGGCCGTGACCACTGCTGTGGACACAAAAGACATGCCACTCTGTACTACAATACCAAAATACTTCCATATAATAAACTTGCATATAAAACGTAAACAGTGGATGCTTCAGTCATGCTCATATCTTAGCACAACATGTAAACACCCAAAACACAGACTGCTTCACCATTTCCCCTTTCATCTTGTGCACGACAATACATAAATATTTCCTGACCCTGGGTCAGCTATTCCCATCAACTCCCTGCCTGTCTAGTAAATCCCAGACTCACTGACCAATACTAATTATACACAGCTTGCCTCAGGCCTTAAAACATTAAAAACAGGTAGGGGAACCTCCCGTACTTAGGCCTACTTTAACTCTGTAAGCGGTCACAGGACCTTATCATCGTTTCCCCCTTATGATAAAAATGCACAACAATTAACTGCACATCAGTGATTAAAATTCACCATTTACATTTATATTACATCTCTATACACAGAAATATATCTATCTCTATAGACTATATTTCCTAGAACTCATTAAATTCCATAACACACAAATCAAATACTACTCTGCATAATATTTAATTACACAACCACTTAAGGCACCATAATTTTCCTTTCACCTCTACCCCACGTGGTTTCCCTGCAATTATATTTTAACTCCCCCGATAGAAAAATACTTAATTATCTACTCTATCCATCCAGAATTCCTACTCGAATAAATCCCGATAAACCACGTGATTAAATTTTCCCGAAAAAATCCGTTCCCGTATTTTATTAGGAGACTTATCAGAATTAATCTCTCAATGAAATAAAATACACGTGCTTCAGAATATTCTGTAAATTAATATAAATCTAGGATGCGTGTATGTCTACAGACTTTCTATTAAATCTACGGAGCACACCTACGTAATATCTCTTTATCACTCATAGACACTGTAGAAATAAATGATGGCGTTACAAGTTATAAAGTTCAAAAATAAATTAAATTAGAACGGACTAAGGCTCTATTAGAGAACTAGATTTAATTACCACACTACTTTAAATTACTGACATACCAAATATTGCGTTCAGCGTTAGAAGCCGACAATATGCTTGGATACACGGCCCAGGATTTCTGCAGGAAGAGACCGCTAAATCGAAAAGCGCTACTTTATCTTAGATTTTCCTGCTCTGACCCCCGACCTACTTGAGGCAAGGTGTCTCCCTACATCCAATAGAATTAAAGATACTCTAAAATTTTCCATGCGCTCATCTCTAAATTTAGAACCAGTGTATTCGTGCTTACTTTAAATGCGCGCGTATTTCCGGCTACGTAACGTTACCTAACGTCGTCCGCTAGCGTGAGCAGAAAGTTGGGCGTTACCTGGGTAGGGGTCATCTCCCCTTCCCCACGAAAAATGACCGCGATAAATTTAACAACGCAAAAAATGGAATTTTCAAGATCGCGATAATTAGAAAAAGGCCGACTGGTGCCATTCAGTACTAACTTACGTTAATCCCTATAGAAAAAAAACCTGCAATTACTTTACCTACAGAACAAATCTAAACACCCCTATTATTCAGAGAGCAAAAGAGTACTTCCCAATCTTTAATAGAGGGAAGACAAAAATGGCAAACTCAATAGTTACGACGAGAAAACGAAATGGGGCCTATTGAAGACTAAATCACAGTAACTCCGTCACATTACCCCACCCTTTGAGGTCGGAGCCTGCCGATCTAATTTACTGTGGTCTTGATGTTCAGATTGGTCCCTATCTATGTCTCCCGAGCTGTCTTTGAGTCGCTCTGCAACTGGCAGGCGGCTGGGCCAATCACCCAAACCATACCTCCTTCCTGTGTGCACCTGGCCTTGTTTACTTAATTTTCTCCTCCAGGGTTTCTTCCTGATAAGTGTCCTTGGCCTTGGTGGAGTACAGCTCCCGCACAACTCCCTGACCACTGAACAGGTAATTAGCGGGTTACGTGCTGTCCGACAAAGACTATCCGCTGGGTGTTTACGTTTATATGGCCTGTACCTAGCTGACCTGAGGTACCTGCGGCTGACTGTACTGTCCCACGAGCGAGAATCACTGTTCCGAACTTGGAAAAGTTTGTTGGCCAAAGAAACTCGCATCTGTTTCTTCTTTTTCCTCTCCTTAACTACTCCCATGCTCCGGTGGGAGAGTTGACCTCTCTTCAGACCTGTGCCCTCCAATGGTGGGTCTGGAACTTCCCTTGCCTTGTCTGGCAAAAGACTGACTTGGTCAGCTGAACTGACCGGCTGGCTCTGTAGAGGCCTGGCGACGGCGACTACAGTGCTGCGCATCAGCGGGTTTGTGACCGCTGGTATAGTGCAAAAAAGATGCCCCATCTCGGGTTCCTCTGGTGTCGAGCCTCCGATTGCTTGCTGGGTTTCTATTGAATCCTGATCGATCTCAATAGCTTCTACCTCTGAAGAAAGGTAGGTAATATCTGCCCCTGGCAGTGGTTCTGTGATCGCTCTTCCCCTACCAACATGAAGAGGGACAGAGCTCGCTAACATAGCTCCTTGCAAATTCATAAGGCCGCTTTCCTCACTCTTTTCTGGCCTGAAAAGTTGGTGAGATGAACCTGTAGACCACGGGAGCTCTCCGTCTAACACCCTGGTTCTACCTTCAACCTTGCCCTCCCCTGTGAGAGTTACTGGCGTCAGTTGGAATGTGTCCTGCAGTGACACTTGACGGTTTAAGATCCCGTTTGATCGCGGAGAATCTGAGATAAAGCTCTCAGTGACTTGTTCTACTGTTCCTTGAATACAGTTCTTGTCAGTATGTCCCTCTCCTGAAGGAGCTAATACCATCGGGGGCCTAATTCCCGACGACAAAGAATGTACTTCCACAATCACCACTGTTTTGCCATTAGGCTGCACAGGGATGTCAGGCGAATGCGCCTCTGCCTGTTGTTTTTTTCGCTGTCCCGCTGGGGAGCTGGCGAAACATGCCTTATTAGGGATTCGAACCCTGCCCTCGACTTTCCGTGTCGAGTATATCGTGCTGTCTCACGAGCATGGGAGAATCGATAGCCATCCAATTTATGCTTGCTCGCGTTATTCCCCCTGTTATGCAGTTTCCACGCCTGGGATCGCTTCGTAATCTTCCCAGCGTTGTAAGGGCTGCTTTCCTTACTTAACCCCCTCCCTTGTTTGGGCTTCGGGTCCATTTCCAACGGAAAGTCCTTTTCCTGGAGTTGGGGCGCAGTTTGAGCCGACAATTTATCATTTAATGGCGCAAGTTTTTCAGAGGGGTTGTCCTTTTCTAGTAGCTCCTTTTCCCTCTGTTGTCGTCTTCTTTCCGATTCCAGGTCCTGTTCCATCGCTTCGTCTACCAACTCTCGGATGAATGCTTCGCTGTCCCCAGCTTTTGCACAGGTCCATGCCAAGGCTAGACGATTGCCAAAGAAGTTGTCGACTTCATATTGCCTCTGCAGGCTTTCTGCATATTCCAGAAGGGGTGGAATTTCGCTATCACCGTACTCCATGAACTTAGCTACCTCAAGTGCAATCTTATGTACTTTATCGAGATCAGCCATGTTACCTGCAAATTCTGCCGTAAGCTCACAAATATAGAGACGTGAAGGCCCCATAACTTCCCGTTACCTACTAGGAATTAATCTCTCTATAACCGCTGTCCCAAAACCCGAACTCAAGACTAGCACCAAGTCTGAAGAACTACCTGAAAAAAATCTTCCTATTAAGAAAAAAATCAGTTAGCCATCAATTACCTCTAAGTTCTATAACTAACCTATCACTACAATCCAACTGCCTGCAACCTGTGGAAAAACTTTCTGTGGAAAAACTTATAACTGGATCAGTTCTACTAGCTCTGTCTAGGGGATATTGAAAGAATCTATTCTCAGACTTCCCTATAGAAAACAATATGTCAATCTAGATAAGATCCCAGAATTGATCCCAAGGACGATCGCCACCCACTTTGTCACGAGTTGGATTTAAGTTAGAGTTATGCCCAAGGGTAGGACAAAACCCTAGTGTGAGAAAAGTCTAAGATAATAGATTAATTATGAGAAATGACAGTGAATGTAGTAAGGTGAGTCTATTGGCCCGAGGAGGATAACCGAAATTAAATCTTCCTCGCCAAATCGTGACTAAAGAAATGCTATAAACTCACCACCTCTGGCTACCTTTAACAGACTAAAGGAGATAAGGTTAAACTAACACTACAGACACCACTGTACAGACAACAGTTAAGGACTATACAGTGACGAAGCTGATCCAGTGAACATTAAATAAGTTTATTATACAAATCAACAGAATTTTCATAACATAGTAACAAATAAAGAAAAGCATATATCGTGCAAGGTTGCACCGACCTGGAAAACAAAGAAAATCAATTTGATTATAAGCACACCAAATTAAAAAAACTCCAACCACTTTCACTCCTTCATACACCCTGCTGGGGACAAAATTTAAAAAAATGATAAGTGATCTTAACTACAGTCTAATTTGGTGGGGCGTCAACTAAAGCCACGCTCTATAAATTACTATTTCTAATGTCAAGGTTCTGCTGGTACTGCCGAAGACTATCTGCACAGTAGCTAACTCTGTCAGCGTTATACGCCACTAAGTCACACTCTGCACTGCTACTTAATAGACTTTTTCTAACTCTAAGGCTCAGAGGCTATCCTCTAAGAATATTATGAGACTCTGCAGGTCCCTGATCTATTTTTCACCATCTCTCTCCACTTCTGCCTTGCTGCTCTCGTTTCATTTCAGCAACCTGGAAATGATATCCCTTTCTTCCTGGTTCTGACGACTAGGCACTTGCCGTAGACTGTAGAGGCTTCTCTATTTGGCGAAAAGAAAGCTGATTCTCCTTTGCTATATTACCCCTCATTTGGGTTTAGGCCCTTCGGTAGTTACCGAAGCTAAAAAACGACACACCAACCCGCTTGCTTGGGTTCGATGGGTGTGTATATGAGCTTAGAGCTCCGGGTCTTAAGAAAACCCTTTTCACTGAAGACTGCGTCGCTGTCTCGACCTGCTCTTCCTCGCTCCCTCTCTCTGGGGCCACAAAACTCAGAGCCGATACCCCTCCACGGTACAAGCTCTTACGCCTCTGGCGTTTTTCTCTCCTGCGAAAACTGGCTACCTTTGCCAGCTGTCAGGAACAAGAGTTATTGGCAACTCCCGCTCTTCAGGCCGTGACCACTGCTGTGGACACAAAAGACATGCCACTCTGTACTACAATACCAAAATACTTCCATATAATAAACTTGCATATAAAACGTAAACAGTGGATGCTTCAGTCATGCTCATATCTTAGCACAACATGTAAACACCCAAAACACAGACTGCTTCACCATTTCCCCTTTCATCTTGTGCACGACAATACATAAATATTTCCTGACCCTGGGTCAGCTATTCCCATCAACTCCCTGCCTGTCTAGTAAATCCCAGACTCACTGATCAATACTAATTATACACAGCTTGCCTCAGGCCTTAAAACATTAAAAACAGGTAGGGGAACCTCCCGTACTTAGGCCTACTTTAACTCTGTAAGCGGTCACAGGACCTTATCATCGTTTCCCCCTTATGATAAAAATGCACAACAATTAACTGCACATCAATGATTAAAATTCACCATTTACATTTATATTACATCTCTATACACAGAAATATATCTATCTCTATAGACTATATTTCCTAGAACTCATTAAATTCCATAACACACAAATCAAATACTACTCTGCATAATATTTAATTACACAACCACTTAAGGCACCATAATTTTCCTTTCACCTCTACCCCACGTGGTTTCCCTGCAATTATATTTTAACTCCCCCGATAGAAAAATACTTAATTATCTACTCTATCCATCCAGAATTCCTACTCGAATAAATCCCGATAAACCACGTGATTAAATTTTCCCGAAAAAATCCGTTCCCGTATTTTATTAGGAGACTTATCAGAATTAATCTCTCAATGAAATAAAATACACGTGCTTCAGAATATTCTGTAAATTAATATAAATCTAGGATGCGTGTATGTCTACAGACTTTCTATTAAATCTACGGAGCACACCTACGTAATATCTCTTTATCACTCATAGACACTGTAGAAATAAATGATGGCGTTACAAGTTATAAAGTTCAAAAATAAATTAAATTAGAACGGACTAAGGCTCTATTAGAGAACTAGATTTAATTACCACGCTACTTTAAATTACTGACATACCAAATATTGCGTTCAGCGTTAGAAGCCGACAATATGCTTGGATACACGGCCCAGGATTTCTGCAGGAAGAGACCGCTAAATCGAAAAGCGCTACTTTATCTTAGATTTTCCTGCTCTGACCCCCGACCTACTTGAGGCAAGGCGTCTCCCTACAACCAATAGAATTAAAGATACTCTAAAATTTTCCATGCGCTCATCTCTAAATTTAGAACCAGTGTATTCGTGCTTACTTTAAATGCGCGCGTATTTCCGGCTACGTAACGTTACCTAACGTCGTCCGCTAGCGTGAGCAGAAAGTTGGGCGTTACCTGGGTAGGGGTCATCTCCCCTTCCCCACGAAAAATGACCGCGATAAATTTAACAACGCAAAAAATGGAATTTTCAAGATCGCGATAATTAGAAAAAGGCCGACTGGTGCCATTCAGTACTAACTTACGTTAATCCCTATAGAAAAAAACCTGCAATTACTTTACCTACAGAACAAATCTAAACACCCCTATTATTCAGAGAGCAAAAGAGTACTTCCCAATCTTTAATAGAGGGAAGACAAAAATGGCAAACTCAATAGTTACGACGAGAAAACGAAATGGGGCCTATTGAAGACTAAATCACAGTAACTCCGTCACAGGACCCCTGAAGGAAAACGAAAGAGAGGCCGACCAAAATCAACTTGGCGGAGGACTGTGGAGGCTGAGATGCAAAGAATGAACCAGAGTTGTGGCACTGTACGAAGGATGGCCGCCGACCGAGCAAAGTGGAATCAATTTGTTGTTTCCCTACAAGACGCCACTAGGCGTGATGGCCACTGACTGCTTTGACGGTCGGTGGCTATGGATCAAAGAAGAAGAAGAGATAGGGGATCAGGATGACGACGTTATGAGAGGAAACATTGTATTTATAGAGAAATGGCGGCTTTAGCTAAGTCTTGTGGAGACTTATGTGTAATCGTTTTGCACCGAGTACATGTAAAGAGAACTGAGTGTACCTGAACGATAGGGTACTGCAGTAATAGAGGAGATGAGTAGTAAAGGAGAAGTAAAGGAGAAGTAAGAGGAATAACTAGAGGCGATGGGAGAATGGCGAGGATAGTATATGAGAAGAGATGAGGAGAAGAAGAATGGGGAAGAAATGTCATAAGAGATAGCGAGCATAAGAGACTTGAGATAATTGAGAATAGAGATATTGAGAAGCCGGAGTGAAGATGGCAAAGATACTGGAGAAAAGAGCAGAAATAGATAGAACGAACGAACTTTATCTTCAAATGGTTTAGAATTGGGCACGCAGGACTGTCTAACATTCTGCCCGTCCTTTCTCTTGTCTCCCATTGTGGTGAAGTGGGATGTTATAAATATGTATAGGGGACTTAGTGTACTGACTGAGATCAGCTGTGAAGGTATATATATCTAATAAGAGTAGTGTATTATATATAACCTTACTTGCTGCCACATATGTATACCTCAGTCAGAATTATTCTGGAATAGTGTGATGACTACGTTGTATGTCTAGGGTATGTGCATGATGAAATGTAAGTCATAACAACAACAGACAGATAAACAATTTAATTTATTCCACCACACTTGACAACACTGTGACACTCACATACATATAACACTCTAAAGGATATCTTAAAGGAGTCACTGATAACTTTTCAAATAACAATATGTATTCATTGCTGTTATGGATGAATATGTGTCCTGATTCAAATACAAAGGGAACCAGGAATCACAATCAATTTTACTTACAAGTTATATGTACAGAATTTATCAATATGAATATGGTAATGACATATATTATTAAAAGTATCCTATGTGTGTCAGTTGTGTAGTAGTAATATGAGGTAATACTGGTTTTGTTTTGTTCAAGCTCTGTTGGTATTTGTCATCATGACTTCAATAGTTTGTCTTTATTGGGACTAGTATTGGAGATGTTCTCAGTTCCTGATATTAAAACAATTTAATTCCCCTCTTAATGTTATTTTTACAAGGTCATTTTAAGCTGGGGTACATAATTTTGAGCTCAGCTGGCCACATCAGCTTATCTTGTGTGAGAGCGGCAGGAAAAGACTCCTCTGCTCGATTTCTCCCCTGGGCTCTGGAGACACCTCACTGATAGCTAAATGGACCAAGGAGTATGCTGTCCGACTCTGGATTCAGCAAAGCTCTGACCAGGTGCTGCTCAATACCATCAAGACCACGGTCCCTGAAAACAAGAAGGATGTACCTTCTACTTCATAACTAATTTATACTCTCTTTTTACACTGAGCACAATACATCACAAACATTGAGTTCAGAGCGTTAGGCCAACTGTCAGCTTCATCTGAAATACTTTATACCAGTATTTACCTCCTTAATGGTTACTACGCCTCTGCACTTCCAGCATTATTTCTGTCTAATCAATAATCTAGGTGTCAGTGTACTGTTTGGCCATTCCATGCAGTTTTACTTTCCTCCGACACCTTCTGTTCAGGCTGGAGCATTATAGGCTTTACATCATGTTTGCTACTGAACTACACATATATACAGGCATAAATTAACAATTCACATTCAATTTTCATTAAAAGATACTGAATGTTTCAAGCTTACCACAATTCATGGAAACAAACACAGATACGTTGATTAGCAATGAATTCTGGCACAACTACTGGCACAAATTCCCATCTGCTTATGTTCCAGGCTTTTATTTAGCAAAAATATGAGCTGGCTTCAACGCACTGTTGCTTTATCAAGCTTATTTGACTAGTGGTCTCGAACTAACGCTCCTAAGTGAGTATATCAGCGAGTCTAGCCAATGGAGCCACGTTTCGACAAGTGTTTGAAAAAATTTTAACTTCCCACGTCTCCCCTAACAACCAAAGATAGTATTTATAGCCCGACTAATCGTGTTTAGCCTTACATATCATTCCAGCCAATCAGTTCAAATGTAACTTGTGGCCCATTTCCCGTACAATGGTGGTGTAAAAAAATCTACCACTGAGCGATTCTGATTTTGGGTGTTGTCTGACAGCACCATCATTTTATTTTGGCTATAACTTGTTAATTCCTAGACTATTTGCATAACGTTGTACATATTCTTTGTCAGCAAACCCTAAGGAACCCAAATATATATATTTAATAGAGCTAAGTGGCTGCGTTCAAAATATGCAATTTCTTCTACCTCCTGTTTCGAAGATGTGCTGTCTGGGTACTGTAATGTTTTCAAACGTAAACCCATATAATGTTATCTTTTCTAATAAGCGTTTCCCAGGTTTTTTAAAACCTAACTCTGGGAAGGGTAGTGAATTTATCACTGTCCGTCTGAAAAAGTTAGTGCATGTGGCCTTACACGCGTGATAGTAGTAATTGTGTATCGCGCGACGCGTGTTTTGTGTTGCACGTGTTCGGCTTTATGCCTCTCCCTTCTCTCTATCCTTTAGTCCATCTGTCTTTAGTTACGCCGTGTATAAAATGGAATGAATGAAATATTTAAATTAGGTCATTGATCAGCTTGGTATCTCAATGTTTTTCCAAGAAATACAGCACACGTTTCATTGAAGAAAGCGGGTAATAATATAGTAGGCTTTTACTATCAACGTGAAAGCGTTACAATTTGCAGACGAAGCATAAAACAAAGGGGATTTCGAGTACTGTCATTGTGACAGCACTGTTCTTTACCATTCTTCTTCCTTTCTTTATTATATGTATTTATTAGGCTTTATATTTACTTGATAATTTATATATGTGGATTAGAATATTCCACGACATCTCCCCTCTTAAAACAGACATTATATGTCAGTCCTTTATTCTATATACACATAGAGAAATTTATTATTAGTTCTGGGGTTTACGGTGATTCTCATCACATGGATGGCGGCTTAAGAAATCCGCTCCCAAATTTGTTTTTCCAGATATATACTCAATGCTAAAATTATATGGAGCCAAAAGTAAAGACCATCGGAGTAACCTGGAGTTCTCATGCCTAGCCTGTGCTAGAAACGATAAAGGTTTGTGGTCTGTTTGCAACTTAAAGGCCTTCCCATACAGATAAATATTGAATTTCTTTATTGCCCATATTACTGCAAGACATTCTTTTTCGCTAGTTGAGTAATTGATTTCAGCTTTATTCAATTTTCTGCTAGCATATGCCACTGGGCTTAATTCCCCATCCAATGCATCGGATTTCTGTAGTAGAGTTGCACCTAACCCAATATTACTTGCATCCGTCCTTACTATGAATTCTTGACTTAAGTCAGGTAATTTCAAAATGGGTTTACTTGTGAGCTTTTCCTTCAATTCTTGGTAAGTCATTTCACATTGTGGTGTCCATGTAATGCGATCTGGATGTCCTTTACGTGTCAAATCAGTTAACGGTGCACATATGGAATTAAAGTTTTTGATATACTTCTGGTAGAAACCACATAATGAGACAAAGGATCTCACGTCCTTCTTGGTTTGTGGTCTCGGGGCTTTCTGTAGTTTCTCTAAATTCTTTGGGTCAGGGGTCATGTTTCCCTGATAAACTGTGTGTCCCAAAAATTCCAATTCTTTACATCCAACGCAACATTTGGTTGGTCGGGCTGTTAAATTTGCCTCCCTAAGTCGATTAAACAGCATGTTCAGAGAGTCAATGTGTTCCTCAAATGTTTCTGTTGCTATCAGGATATCATCCATGAAATTTGTTATACATGGATTATTCAGAGGGTCCAATAATTTTCTCATCATTCTAGAGAAGACACTAGGCGCATTCTTCAATCCAAATGGCAATCTATTAAACTCATAGTGTCCTTCTGAAGTACTAAAAGCTAGGTATGGTCTAACCTCAGGCTTTACTGGAATCTGATAATATCCTTTACTCAGATCCACTTTGGAGAAATATTTAGCTTTATTTAGTCTGGCAAACAGCTGATTTGTATCCGGCAATGGATCCACCTGTCCTTCTGTAATAGCATTCAGTCTCCTGTAATCTATACAGAGTCTATGTTCTCCAGAGGGCTTCCTTAAGAGTACAACACCGGAACTATACGAAGATTCACTGTGCGAAATAATTCCTTCCTTCAACAGATAGTCTATCTCTTCCTTCAAAGCTTTCTCCTTAGCAAACGGAATCGAATATGGTTTCATACAGACAGGTGTGGGTCTATCAGTTTCATATCATATTCCAATAGGTTTGTATGCCCTGGTCGGTCTGTTAACACCTCTGCATGATTATTTAGAACCTGTTGCACTCTCTCTTTCTGAGTTTTCGTTAAATGTGTACTGATTTTCACCTGTGCTGCTGTCTCACAGGGGTGTAATGGATACTCAAATGATGAAAGTGGTTCCTTTTTCATCTCCATGGCGATGGACAAGGTCAACAAGTGTGTCTCTTCCTGATGTTCTCTTTCCAAATATTTCTTCAGGAGATTCACATGATAGATTTTTTCTTTCCCCTTCTTATCTATCTTATAATTTGTTCTAGATACCTTCTCTAAAACTGTATATGGACCCTGCCATCCAATTTGTAACTTATTCTGACTCCCGGGCAAAAGAAGCAGTACTTTCTCTCCCACAGCCAAATTTCTGTCTTTCGCCTTCCTGTTATAATAGGCAGCATGTTTCTTCCTGGCTTGTTTCAAATTTTCATTGGCAAGTTTCCAACCAGTTTTTAAACGAGTGGTCAGCTCATTCACATATTGGTATGAAGATGTAATGTTTTCCTCTGCCTTTTCATCAGTCCACGTTCTTAACAAAGCTACATATGGACCTTTAATTGTGTGGACCTATTTGTCCATGCACCGGTATGGTCTCTTCCACTCGAAGCTTTATAGTGATGATTTTTCCTCCCAGAATTATCATTCACAAAACGACCGCTACCAATTTTTCTTTTGGGGCTTTCTCCCCACTTAAAATTCTTGATGAGAGATTTCCTCTCTACATCCTCTTCCTCCAGTTTGTTTAAGTCCGATTGAGGGATTGTCGGCTTATCCTGGGGTAAGACATCCTTTTGCACTCTCCGCATAGTGGCCATTGTAAAACAGTTAAGTGAAGCTTGTCCGTGAAAAGGGGCTTCCCATTCCATTTGGTCCACTTTATCAAATCTATTTTTCTTTTTATTATCAGGCCTAATTTTGCCCCAGGGCGTGTCCAGGTCCTGATCCATGTTCCCACTTGTGGGTGTTCCCTCATGTGCTATGCTACACCTTTCTACAAAATTTTCAATGTCCCATCTTGCTTTGGGCCAATAATAATTGTGAGCCACCTTTTGAATGATGGTACCTATCTTCTCATGGTCCCCATCTGGTTTCACATGTAGGCTCCTTATTAAGTCTGCCCTATATCTTTTTGGAAGAACCAGCTGTCCGTGACCTTTGGATCTAGCTCCAGTCTTCCTATACATCAACTTGTTTTTCATGTAAAAATCTCCCTTGCCTGGAGTTGTATGACAAGTTGACAATTTTCTGAAACAAGGCTTGAGTGTTTTATCCCCAGCCTGTGCCTTCCTCATCTCTTCTGGAGTGGTATCTAACATAATATCCTCCTCCTGTCTTGAGGTCGACCTGACCTGAAGGGTTGCCATATACACAGGTTTCCTTCTGCAACGGTCAGTGTCATGATTGTCCATCTGACAATTCTTACACCACCTTTTTCCTTGGTTGAAAGATTTTCTTTCATCATATTTCCTTTCATCGAATTGTGGGTTTTTATTTTTATTTTCATACCGTGGCCTATCAAATTGGTGCTTACCTTTATTTTGATCCTTAGGATCAAATTTATTAAAGTTCTGTGGTGCCCTAAAGTTATCCACTTGTTTCTTTTTATTTCCTGTTACCTCTGCTTGAGCTGCTTGATACCTTTCAGCAACATTTAGCAACTCACCCAGCCTCTCTGCACCTTGTTCCATGAGAAACTTTCTCAGGTCTGGAGCCATGGACTCTCTTAATTGCTCTATAAGGACCATTTCCTTAAGATCTTGGGTTTTCCCCAGAGAAGTCCATTTCTCCAAGTATGTCTCTATTCGTGCAGAGAACTGGTGATAGGTTTCACCTGACAGTAGTTTAGCATTCCTAAATTTTTTCCTATAGAATTCTGCATTCTTTTCATACCTTAACAAAAGAGCCTGCTTTAGCATGTCATAATTTTCCTGATCACCTCTACTCATTTTTGCAAAAACTTCATAAGCTGCCCCACGAAGTCCTTGAGATAACTTTAAGCTCCACCTTTCTCTCTCTAACCCATACGTGGTAGCTAATAGTTCATACCTATTTAGGTAGCTCTCTATATCATCGTCTTTCTCAACAAAATGATCTAAATGAAAATTCATAGCTGAGGTTGAGGCTCCTTGGCTAGCAGTGGCATCAGAGGCAAAGGGACTGGCACCATTTTCAGGAGCATGGCCCTGAAACTCAAACTCCCTTAGTCGTAACTCATGTTCCCTTTGTAATCTCTTCTCCTCCTTTTCTGCTTCCCTTTCTGCAGCTAATCTCTTCTCTTCTCTTTCTGCAGCTAATTTCTTCTCTTCTCTTTCTGCAGCTAATTTCTTCTCTTCTCTTTCTGCAGCCAATCTTTTGTCTTCTCTTTCTGCCTCCAATTTCTTAGCCTCAGCCTCAATCTGCAACCTCTTAGTCTCAGCCTCAGCCTCAAATTGTAACTTCTTAATTTCCCTTTCAGCCTCTAACTTTCTTTCGGCTTCAAACCTTCTTTCTTCGCGTTCAATAAATTTGTCACATTCCGTAGTGACATAGGCAACCATAACTTGCCCATCTAATCCTAACTCCTTTGCAGTCTGAACAGCAGCAGATCGAAACTTGGCCAGGTCCGCCATTGTCTATCAGGTAAGTTTATACAATGTCTAACCAACAATTTAATCTCTAAATATATATCTAATGGACAACACAGGCACCGTGAGCTCAACCTTATTTAATTCCACCCAAGGATACCTTTTAATTCTTATATTCCCTGAAGTGAATTACCCCCAATATTTTTAATAGGGAAAGATTCAAAATCCCAAGAGCGAGACCCCAATATATGTGGTGAAGTGGGATGTTATAAATATGTATAGGGGACTTAGTGTACTGACTGAGATCAGCTGTGAAGGTATATATATCTAATAAGAGTAGTGTATTATATATAACCTTACTTGCTGCCACATATGTATACCTCAGTCAGAATTATTCTGGAATAGTGTGATGACTACGTTGTATGTCTAGGGTATGTGTATGATGAAATGTAAGTCATAACAACAACAGACAGATAAACAATTTAATTTATTCCACCACACTTGACAACACTGTGACACTCACATACATATAACACTCTAAAGGATATCTTAAAGGAGTCACTGATAACTTTTCAAATAACAATATGTATTCATTGCTGTTATGAATGAATATGTGTCCTGATTCAAATACAAAGGGAACCAGGAATCACAATCAATTTTACTTACAAGTTATATGTACAGAATTTATCAATATGAATATGGTAATGACATATATTATTAAAAGTATCCTATGTGTGTCAGTTGTGTAGTAGTAATATGAGGTAATACTGGTTTTGTTTTGTTCAAGCTCTGTTGGTATTTGTCATCATGACTTCAATAGTTTGTCTTTATTGGGACTAGTATTGGAGATGTTCTCAGTTCCTGATATTAAAACAATTTAATTCCCCTCTTAATGTTATTTTTACAAGGTCATTTTAAGCTGGGGGTACATAATTTTGAGCTCAGCTGGCCACATCAGCTTATCTTGTGTGATGGCGGCAGGAAAAGACTCCTCTGCTCGATTTCTCCCCTGGGCTCTGGAGACACCTCACTGATAGCTAAATGGACCAAGGAGTATGCTGTCCGACTCTGGATTCAGCAAAGCTCTGACCAGGTGCTGCTCAATACCATCAAGACCACGGTCCCTGAAAACAAGAAGGATGTACCTTCTACTTCATAACTAATTTATATACTCTCTTTTTACACTGAGCACAATACATCACAAACATTGAGTTCAGAGCGTTAGGCCAACTGTCAGCTTCATCTGAAATACTTTATACCAGTATTTACCTCCTTAATGGTTACTACGCCTCTGCACTTCCAGCATTATTTCTGTCTAATCAGTAATCTAGGTGTCAGTGTACTGTTTGGCCATTCCATGCAGTTTTACTTTCCTCCGACACCTTCTGTTCAGGCTGGAGCATTATAGGCTTTACATCATGTTTGCTACTGAACTACACATATATACAGGCATAAATTAACAATTCACATTCAATTTTCATTAAAAGATACTGAATGTTTCAAGCTTACCACAATTCATGGAAACAAACACAGATACGTTGATTAGCAATGAATTCTGGCACAACTACTGGCACAAATTCCCATCTGCTTATGTTCCAGGCTTTTATTTAGCAAAAATATGAGCTGGCTTCAACGCACTGTTGCTTTATCAAGCTTATTTGACTAGTGGTCTCGAACTAACGCTCCTAAGTGAGTATATCAGCGAGTCTGGCCAATGGAGCACGTTTCGACAAGTGTTTGAAAAAATTTTAACTTCCCACGTCTCCCCTAACAACCAAAGATAGTATTTATAGCCCGACTAATCGTGTTTAGCCTTACATATCATTCCAGCCAATCAGTTCAAATGTAACTTGTGGCCCATTTCCCGTACAATGGTGGTGTAAAAAAATCTACCACTGAGCGATTCTGATTTTGGGTGTTGTCTGACAGCACCATCATTTTATTTTGGCTATAACTTGTTAATTCCTAGACTATTTGCATAACGTTGTACATATTCTTTGTCAGCAAACCCTAAGGAACCCAAATATATATATTAATAGAGCTAAGTGGCTGCGTTCAAAATATGCAATTTCTTCTACCTCCTGTTTCGAAGATGTGCTGTCTGGGTACTGTAATGTTTTCAAACGTAAACCCATATAATGTTATCTTTTCTAATAAGCGTTTCCCAGGTTTTTTAAAACCTAACTCTGGGAGGGTAGTGAATTTATCACTGTCCGTCTGAAAAAGTTAGTGCATGTGGCCTTACACGCGTGATAGTAGTAATTGTGTATCGCGCGACGCGTGTTTTGTGTTGCGCGTGTTCGGCTTTATGCCTCTCCCTTCTCTCTATCCTTTAGTCCATCTGTCTTTAGTTACGCCGTGTATAAAATGGAATGAATGAAATATTTAAATTAGGTCATTGATCAGCTTGGTATCTCAATGTTTTTCCAAGAAATACAGCACACGTTTCATTGAAGAAAGCGGGTAATAATATAGTAGGCTTTTACTATCAACGTGAAAGCGTTACAATTTGCAGACGAAGCATAAAACAAAGGGGATTTCGAGTACTGTCATTGTGACAGCACTGTTCTTTACCATTCTTCTTCCTTTCTTTATTATAAGTATTTATTAGGCTTTATATTTACTTGATAATTTATATATGTGGATTAGAATATTCCACGACACCCATACTGCATTCAATTATCCTATACATGCACTTTCAATATTATTTTTTTTTAAATAACAATAAACAAAATAAATGCAAT
Organism: Oreohelix idahoensis; assembly: GCA_024509875.1. NCBI lineage: Eukaryota > Metazoa > Mollusca > Gastropoda > Stylommatophora > Oreohelicidae > Oreohelix > Oreohelix idahoensis. Next base: position 50,157 of record JAMPIV010012794.1, on the reverse strand, counting down.
AAAACAAAGTAAAATCCCAACATTGTAACAATATAACAGTTACACACAATTACAGGACCTTATCATAATCAATTTACTGCGACCTTCAAGAAAGTGCTCAGTGGCCCTCAACATGGTGATACTATTACAGAGAACTGGGAGCATTTACGGACCACCATTCAAAGTACTGCACTTGCCACCTTTGTTAAGAAAACAGCAAAGTCAAATGACTGGTTTGATGCTTCATCAGATGTGATGGCACCTGTCATTGAAGCTAAGCGCAGTGCTGCGAATGAATACAAACTTTCACCGAGTGCTAGAACCCTACAGATCCCGAAGGCTACGAGAAGCAAAGTTCAACAAACTGCTCGACGCTGCGCAAATGACTATTGGCTCCAGCTCAGAGAGAGCATCCAGATCGCAGCGCAAACAGGCAACATTAGACAAATGTATGACGGTATAAAGAAAGCACTTGGCCCCCATAAAAGTAAGACAGCACTGCTATAAAGCATCAGCGGATGTAGTGGTTTTTGATGGTACTGTATGGTTGTTGTGTTACCTAGTGTGATGTATGAGGTCAGCTGTGAAGGCTCCTGAGATAAATGTAGATGAGAATTACAGAAGGCCCTTCTTACTACCACTTACGACCTCAAACATATCTTTTTTACTAATATGAATGTAGCTACGTTAAAAATCTAGGGTACTGAAATGTAATGTGTTGTAGTAAAATATACAAACACACACAGATAATTTATGTCTAATAATATTAATAAACTTCTATAACACACTGAACTAACTCAGGCTATTTTAGTTTTAAAATTAAAATTTTCTTTAAATTTATTTGTTCTGAACCAATGTTTTAGTTGGTCAGAACATATGAAATGTTATGGAGTTATAAATGGAATGCATAAATATATGGCATAATAAAATGGAATGTGTATACATAAGTATCTTATCAGACTAGTTAATATTAATTATATTTGAGTGTCTCTGGGAAACTATTACTGGATGTGCTGTTGGGGTGGTGTCATCACACCCACTCTGTGACTAGAACAAGCTTTGTCCATTGTTTTTATGAACTTTAATAACTGTATCTTTTTCCAAAGTCAGTATATTTATGAGGGAAATGTTTATAAATTCTTTATGAGTATGGTGAATCCTCAGCAGGCCACTAGATTACTCATCTTGTCTGCGAAGATCTACTGATGGATTCAGGTGGCCCACACCTCTCGGTAGCTAGAATACAATGGTAGCCTGCACCGACACACTGTTTGGCTGCACACACATCCGCTTGTGCAATCTAGATTACTTATGTGGCACTACCCTAGTGCCACAACAGAAACTCACAATTCTGAAACAAAATTTGTGCGCTGTGTCAGTAATCTACTTACTGTACCACTCTTACACACAGCACAACACATCAACATTACACAGAATGGGTCAGATCTCTCTGACCACACAGCACCTCTTACCCAGTTGTTTTCATATAGTACTAGTTCCCCAAGACTGCATTGCATCTGAGATAGGTTCAATAGTTTCCTTTCATTCAATAAGATAGGTGATATGTTCCCACTGATCTCAACAATAGATCCGCCTTCCATAGTTTTAGTTAGGCGTCCATATTTTTTGTTTTATCTCTAGACCCTGAACTTGGGCTGGGGACCTAGAGCGAGCACTTACTTGTCGTAATCATTTTATATGATATGGCAGTATCAATCACTCGAGATATTAAAATGTACAAAATAAATATTTTCATTCTTACCAGAATTCAGAATTGAGAACACAGTTAATTGCTAGCAAAACTCAGCTGAGCTGCTGGCTATATGATGGCGTCCCTCTAAATGTATGTACTAGCTTCTAGGAACAACACCACAGGCAATAACCACTGTGTCTCTGGACAGTATCAAATCAAATGGCAAAAATGCGCATCTCTGTCCCGCTAATATGATTACAGTTGTCCAATCACAGACTTCCCCCCTAACTTTTTCAAATCTACAACCAAAAGTCAAATTTCAGTCAGATCTCAGTCAAGTATGTATTATTGTCTGTTGGTCCGTCTGTCTCTACTTGGTTTTTCACAAAAACACACTTGGTTCTACATGCAATATCCTACACAAATCTGCCTCCTAAGTTATTTTTAGCCACAATTCTCCACCTTCCCCCTCTCTTGCATTACAGCTTGATTTTTGCATTTGCGTGTCTCAAGGACAAAATTTGAAGCTTTTTGTGAAAGTTTGCACAACAGTACTGTCGCTGGTCTGATGTGAACAATACAGTCTTTTGTCAATATCTTCCATGTTATCTGTCCGTCTGTATAAATGAAAGTATATTATTTCCCTGCTTAAGATGGGCTATCAAACTAGCTAGGTTTTATATTCATAACTCTATTATTAAGAAAAAACATATTTTTTCTCATGTTTAGTTTTTTTGAAATTGGTTCGAGAACCTTCTTTAAGGCGTTTGCCGCTGAATTCAAATAAAGGGACCAAGTATCGAAAAACGTCCAAGAAATGACTGTTTCGAATAAGAGCCAAGGTCTTTTCTGTCCATTTCCTTACCTTGTGGCAACTAGTGACGTGAATTTTTTTCCTTTTACCACCAATTGCGTCTTTTTAGCCTTGCTAGAATCAAACACGTGTTCAGTCATATTTTTCCTTTTTTGATCTCCGTTTCCCTCCCGTCTACAAAGGGTACCGTTTCTACTGCACGTCTAACAAGTTAGTTTGACTGGCGGTAGGAAATGCGGGCATGGGCGAGCATGTCTCCTAGTATCTTACGCATTATTTTTATCCCTACATTTTATCCTTATATTTGGAGATATTTTAACGTTGTATCACGGTAAATTTATCACAGCGGAGAGAAGCTAACCGATACGGGTAAGCAGAGGGAGAGGTGGGTCGAGCACTACTCTGATAATAATACTCTAGCGAAAAGCTAGAGAAAATACCGTTACGCCTGCAGCCCTTGATGCTGTCAAATGTCTGCCAACTATGGAGGAGCTGAATGTCGAACCAACATTAGAGGAACTCAGCAAGGTCATTGATAGGTTGGCCTCTGGCAAAGCACCAGGCAGTGATGGGATTCCTCCTGATTTAATCAAATGCTTAAAGAGCACGCTATTACATCCCCTGCATAGGATTATGTGCCAGTGCTGGGAAGAGACAACTATTCCTCAAGACATGCGAGAGATGCCAAGATTGTAACACTGTATAAAAATAAAGGAGACAGAAGTGATTGCAATAACTACAGAGGCATCTCTCTTCTTAGTATTGTTGGTAAGGTTTTTGCCAAAGTCATCTTAATGCGACTACACAAGTTAGCTGAGCGCATATATCCAGAGTCACAGTGTGGATTCCGAGCTGGTAGATTAACAACAGACATGATCTTCTATCTCCGCCAACTTCAGGAAAAATCAAGAGAGCAGAAAAGGCCGTTATATATCGCCTTTATAGACCTTACAAAAGCATTTGACCTGGTTAGTAGGGATGGACTCTTCAAAATCCTCCTGAAAATAGGCTGCTCTTGTAAATTGCTGGAAATGATAAAGTGATTCCATGACGACATGAAGGGACCAGTCCAATATGCTGGAAGCACGACACATCCCTTTGACTTACGAAGTGGCGGTAAATAAGGCTGTGTTCTGGCTCCGACCCTCTTCGGGATCTTCTTTGCCTTACTCTTGAAACATGCATTCAGAGATGCAACTGAAGGAATAAGACATCACACTAGGTCAGATGACCGTCTGTTTAATCTTTCAAGGCTGAAGGCAAAAACAAAACTCAGAAGGGTCACTATAAGAGACTTGTTGTTCGCTGATGATACTGCAGTCGTCAATCAAAGCCAACAGGAGCTTCAGAGCTTGATGAATCGCTTCACTAAAGCATGCAAGGACTTTGGCCTCACAATACGTCTAAAGAAAACGAATGTGCTGAGTCAGGATGTGGATGCTGCACCAGTTATCACTATCGATAACTATGAATTGGCAGTGGTGCACCACTTCACATACCTAGGGTCTACCATCAATGACAAACTCTCACTGGACACAGAAATCGACAGCCGCATTCGCAAAGCTGCAGCTACCTTTGCCCGCCTCACATCGCGTGTTTGGGGAAACTCCAAACTCACAACGAAGACCAAAGCTGCGGTATAAAACGCCTGCGTCACCAGCACACTCCTATATGACAGCGAGACCTGGACGACCTATGCTAAGCAAGAAAGGCTCAATCCCTTCCATTTACGGTGTCTACGCCACATCCTCGGCATCTCGTGGAAAGATAAAGTGACAAATGTCGAGGTGTTGTCACGTGCTGACCTTCAAAGTATGTATACACTGCTTAGACAGCGCAGATTTCGCTGGCTTGGCTATGTTCGCCGCATGGAAGATGGTCGCATCCAAAAGATATCTTCTACGGACAATTAGCAGATGGCAAGATAACAGTTGGGCGATCACAGCTGAGGTTCAAAGATGTGTGCAAGAGAGATATGGGGGCACTGGACATGGATCCAGCAACATGGGTGGATGAAGCTGCCGATCGCACTAAGTCGCGATGCTATTTAGGGCGCAACCTCAGATTGTGCGAAAAGAGGCTCACGCAACAAGCAGAGGAGAGAAGAAAACGTCAAAATAAGCAGCTGAGGGCTGCCACCTCAGGGGCGCATTCCCATAGTCAGGGGCTATTATTATCATAATCAATAATGAACAGGTAAGAGCAATCCTTACAAAATACACATGATATTAGAAAATGATTTGAAGAGATAAATAGAGAGTACATATAAATACGAATGAAAGACGCCATGGAGAAATGGCAGAGATGAAATAGAGGTAAGGAATATAACAAGCCATAGGGAAGATGGCAGAGATATAAGAGTATTAAGGAAAAATGTGAAAAGCCACAGCGGAGATGGCTGAGATATAAGAGTATAAGAAGTATGAGAAGCTATAGAGGAGATGGCAGAGATGAGACGCCATAGTTGAGATGGCGGAGATATAAGAGTATAAGGAATATGAGAAGCCATAGAGGAGATGGCAAAGATATAAGAGTATAAGGAAAATGAGAAGCCATAGAGGAGATGGCAAAGATATAGAGGAAGGTTCCACAGGGAACGAATATTACAATGACAAGCCATGGGAAGGTGGCAAAGAGATAATTGAGGGTTCCGTAGGGAACGAATATATAATGGAGAAACTAAGGGAAAACTAGAAAGGAAACGGAAAGAGATGAGAGTGAGGGTTCTGGAGAGAACAAATACATGATTAAGATGACATAGCAAAATGGAAGAGTTATATGAGAAATAAATGAGAAGAAGGAGAAAAGATGTGGAGACATTGAAGTATAGAGAGTATAGTATAAAGGTTCCAGAGAAGGGAACTTACGTGGAGTACATATTAGGGAGAGACAAACAAAGATATGAGATGGAGACAAAAGAGACGAAGAAAAGAGGAACACATGGGAGACGGTTGTAAAAGGGACTTGGGACTAGGAAGAACGATAGGCATACACACGTTATAGCGGACGGTGGAGACAGTGACAGTCGAATGTGGAAAGAAACGCAACGAAGACGATGGGGATAAAATGAGTAGGTGATAGGTAGAATTTAGGAATTTATGAAGTATTTCGAGTAGGGACCGCGGCTTAAGGTCAATAAGTTAGTGGGATTAGCGCGGGTTTAGCAAAAATAAGGATAGTAACTATGATGGTTGAATGTGTCACAGTTGTAATTTTGTAAATAATCCAGTAACAGGGAGTTACATGGATAAAACGGGAATGAATGGAGAAGGCGTGATGATGACACTAAATGTAAGGTTTTCAATAAACAGCATCCTGAAGAAGATGGAGCATAGTGAAGAATGATGGTACATGTGGAAGAGGTCACAATAAGAGTTTCACACTATTGACAATTTTCTTTCGAGTAATAAAATGAGATTATGTATGACTACGTAACAGGTATTGAGATAAGATGCATATTTTTATTTCATGACATGTATAGTGATGATAAGGTAAATGAAGATGATATATATTTGTGTTTTGCCTTGTGGAGAAATTGAGATAATGGGCAAACATTTTGATTTATATATATGACTGGTAATGTAAACTAATTTTTGACGAAGCGTGCCACATATTAAATCCAGACGAGTAAGGTGTGAGAGACTCGATACATAGAGGAAGAGACCTTTTTGAGAGAAAGACGGAGAAGCAAGGAAGAGCGAGGACAAGTAGTAGAGACAAGATGGGTTTTGGTAAAAGGGAACAATTTTTCTCTCTGGAGAAATTTTTTTTGCAGGTTGGGCCGATAATGTAACCGTTAGGTTGGTTAAGAGAGAAAATCCGGTTAGAAGTATTTTTATGAGATGAATTTGTTTGACGGAGATTAGCTGACTTTTAATTTATAGTCTAAGGAGAATAATCGATAGCACGAGAAGAAGGTGTCAAGAGTAGTGCTTACATCCCTTGGTTGGGGATTGTGGGGTTTTGTTTTGTCTGGGTTTGGCAAGGTGAGCAAGGGGAACAATTCAGGGGTTTTGAATGTTCTGATGAAATGTTTGTCAGATAAAGTGTTCTGGTGTGTTCGAAACTAGTCGTCGTTGTAAATCGACGTTTTAGATTAAATCAGTTTGCTCCGAGATGTGATATAGTCAGCATCTAGAAGTGGTAGCGAGTAGAAATTCCATCAGGCCGATAAGGAAATGGTTTTGGTTGCTTCTGCCGTGGCAGAAAAGTGACTATCGCCCAGACGTCTATCTCGATGTTTTGTCACGTTTGTGTATGACAATTTTATTTATTCTGAGGACGAGATGTCAGTGTTTCCAGTGAGAGAAATGTGTGTATTTCGAGATACCAGGTATGTAGAGTTTACACAAAACCTGTCGATGAACTTTTAAGTAAATGAGAAGAACAGTAGGCAGCCCATAGTATTGAAAGTAGAAGATAGACTTGGTAAATGTACACCCCTGGCGGTGAGGACAGTTTCATTAAGGTACACCAAGGCACAAACATAAGAATATGCCAGAGCATAAGAGAGACGAGTGTTTACCTATAAAGAACTAGATGGCCCATCAAATTATGACAACAGTGGTTCTCAAAGTGTGATCCCAATAACCACTAGAGACAGTTATGATAACTGAAGCAGCGAGAAAGAGAGAGTGACACTGTATTATTACCTACTGAACCTTGTTGTACAAGTCTGCCAACCTCCGGTGGAAGGTTGGGCATATTATTTTACAGATGTTGTTAACAGCCTGCATTTGGCCTAGTTTACGGTGGCTTATGTAAATAAAGTTCTACGTTCATCTGAAGCCTGCTGTAATCGTAAATCATTAATCAACTGTTGGTCTGAGTAACGTTGTCGTCTGAGAGAAAGAATTTTCTTACCATAAACAAGCAGCCTACTGTTTATGGCAGAGATACGAACCTATACGATCAACCACATAGAAGTAAAGTATAACAGGCAAGCCTGTCTGTCAACGGCCACATGCGTCACGCTTCAGTCTACCCAGCTGTAAAAGTGTACGTAACTTTGTTCTTCAGCTAGGTACGGCAAAGGCAGCAAGGAAGGAAACTGATCACCCCCGCGTCACTCGCAAAAAAGTGAACCTAATACTAGAAAGTCTATAACACATCACTCCCCTAATATGGGACTACTTTTACCTACTGATAAAAATAAAAGGTAGTTCAATAGCAGATACTGCCTTAGGGGAATGAAGTGTTAGAAACTTCACTATACTAGGTCCAGCATCGAGAGTTGGGGTGACCACTTCCTTTCCTCGCTGCCTTTTCATTCCCTAACTCATGAGGGAGGTCAGGTACCCATTTACAGCTGGGTAGGCTGGAGCAAATCCTGCACCTTTGCCGCAAAAGACCAACGATGTAACCACTCTGTCAATCTTTAATCTTCTAAGGGAGCTATAAACGGGCTGCTAAGGCCTGGGAACGATTTTGAAGGGATGGTACAGAAGCAACCCTCACGTGCTTTTATTGAAGGTCTACGATCCCCAGCAAGTTTTAAGGGTAATCAACAAATTAATACTTAAGGCGGGGAGGGAGAGGGCGGGATACTGTATTAAAGTGAGTACCCCCGCGATGACTTTTATGACTTCAGTGAATAAATTATTTTAACTAGGATGCCATAATGTAACATGTGTCACAAGCATTTGTTTTATCGTCAGATTAAAGTTACAGCACTGAATAACTTTATGTTTTACAGTTGCAAATATTAGTTATCTATCTATCTATCTATCTATCTATCTATCTATCTATCTATCTATCTATCTATCTATCTATCTATCTATCTATCTATCTATCTATCTATCTATCTATCTATCTATCTATCTATCTATCTATCTATCTGTCTATCTATCTATCTGTATGTCTGTCTGTCTGTCTATGTATAGTTATGGGCCTAACAGCTGGCAGAAACATGACCTGCATATACCTCATTCTGAACTTTCTTTAAACTGTAACAGCACCTGGTATTATGATCGACTGAATGAGAACTCACAGATATTCCCTGTAGCCGTTCAGTAAACAGCATTTACTTAGGACACCTTCAAAGTCTTGTTTTCAGAACGTGTTCTAATTTTAATCCCCATATTATGGACCGTTTGAATGAATTCTACCGAGGCTGTAAACTAGTAATCTTTAATCAACTACTGTACTTAACTACTTAGTTTCTCGTAGCCATTGCTGAAATTAATTTCAACACTTGATTAAATGAGTAAATGAGACACAGTGTGTGGATATCATGCAGACTCAGTATTGACGTGATGTGTGTGTGATCACCTTGTACTCAGTTCATGGTCGGACACTTACTCTGTGTGTGTTGATTTATATGCGATATGTGTATTTCGTATGTTCTATACATTGCATGATAATTATCTTTTTCGAGTAAATGATATGTTTATTTTGAGTACTTTATATATATATATATATATATATAATATATATATATATATATATATATATATATATATATATATATATATATATATACATATATATATATATATATATATATATATATATATATATATATATATATATATATATACTTACTTACTTACTTACTTACTTACTTAGTCGTTCCCCTTCTACCGTGAGGTGTAGAGGTTTGGAAGAGAGAGCGCCAGACTATCCTATCGGCTGTCTTCCTCCTGGCCTGGTTCCATTCTAGTCCTCGGTCCTTCAAAGATTGTCTAATGCTGTCCTCCTAGCGGACTCTGGGTCGTCCTCGGGGTCTGGATCCTTGGCTCTTTGTTTCCCATGCTTGTCGTGGTATCCGATCTTCTCCCATTCTGCAGACATGGCCAAACCATCTTAATTGGGACTGTTCTACTTGGGTCTCTGCAGGGGGTAGGATTTAAGGCCTTGACGTATCGTCTGGTTGCGTACCATGTCTCTTCTTGTTACTTCAACCACCTTCCTCAGATACCTCATTTCTGAGGTTTGGATATATATATATATATATATATATATATATATATATATATATATATATATATATATATATATATATATATATATATATATATACATGTGTGTGTGTGTGTGTATGTGTGTGTGACAGCACCATTTTGGTCATTTTCTTCTTTGTGCTGCAGCCTAGCGTTCTGACCGCCATTGTAACGTTGGTCATGATCTAAAAATAGAACACTAGTAATGCCGCTGATGGAGTAGCAGCCAATCAGAGAAGAGAAGCGTCCAGACTAGCCGCGTCAGTTGAAATTCTTTGTCATTCCTATTGCCAGTCGCGGAGAGAGAACAAGCTGTTGAGATCTGAAGTCTAGTTCAAGCAAGAATATGCCAAGGACTTGTGAGTAGATATAATATTATTCTCCAACATTCTAAAGTCTTTATAGTGTTAGAAATGATATAGAATATTAGGTTTACCATCTTTGTGCTGTAGTATTTTAAATAAGTATATACTTAATTCTATGGTATTTATTTTGCGTGCGGTTGGTTTTAGATCTAAATTTATTCAGACATGGCGTGGCAGGAGCAGATGGTCCATGTTCAGGAAATATAACACGTGGCCAGTACTAGAACTCACATATTCGGTTATTACATTTGTGTAAATGAAATTAATGGTTAAGTATTTCCATATTGTTTGTGGTTAAGGAAACCTTCAATGATCTTATGTAAATCCGACACGTAGTCGGTTTTAATAATATTTAATTGTGGCGCGATTTAGATTGTTATATTTATTAACTAGGTACTGATGCCGAAATAGTTTATTTTAGTAATGGCGAGTGCTGCAATTTATTAATATCTTACAGCTTACTAGAATAGATTTCTGTGCTTCGTCAGTAATGTGAGACTGATAATTTGGTGTAAATATTAGTAAGATCTACTATAGCTAGTTAGTGTTAGCATTCTCAGTTTGATAGTCCTTTATACAGTGTAAAATCACTATTAGTTTTCTGTAGTGCTTTAAATAGCTTTGTTAGGTCATTATTTCTATAATATTTAGTATTATAATGTAAGGTCACCATACAATTTACAACTACGCGGCTTTATGTGGGTCGTTAGCGTGGCTGTATGCTTTTTCGCAAGATGGCGTAACCTTGAGAGCACGTGATTGGGTACCTGTGGCTGGTTGATCATAGCTGACTGGTGAGCGTATGTTTTCTGAATGGTAAGTGTTATTATTTATGCTATTGATTTTCACTTAGACATTGTTTTCATATATTGTTTTTCAGAACGTCCACGAGCACTGTCTGGGTGTTTGGTAGAATTAAATGTTGTTCTACAAGTATATAAGGCTTTTTGTTGCTTGAATTGCTACGTCTGCTGCTGAGAGGGTTGCAAACAACCAATAATTGCAACCCCTGTCAAACGCTCCTTAATTAAATTTTCTTAGTGCATGGGTCTTGGGTGTGAGGTAGCCACGTCAACATAAGTTCACCTCAACCATGCCTAGCCCCTGTCACAAGTGGCGTCGTCGGCAGGATTGACAGACAGCACGCAGCGAAGAAATTCTTCAGTAATCAGAGCAGCAACAGCCGAAACAGTAGAACACCCAGTTCAGTGCAAAGTAAGGAACAGGATCATCAAGCTTATTATTGTATTCACTAAACTTTACTAGCAACAAGATGGCAGCACGCAACACACGTGCTAATAGTAGGTTGGAGGATGTGGCTGAAGTGGATGACCCTGTAGTGGAACTAGAGCCTCAACCAGAGCGAATGCGGTACATCATGGTACCCACTCACAAGAAAGTACGGTGCTTTGGGGAGCGCACAGGCCCTACGGCTGAGGAATATGTCAGAGAGGTGAGAGCTGCCTTGAGAGTAAGGGTGATGAGCAAAGATGACCAGGTAGATGTTATTTGGGACAGTGTCACCCCGAGTGTCCGCAGGGAGCTGAGGATTTAGACTGAGGATGATGACCCAGAAGCGATGATACATTCCATTCTTAGGGTGTATGGGGAGCGTCCAAGCATCCCAGAGCTAATGGCTACTCTTTACTCTACCCGGCAAAGTGCAAGGGAGTCTCTTTGGGAATTCTACCATTGCATTCACGAGATATTCGAAAGTGTTTTAAGAGCACAAAAACAGAATAACATCACTCCTTTGGAGCCATCCATCCTTCGGGACCAGTTTGCTGCTTGTCTGAGAGATGACCTGCTAAGAAAGTTTGCAAAGGAAATGATCATTATAGAGCCTACAGCATCGTTCATGTCGGTGAGAGACTGCCCTACGATTTTCAGAGACCGAACCCGCTTCCAGGGCTGGCATTGCCAGTGTCGAAGTGGCAAGAGCAGAGACTGTGCCAGATACCCATGCATTAAACGCAGAAGTGGAGCGGCTGAGGGCCCAGGTGGCTCAGTTACAAACTAAGCTTGATGAAATGTCTCAGGAGCAGGAGAGACGTACCAGGACAGTCCGCTGTTTTAGATGTAGAAGGCTAGGCCATGTACAGAATCGATGCCCACAGGCACTAAACTAGACCCCTCTGCTGCTAGGAGTCAGGCTACATAAGGGGAGCAGAATGACTCCGAGATAAAGATTGTTGGTGGCCGACCGGAATGTGATGTAATGATAGCAGGAAGAAAGTCAGGCGTATTCTTGACACGGGGTCCCAAGTTTCAACTGTTACGGAACAGTGCTTTCAACAGCTTTTTGGAAATCTGGCGCTGGATGAAAGTAAATGGGTGCGACTAACTGCTGCCAATGGTGTTACAATTCCATAAGCTGGCCATCTAGTGGTTGATGTTAAGATTGGAGAGTGTCATCTTAAGAACTGTGGCATTTATGTCGTTAAAAGTGTCTATGGACCTAACAAAGGGCTGGCGGAAGTAAAAAACATCCACCGCTTCCTCAAACGGCAAGCTCCAAGAAAAGGTTACACAAGAGGCAAGGTTAAATAGGGTGAAGATGTGGGTCGCAGGAGAAAGAAAAACCCACATACCAGATCGCTCGATCGCTACTATAAATGTAAAAGAGGCTCAAGCTCAGACAAAACAGGGCTTTTTGAACCCTCAAGAGTCGGACCGAAGACGCAGCAAAAGTGATGAATGCAGTCAGCGACCCATAGCTTGACTGCATCCGTCAAGGTCAGCGAACCAGAGCTGACCAAGACCCCTACTCCACCACCGAATGGTGGTACTGGAAACAGGCTGCATCACTGCAGTCTGGCTGAGAGAGTAGGGGTCGAAGCGGGAAGGCAAACCCTGTCCTAAAAAATGCAGTGCAGGTCGGATGTGTCGGTCGAAAGGCGCAAATATCGCAGCTTCGCTGTAAACGGACACAACGCAACCAACGTCCTGTTCAGGACGAGGAGGAAGAAGAAGAAGAACCCTCAAGAGACTTTGACCATACAGGGCTGTTTATGTCACACACTAACTGTACTCAGAGGAGGTTTCTGTGAGGTCCGAGCAGTAATTCTTGGAGACGAAGACCTTTAATTGGCTAGGGGTACTCAAGTGGGAGAACTTTCTGAGGCATGCACGGACTATGAGAGACACAACAGAGTTGTTGGGGCTCAGGAAGTGGAGATATCTGCACAGCCAAGATGCCCAGCCAAGGTCCCTGTTAGCAGCCCAGTTGATTTAAAATGAGTTTGAGGGCAGTCAAGACGAAAAGCGCCAACTACAGAAGTTACTACAACAATATGACAGCCTGTTCGCTAAAGACGAGAATGATGTAGGGTAAACAAGTAAAGTATCTCATTCCATTCAGCTAACAGATGATACACCAGTAAAACAACCCTACAAGGCGCATACCTCCAGCGTTTTACAAAGAGGAGTAAGACCATCTTCAGGGTCTCCTCGACAAACAGATTATAAAGGAAAGTTCAAGCCCCTGGGCTTCGCCTATTGTGCTCGTGCGAAAGAAAGATGGCAGACTGCGGTTATGTGAAGACTACGGAGCTCTCAATGCCAAGACCCAAAAAAGACGCCTACCCTCTTCCCCGTGTGGAGGAATATTTAGACGCTTTAGGAGGAGCGAAAATATTTCCTTCCCTAGATCTTGCAAGTGGCTACTACCAGGTAGCCATAAGGGCAGATGATCAAGAGAAAACAGCGTTCACTAGACCATTCGGATTGTATGAGTACACTAGGATGCCTATGGGACTAGCTAATTCAGCCAGTACTTTTCAACGACTGATGCAGAGTACCATGCACGATATGAAGTTCCAGCTGTTGCTGGTTTACCTAGACGACTGGGCTTAGCCCGGGTCTATGTCGTAATTGGTGCAAGTCGGGTCTAGTGCGAATCGTTTTAGGAAGGTTAAATTTTCTTTGGTTTTAATTGTACTATTGAATTGAGGTATGCTTCTAACGCAAATAATTTAAGTGGGAGCTTCTTTGTAGAGGTCTCTAAGTGCCCTTTTTTTTTTGTTTCTCCAATTCTCTATATGTTTTCTAATCTCCCTCCGTTTATCCCACCTTGGGTATTTCAAAATTTGGATTGCCTTGTAATTCTATCATTTGGTTTTCTCAATGTGCGTCTTAACCAACACTAACGTCTTTATCTCGCCTCTTGTGCTTGTCTGGTTCTTTTCATCTTCTCTTGTTGAATCCTTAGCCGCTGACTGACAAAGCAGTTAGTGACCATCACACCTAGTGGCGTCTTGTACAGCAGCAACAATCTGTTCCCATTTTGCTCGGTGTGTGGCCATCCTTCGTGCCGAACCCCAACTCTAGTTCATGCTTTGCATCTGAGCCTTCACTGTTCTCTGCAAGGTTGTCTTTGGTCTGCTTCTCTTTCGCCATCCTTCTGGGGTCAATAGCATAGCAGTTCTGGCGATGGTGTCAGGGTCCTTTCTGGGGACATGGCCAACCCAGTTCCATCGTCTTTTCATCAGTTTAATGATTCTGTCGTATCTTTTCAATCCTCCTTTCAGTACAAGAACCCATTTATGAAAGTCTATCATTTTCTTTCTACAATATGTTTTTAAGATAGACAATATCGTATTTTCTACACGTATCCTAAGATGACGTAGTGATCGTGTGTCTTCAAAAGAACCGGTTTTCAGCATTGCTCATTAATTACATTGTTGACTTATTTCCAAGCCACGATATCAAACTATTTAGTATCTTCTTATCTCAAGCTGACAGCATGGATAAAACCAAGAGTGAAGTTCGAAGTCACAACCAAGGTGGTGTTTGTTCTTCCTCTTCTTCTGCTTTGTTCACTTTCAGACGTCAACATGAATGTGTTCAAAGAAAGCAGTGGTCAATGTCGCAGTTTGGCAGCTAATGTGAATTGTCCAATTCGTCCAAAATTCTATCCCGTCATTTTTTTCTTAAATCTTTAGGGCCTGCCTCTTTAAAAATTTTGTTCTCGTCTGATATGCGACCTCTCTCCTTCCATTTCCTGACTCGCGGCTTTGTTTGTTATTTTTCTTCCTCTTCGTGTGGATTCGTATGTCTGTCTGACAGCTTAGCGGTCGGCTTGTCCATCTTTATAAATGCTTCTCATTATAAATTGATCTGAGCTGTCTACCGACCGTCGATCGTCAGCTAAAAATAACATTACATAACACCCCCTGAACAGCAAAGTGACCCTTCACCCGAATACGGGGAATACAAACGCCTCTGATGTCGGCAAAACAAGGTAAAGGATCCCTTTACATGCCCATTGAGGCATATTGGGAATACGATGTTGGGTTCTAACTAAATTGTTTTCTTAAATCAGGGAAGCGTGGATTCTTTGAGGATCCGCTAGCTCTGAACGGGCAAAAACAACGCGTGCCATGTGATATTGTCAGCGTCCTGAGTTTGGCTATATATGCTGTAAAATTTAAGCATTAGGCAGTTGGAACCTCATGACCGGAGTAAACAGAGAATTCTTGTCTTAGTGTAGAAAAAAACTACCCATTAACTATAATTTTTTCCTTGGTGTCTCGGGATCCAGAGCTACTGCCTGACGGTTTGAAGCAAGCAAACCGATGAGAAAACGTAACATTCTCTCTCCTAATCACCCTTCAGGCAGCAGATTGCTATACATGTGTCATTAACTGTCAACTAATAACCCACTTTGCAACAGCCCACTGAACGGGTGGCAATTACTAAAATACCATTCACCTAAATGGGAACCCGGTAACCACAACCTGATGTCGTCACGTACTGAGCATCAGTGGTTCTCCACTCACCGGTTCAGCATCTACCAGCGCCTAATAGTCCTGGATCGTGGCTGTCTATGATTTCTCCTTCACGAAATTGGAAGTGACTGAAGTAGTCTCTAAATGCCCTAGATTGTGAGCGAAATTTTTGCTCCCGCGCATACGTTTCTCCGTTGGGGAAAGAGATAATCAGAAGTAGTTTAGTATTTCCATGCCAAAGGAACCAAACTTAGACCACTACTACATGACACGTAAGATATTCCTCTAACATGTTATTTTCAAACTCATATGCACGAACTCCATGACACTATAAGGTTTTTCCACTTCCGTTGTTACATATCTTGTTACCAAACTAACAACCTCACATAAATATCACCGAATATCTCCTCCAAGATCTTACTTTCTTGTATTTGTTTATTATAACAAAGGAATTTGCCTAAAGCGCTATATCACTTTCAGCGCCATAATCTTTATCAAGATTGTTATCTTCAGAGATTCCAGTTTCTCCAAGCCGTTCCAGCTGAGCAGGTCTTCAAAATTAACACATTTTCTTCATATTGGACATCCCGAGCAACATGAGCTTTGTGGAAATTTTTTGCCCGCCATGTTCACGAATTATTAATTTTAGTTCGTCAAGCCCCCACCCTGATTTTCTCAGTGGAATTCTTATTATTCTGGCACAGCTCTGTTTAGAGTGTATTTCATATATTTACCCTCAGGAACATTATAGAGCAGTGCTCAGAATGGCAAAGACAGCTGTACATTAATTTCATTGATTTTGAAAAGGCTTTTGACAGTATACATAGGGACAGTCTATGGAAAATACTGAGGGCTTATGGAATTCCAAGCTGCATAGTGTCAATCATAAAAATCCTTTATGCCAATTTTACGTATAGCATTGTGCAGAGCAACCTAACCTTTGAAGTGAAGACAGGAGTACGACATGGATGCCCCTTATCAACCACTCTATTTTTAACAGTCATAGACTGGGTGATGCGCCAGACAACAGAGGGCAATCCAAGAGGAATAAGATGGACTACATTTTCTACATTGGAAGATCTGGAATATGCAGATGGCATTGCACTGCTAGTACATTCACATCAACACATCCAGGAATAAACGGATAGACTTAATAAGTATAGCCAGCAGGTGGGCTTGAACATCAACCTAAAGAAGACAGAGGTCATGACGCTCAATGTGAGCAACCCTGAGCCCATATCAGTAAGGAATCAGCAACTGGAACAGATAGATGCCTTCACATACCTTGGATGCATAGTAACACCAGACGGCGGAGCAAGCAAAGACATCAACAACAGAATAAACAAAGCAAGAACAGCCTTTTTTAGTCCAAACAACATCTGGAAGTCCTCTCAGTACAGCACAAGCACAAAATTAGGATTATATCAGAGCTGTGTGCTTTCTGTGCTTCTCTATGGCGCGGAATGCTGGAGAGTTACAGAGAAGGAAATGTCGAAATTGTCCACTTTTCACACAACATGCCTAAGAAAAATTCTCCGAATCTTTTAGCCGAATACCATCACCAACCAAGATCTGCTTACTCAGAGCAAGCAAGAGGACACGTACACCATCATAGCTGGCAGACGCTGGAGCTGGGTTGGCCATGTCCTCATAAGAGACCCCGATGCCATCACAAGAAGAGCTATGCTATTGACCCCTGAAGGAAAACGAAAGAGAGGCCGACCAAAAACAACTTGGCGGAGGACTGTCGAGGCTGAGATGCAAAGAATGAACCAGAGTTGGGGCACTGTACTAAGGATGGCCGCCGAACGAGCAAAGTGGAATCAATTTGTTGTTGCCCTACAAGACGCCACCAGGCGTAATGGCCACTGACTGCTTTGACGGTCGGCGGCTAAGGATCAAAGAAGAAGAGAAAGATGTTAAAGAAACAAATATTCGTTCTCCCTTTTACGCCGCCATAATTCTGGGTTAACAATAAGAATGTCGCTAAATGTAAACTTTTCATCGGTCTGCTTAGCGATTATTCAAACAAACACGTCGACGAGGTTGCAAAACAGGTCACGCGGTCAAGTAAAACCTGGATAATTAATTAGGACAAGACAAACCTTGGTCGTTGAGCGCGTAAACAATAGCAATGAAAAGGTGCTCTTAGAAGGGATGGTCGAGTAAGTGCGGCTGGAGAGAATAGAAGACAAGAAAAAGAGGACGGCCGAATTTGCGTCACAGAAGGGCACACGTCGTCAACACTCACGTTTTGGGCTTGACGGCACATGCCATGTTATTCTTTGATTGTGGACAGTCAAAGATTAGCCAGGTGGGACAATACGATTAAATCAACACTTGTTTACCGTTTGTCGTCGACTTATTGTTTAGACAGGCCGGGCTGTTAATATCGGGAAGTATTGCTTCTGTCAAGGCTGGGATGTTTGTTATGTGACAGCGCCATCTTGAGATCTGTCGTTCTCGGCGCTGGCCCCATCTGGGCAGTCATGTTGTCTATGTGGTTTAGTGCCTTTTGATCACGTTATCTTCAAGCAGATTTATTACAAGGCCATAATAAGCCTACATATTAGTAGTGTTTTTGCTCTAGTTGTGTATATCTGTGTTTTCATGCATTCTGGAGCATAATCGCGTGTGTTATCTGTGTGGCGCAGATTAATGCGCGTAAGCGCGCAGTAAATTGAGTGGTTAGGCCAGGGCCTATAAAAGGGGTAGCAAGTGGCGAAACTGGGATTGTTGAGACAGCCGCCCAGTAAGAACAGACGAAGAAGACACACAAGAGCCAAGCTGTAAATGCCTTGAGCACGTGAGTTAATTTAAATTAGCATTCGTTTTCTAGGATTCTGAAATTATATCGATGTGGCTATTTTAATGTTTAATGGAATAAATAGATAGATAGATAGATAGATGTGAAAGTTTAAGAGCGATTATTTCATTCTTCAGAAAGGCAGACATAGTGTGAGGCTATTTCACTGCGAAATTTAGATAAGATTAACAATCGCAAGATAGCAACCTCGTGGTGATAAAAGGCGGTGATAGCGAGTCTGAGCAAACACGCTCCACGTGTTAAACCTATAATATGTTATGCCGAGCGACACGCGGTGTATTTAGTTCCAGTTTTTGGTTAAAGCCAAGAATATTATTCTTTAATGTAAGAGTAATTTTATTTTATCCTTTAATGTAAAAGTAATTAGGTGTATTTCACGATTATTGATTATTCTACTGTTTATCTTTAGTGGTTACTTAGAAGGGAGAATAGTCATTTAGATTTCTGGTGCGTAAGGCAAGTTGAGACAGGTGTTTCTCTGTTTGCTCCCGGTGGAGCATGGAAACACCAATGCGGCTGGTGGCACCACAAGTCAACAGAAGCATTTTTATGCTGTTACAGTGGTTGTTCCTGTAATAATGTGTTTCATGTGATGAGTTCCCAATCTCGTCAAGGGTCACATATGACACGTTTGTGGCCAGGCGCACCAGTCGTCACTTACGACATGTTCAGAGTGCGGGAACGAGTATTGATGTGGGTCGGTTGAGAGGTAGTAGTTAATTCTCATTATTGAGATTATTTGTTGTACATGTATTGAAGAATATTATTTTATGTCCAGTTGATTATTATTGTTATGTGAACATGGTTTGTGAGAGCACGTGGGCGTACTTAGAGTTGTATATTTCTCTCCTTCGCTCCTGAGGGAGCATGGGGCCACCGGTGTGGTTTACCTCAGCATGGAGCATTCAGATGCTCTTGCAGTAGTGGTTTCGGTAGCAACCTATGTTACCCGGTGCGATTGCCAGCCTCATGCACAACACCATACTAGTCGCATTGGACGACACGCATGAGTGTGTGAGATAGTTGATGATATCAGGTGGGCGCATGTTTTCTGTATGGTAAGTGTTATTATCCATGCTATTGATGTTCACTTAGACATTGTTTTATTTATTGTTTTTCAGACAGTCTATGAACACTGACTGGGTGTTCGTTTGATTGTTTGTTGGATTGTTCGTTTGATTGTTTGTTGGATTGTTTGTTTGGTGTTCGGTTCTGTTCGGTAGAATTAAATGTTGATCTGCATAAGGCTTTGGGTTGCTTGAATTGTTAAGTCTGCTGCTGAGAGGGTTGCAAGCAACCAATAATTGCAACCCCTGTCAAACGATCCTTTATAAATTTTCTTAGTGCACGGGTCTTGGGTGTGAGGTACCCCTAGCGCCCCTGTCACAGTTAGATAAAGTCAGACGAAAGTCTGGGAATATTATTATCAGCAATTAAGTGTCTGGACACCACAGGCAGAGTGGCGT
Organism: Oreohelix idahoensis; assembly: GCA_024509875.1. Taxonomy (NCBI): domain Eukaryota; kingdom Metazoa; phylum Mollusca; class Gastropoda; order Stylommatophora; family Oreohelicidae; genus Oreohelix; species Oreohelix idahoensis. The sequence continues at coordinate 30,343 of JAMPIV010012794.1, read as the reverse complement.
ATTTTTTATAGATTTTAGTTATTATTTTGGGGCGAGCGGTAAATGTGACAACATTTGAGTCTGTCCGGATTAAAACCATATGGCAGAATTAAGGAAGTGATGGCAGTTTAAGATAACAAGTGCTTAAGGTTGCCCATCCTTATGTCTGACACTGGAACACATGATAAGTTCCGGCGAGATATAATGTTGTAAAAAACAAGAATTGGAAAAAGAGTGCAACCTTAATAATTAGGGCAAGTCGTATGGCATAATTATTTCCGGTGAAAGTAACAATTAGTTATATATATCTGATATGACGATGTCGATGATAGTAATACTACCCACCCCTAAAGACGGACCACCGGTCCTAAATTAAAAACGATATATGGGTGGAAATATTTCTAAAATAAGACGCCTTACCTTGTGGGTGGCTTAAATTTAGAAAATGAACTAAACTCAATTGAGATTGGTGTGGCGAGATGCATGTTAAATAGAAATAAAGTATATAGTTCCTAGAACTGGAGACGAAAACTGGTAAACAAGATGTAGAGATGGCACAGGACAAGTCACGTGGTTAACTGCATAGTCTAGATCAGTGGTGGCCAAGCTAAGGTTGTCCGAGGGCCAGATTATGGTAAAGGGTAACACCAGAGGGCCAGACCTATAAAATCCTTAAAAAATAACGTTCTGAGATTTAGTTTTACATATGTAATGAACCACGTACAGAAAGCAACGGCAAACTACTGTACTGCACATCTGCCAAGACATGTATACCAGTCTTCGGACTGAAATTACTGTTTAAAAAAAAATACAATGAATCTGTTGTTTTAATTTGTTTCGTAATTTGTAATATGACATAATTATTTATTTCAAACATACATTTGTGTGTTATTTCATTGTGAAGAGTGTGGCTTCAATCAACAATAAGAGACCGGCCAAAACAGGTTGGCGGGCCGGTCAAAACTGGTTGGCGGGCCGGATCTGGCCCGCGGGCCGTAGTTTTGCCACCGCTGTTCTAGATGGTAGCTGTAGAAGAGCGCCGTGAAGTAAGTCATCTTGTCGCTAGACCTATTCTATGCTCCAAAGTGTAGCTCGTTATTTATCCCTAACAATTTCAAATATTAAATAACATTCTTAATTTCCACACAATAACAGAAACTGGAAATTATCAAAATCAATCAACTGTGATTTATAAAATATATATGTTCATTTATTACTTTAAAATCGAAGGTTGATAAGGTTTGCAGATATGAATTTACAAAATCACGGGCTGAAAGTTATAGATTGTTAGTGTCCCTGTCATCATTGTTGGCCATTGGTCAATTCTGGATCTGGTTTCTTCAAGGTCATAAAAAGTAAAAGTAGTCCCAGAGCAGATACTGCCGTAGAGGAGTGAACTGTTAGAGACATCACTTTATTAGGTCCAGCATCGAGAAGTGGGTAGACCAGTTCCTTTCCTCGCTGCTTTTTTTTCCTTCCCTAATTCAAGTGCAAAGTCAGGTACCCATTTACAGCTAGGTAGACGGAAGTGTGTCGATACTGTGAATCGAACCTGGTACCTTTGCCACGAGAGAACACCGCTCTAACCACTCTTCTTCAAGGATACTACTACTTATCTCGTTCATGTCCTTCCGGTACATACACTTCCTGTCATTAATCAGGTGTTGATTTCCAAGATCTTTATTTCCCTGGACCTGGTAGCCCACTGCTACTGTTCAGGGAATTGCAGAGGGATTTCTTTTTTTTTTTTTTTTTTTTTTTAAACTCTTTATTCACATTCCGTTGAAATTGAAAAAGACATATGCATGGAAACATTGACAATAATCGTTTGAACATAAGCATTACAATGAAAATACACTGTGCAGCTGTAAAGAATATAAAAAATTACTTTCACACCTTTCTAGTACTCCAAGGTTACACATTTTACATTTTTTGTAATGATAGTGTTGATTAAAAAGAGAAGGAAGAGAAAAAGAAAGAAAGAAAGAAAAGGACCTTACACTCACTTATTGAAAATATAGAACGTACTTTTTATTCTTTTAGTGATTGGGGGGGGGGGGGGGGGGGTGGGGGGGGGGTGGGAGAGGTGTACGACAAAAAACAACAAAGGCGAAAACAACATAAAAAAAACATCCCCGAATAGACAAAAACAATTCTTTTCACATATACATTCGTACTTGCCAACATATGTTATACTTATTCAATTTCTCTTGACCAACAGAGCAAAATTAAATTTGCCTTCAACTAATGGTTAAAGGCGTTTGTTTTTTTTTTTTTCTTTGGTTTTTTTCCCAGTTTGTAAAATTGTTCTCAGTAGGGAAAAAACAAAAAAGTCCATTACGTTGCGTTCGGGTTTGTCCCCTATATACTAATTGTCAAAGTAAAACGTGTTGTGAAGAAAAATGTAAAATCCCGCTAGCATTTCGAGAAAATAAGGAAGAGGCTAGCATTCCAGCGCGACAGCTTTTTTTAATTTATTATTTAAATAAAATTTTGCCTCGTTTTAGCGAGGCGCGTTCCGTTCAACCTAACCGGTTATATTAGGGCGCATGTCCAAATATAAAATACCTTTAGGTCTGGAGAATAAGTTGTGTTAACTAAATTGAACGTCCATTAAAACAGCACGCAAGCCTGTCAAATCTTGCATGGCATATTGAAAGTCATGAAAAGTGTGCCTACAAAGACCCAATAAAGTTGAAATAAGAATAGAGAGGAATGAAACTGATCACAGGAGAATTAGTGACGTCATCAGAACATGCGGCAGCAGGTGCACAAGATAAGTATTTCCCACAATGCTTTGGCTCATTACTTGCTCGTGCAAGCCTAAGGTATTTGAACGCGCTGCATAAATCTCGGCCCATATACAATAACAGCATTATCTCACAGTCTACGTACGACCATAGACGAACACAAGTGACAACAAACTCTTCTGTAACTAATCGAAACAAACCCACATCATCTCACAATCAACGTGCGTCCGAACCAGCCCGGATACGTTTCGGTACGCACAACCAAATGGTGTGAAAATTATCCGTTTTATTCAGCAGAACTATTACCTCAACAATGATCATCGTCATCATCAGATCTTTCCATACCTCAACAATGATCATCGTCATCATCAGATCTTTCCATACCTCAACAATGATCATCATTATCATCAGATCTTTCCATACCTCAACAATGATCATCATTATCATCAGATCTTTCCATACCTCAACAATGATCATCATTATCATCAGATCTTTCCATACCTCAACAATGATCATCGTCATCATCAGATCTTTCCATACCTCAACAATGAACATCATTATCATCAGATCTTTCCATACCTCAACAATGATCATCATTATCATCAGATCTTTCCATACCTCAACAATGATCATCATTATCATCAGATCTTTCCATCATCAGATCATTTATCCATCTTTCCATACCTCAACAATGATCATCATTATCATCAGATCTTTCCATGATCATACCTCAACAATGATCATCATTATCATCAGATCTTTCCATACCTCAACAATGATCATCATTATCATCAGATCTTTCCATACCTCAACAATGATCATCATTATCATCAGATCTTTCCATACCTCAACAATGATCATCATTATCATCAGATCTTTCCATACCTCAGATCATTTCCATACCTCATTAATCAGATCTTGGCTCCATACCTCAAAGGGGCAATGGGATCATCATTATCATCAGATGATCTTTCCATACCTCAAAACAATGATCATCATTATCATCAGATCTTTCCATACCTCACCTCATCAACAAGATCTTTCCATATCAACAATGATCATCGTCATCATCAGATCTTTCCATACCTCAACAACGATCATCATTATCATCAGATCTTTCCATACCTCAACAATGATCATCATTATCATCAGATCTTTCCATACCTCAACAATGATCATCATTATCATCAGATCTTTCCATACCTCAACAATGATCATCATTATCATCAGATCTTTCCATACCTCAACAATGATCATCATTATACCTCATCAATGATCTTTCCTTACCTCAACAATGATCTTCCATTATCATCTCCTCTCATTATCATCAGATCTTTCCATACCTCAACAATGATCATCATTAACATCAGATCTTTCCATACCTCAACAATCCTTTCATGTTTGTCTCCAGTTCTCTTCTCCATGTGTTCTTCCCCCCACCCCCCCCCCCCTTCCCCCTTATCTCTTTTACCCCAGAGATTCCAGTTTAAGAACAATGACATTCATTCGGAATGTATATAACCTTTATTTTTCTTTCCTTCTACTTCTCGGCATTTGCGTAAGATCGAAGTGTGGTGTCTGCACTTTCAGTAGGCATGATCTGAAAAGAGTCCGAACTGGCCGTGATGAAACACAAGACCAATGGACGCCTGATATGGAAGGACGAAGACATAATATACTAGAAAGCTTCAAATTGTACAGCAGAGCAACACTAATACTAACAGAGAGCACATGAACCAGAAGTAGTGGTACTTCATGACGACGCTTTAATTAATTCCTAAGATAAGGTTCCACTCAATGATTAAATCACTCTATTTTAAGTAAAACGCATTTTTCTTTCTGGCAACCTGTTCCGGCTAATCAAATGTGTATAGAGTACCTTATTTTCCAGCAGCACGCAATTCCTAGTCTCTTCTGAGTTGTGTCAATGTGTGTGTGTGTGTGTCTATGTATTTTTGCCTGCGTAGTCTTCTTCGGGGTGAAATACGAGGAATGCAATGAAATATTCATGGTACTGACCATTGAAGTGTGAAACTGTGCTAGTCAGATAACGCCGGTAGAATGGAATTAGGTCACGCAACCTGGTCGCAGATGTCACATATAAAAATACAACACGTGAACTTCTGTCTCTGTACCGTTCCTTTTAGACAACTCTTTTATTTTCATTGTTTCATTGTCTTTTATTTTGCAATGTTCTGCCATTTTTTTTCTTACAGTTTCTATTATATACCAATTTTTTTTCTATGTCTTTTCAGATAATTTGTCACGTGGTGGTGGTAGTGACACGCGAGAAAACGCTCGAGTTCATGACTTATAATGACAAGACTGAAAGCGAAACAGGAAACAGCAGATGTTACAGCGAAATTTTAAAAAATATATATCAGATTAAATGCAGTCTCAGCATGGAATGTAGGCGGTAATCATCATCAGTCTTTCCACGTTTTCTTCACGTCTGCCTCTAGTTCCCTTCTCCATGTTTATTTTTCCAGTCTACCTCAACCTTTCTTACCCTGTGGATTCCAGAAGAAGTAAATAAATAAAACACGAAAGTTTGTTTCAGGCAGTCGTGAGAAATAAAGAAGAATAAGACTTGATAACAGAAAAAAACAAAACAACATAAGTGATAGGCTTACCGGGAATCAAACTTTTGAACGACACCACCGCCTAGCTACGGGAGTGAATCGTTACTATCCTCTCTGCCAACCGGGCAACACACTGAGTTGGCAGCTTCAACACGTAAAAAAAAATTGCCATATAAACCACTACTACAAAAGTATGTGACTGCTTGACGCATTCTTCCTGTAAGGTGGCCAGTTACAATTGTGGCTACTTGATCGATAAGGAGCGCAAAGTGATGAGAATGATGATAGATATTTTTTATATTGTTCTTGTTGCGCACACCAACCTGGATTCCTCTCAATGATAACAGATTCTTAACCCTTTGAAAACAAAGTTCGTTCTCTCTTTATTTAACGGCCTCTTCACATATCGCATATTCTAAGACTAACTAAATAGACGAGAGTCAACCATCAAACAAAAGACAAGAAAACATAATGATACTGCCATGTCTTATTCAATTAAGGATGTAACTACAGCAATAACTTAATGTACTTCTTCAACAAAGGTTTTTGAGATCGATCGCGCGTGTCTAACTTCTCAATGATGTCGATCTGGGTGGCTTCATTACCGTGCCAGCATGAACCCCATTAAAAAAAAAAAAAAAAGAATTCGATACTAAATAAAATATGGACAGAATAAAATACCACAAGCTGGATGCTGACGGTATAATCCATAATAATTGAGGATAGAGTGGGGGGTAACGTTGGTATCGCTAAGGGAATATATATCTTGTTAACACATGTTACACACTAGGTCTATTTAACACGCGATTCTCTTGTTATTTCTCAACTATAAAATCGTCGGATACGGGGCAGTATGTTGAGGTAGTAGTGAGTGAACAGGGAAAAAACAAAGAAACATATGCAAAACTTGTAGGCTTATACTTGTTTTTTTATCACCATCTTCATGATCATCACCATCATCATGATCATTACCATCATCATGATCCTCACCATCATCATGATCGTAATCATCATCATCGTTATCATCGTCGTCGTCATCACTATGATCATTTTCATCGTCAACGTCGTGATCATCATCATCGTCATTATCATAATCATCATGGTCACCATCATCTTCATGGTTATCATCATCATCGTCATCACAGTCATCATCGCCATCATGGTTATCATCATCATCAACATTAACATCAATGCATTTAAGCTAACAGGATAACACAGGTAAACTACAAGCCTTCCTGTCCTTGCCATTCTTTCAAGGGCTGTCATATCTGACTCTATCCCCTACATGCCTGTTTCCAGTTCTCTGTTCTTTAGTCTTCTTCTGTTTATCTTACTCTCGGGATTCTGGAACAGGGCCTGCCATGCATCGCTATCAGATGGTTTTTTGGTGTCAGCGTGTTTCCATTTCGAAGCTAGTATCTTCTATTCTCATCTTGCTATACTGGTATTTGTCTGGTTCTTTCCATCAGTTCACATTAGTCATCCTGTCAATTCTTCTTTTCTGCGCAGACATCCATTAATGAAAGTCTGTACTCTTTGTTTATTGTATTTTGTTGCTCTCCTTCTTTCAGTTACCATGGAACAGACTTGACATTCTGATTTTTGTTTTAGACTTGATTAATTTAGATTTATATCCATTTTCCAATGCAACAAAAGCTTCCCTTATCTTTTAAATTCCTATTTTGATATAATTATTTGCTCCTTCAATTACGAACATATTGCTCCCAAAGATATTTGTTATGATACCACATCTTGGGTGGACTTAACTCCCAGAGCAAAGTGGCTATCATTCGGCGCATTTATTCTCATAATCTATGTCTTTTTCCTGTGTACTTCCAACTCAAATTATGTGACCTCTCATTAAGCATTCTTATTTTATCTTGTATCTGGTTACGGTTATGAAACAAGAGCCAGATCGTGGGCAAAATCTACATCGTCAAACTGTTTAGTCAGAGTGCGCTGAATTCCATTTTTATTGATTGATGTCGTTTTCTTGTCAGCAACCAGTAAGAAAATAAAAGTCGACAGAGGCATCCCTGTCGTACACCAGTTCCTATTTCAAAGGATCCTATAAGTTGTCCTTTGTGGGGAATTCTATATTTTATATCTTCATGTATTTTCTTTATTAGGTTAATAAACTTAGTGGGGACTGTAATGCCACATTAGTTTTCACGCCGGTGTCTAAACGGCTAAATATCTTTTCTTAGTCAATAAAGCCGTACAAGTGGATGGGGATTATGTTGAATAATACCGATGTTTAGATGACATATCCATGTAAATTGTGTATAAATTTCATGCTTTTTGAATAAACAGCTCCTGAGAAAAACGATGTGGTGCATTACTTTCTGCCCAATGGGCTGATCACCCGTTGGCTTGTCACACCGATTACGGAAACAACGGCAGATGGATCTATTTGTTGTTGCCCTAAAGACGCCGCTAGGCGTGATGGGAAACTACAACAGAGAAAATCAATCTGCTGTTGCCCTTAAGACGCCACAAGGCGTGATGGCCTCTGACTGCTTGGTCGGTCTTTGGCTAAGGACGGAAGAAGAAGAAGAAGAAGAAGAAGCATTACTTTCTGAATGTCCCTCGTATAAAAAGTGGTGACCTTAGTTCCAAGCTCTGTTTAAACCTTATTAGCAAAGTGGCCTTCTGGTTTAAAAGTTTAAGTACACTGGAAACATTTTCAAAGAAAATGGAAAACTCGACAAGGAAATTGAAACACGATGTCAAAAAGCCAGTGCATTGAAATACCAACTGTCACCACTACTCAATCATCCAGAATATCACTATGAAAACTAAAAGACAACTGATAAATAGTATATTCTTAGCAACTCTTTGCTATTAGTGTCAAACATGGTCTCTAACCAAGGCACAGAATGGCTAAATTACATAGCGCAAGATGAAATGCTTTAGAAGAGCCATTAATGAAACGTTTCCGCAGTTTCACGGAGCCTCTCAAGTGTCTTTGGTCTTGACTGTTCTTTCACACCAAGTAGTTTCAGTAGATCATTGTTACGTGCAGTCTTTGATATCTTACAATATTATACATTGGTATTCTTGTTATGTTCGCAAATATTTTGTAAACAAAATAGTGCTTAAGGGAAAGTCATTATTGAGTTACTTCCCTTGAAAGTTGTGCCGTCTCTTCGATCGAACTCCGCGGATGAATCCATTTTACTGCGATTTATTCGTTGTTTGGGTAATAATAGATTGTTCTTGCTTCAGAATATCTATGGCCTGAATTTATGTGTATTGTTTGTCTGAGTAGGACGAGTCTGTCTTATATCTGTATATCTTTACATATCTAAGTCGAACTATATGTTCTGTTGTCTCTAGAGAGGTCAAAGGCTATTCGGCGGATGTGTCGCTAGAGTGTGGTGTGATTTGGCTTCGTCCCGATAGGGACTGTGTTTTTCTATGTCGGCTTGTCGCCGGGGAAAAAGTGATCTCAGTATTTGTGGGGAAAGTGATAGTCGTCTAGACCTATCGTGTATGCTTTACCCCAGTGTTTATTCGTATTGCCAAGGAATGGCATTTTCATATTTCTGATACCAAGGTAATAATAGACACTCTTATGAACTCTCGTACGAAGCCACCATTTTCGATAGGTACGATTTGAATGTCTAAGAGAATATATTTGACTCGATGAAAACGACTTCGATTCCTAGCAGCACTATATCCTGTAGATTGCAGTCAATTGTTCATGATCAAATCTACAGAGCAATGCAATGTTTTATGAATGACTAACTTTAGGACAGATTCATTATCTGTATCCAAACGTGAGTGACAGCTCACGAGTGAAGCCATCTTGGAACCAAAACATGTAGTGACTTTCAAGAAGAGAAAAGGGATGCCCGTATTATCGCTTGTTTAGTCCAGAGATCACTGCTACACATGAGAACCCGTTATTAGCGGTTCAATATTATTATATGGAAAAATATGTGCTGAACATTATGTTGGAGAATCGTCGCTAAACGAGATTAGGTTTAGAAGCCATCTGAAATATTGTTTATAAGCTGACGTGCTCAGTCAGTGAAGTCAGATGATATATATGTATGGGCGATACTGAGGGCTTGGCTACTGACAGTCCTTATACTATTACTCTACATGAGTGCCCATGTAACATTGCAAGACCAGTTATCCACTGTACCATGATGTATTATGCCAACCTGTGATTTGTCACTATCTGTGCTGTCGAGTGTGTACGTCCAATTAAACTTTAGAAAAGGTACACAGTCGTTGGTGTCGATGACTTCCAGTCATACATGAGTGTGAGAAAAGAACATTTGTCAACAACCCGAACCCTTATTAACATTCGCACATTATACACTCAATCCATGTCTACACACCACTGCGTAGGTCAAGTTGACATTCCATACACTACAGTGGAGCAAACAACACCATAGAGATCTTATCAACTGATGATGATGATGATGTCTGCTTCCATCCACTTATATCTATCTTTTAGTGGATATCATTTACGGAATTAAAAAAAACCAACTTTATCAACTTTATCAACTGGTGGCCCAGCTTTCTGGGTTTGACCTCGCAGAAGTTCAGAAGTCAACAGATTACCGATACCAGACCGTTTCCTGTGGCTGATACGACACACTTGCAGTATTGGTTTGCTCTTTGTCAACACTTCGTCACGTGACCTGTCAAGTGAATGCAGTATGTAGGTCAGCGTTGTTGACATTTTTTACATTAGACATTACAGAGTTTCACAGAACAGTTGGATCAATTCTTGTCAATATTAACAGGAAGACAGTATTTGTGAACTAAGAAGTCCTATTTTCATCGATGGATCTTCTTGTTTTCCATATATGAACTTTAATATTTAAGGCCAGAATGTTTAATTGAATAAAGTGGCAGTTTGTTTATTTTCATAAAAATAACTTTGCCATTACTGTAAAAACTGAGCCTATTTTGCAACACATACTATCATACACATAATTTATATATATTTATGTTTACATGTTATTTGTTTGTATAGTATGTTAGTTTCTATGTCAGCGGGTTGTGTTTAAGGTTGGGCGGTGCCCTCACAACAGAATATCCCACGTCATAGAGGGTCCGTTGTGGGCGTTTTCTATAGGTGCAATTTTCTTGATTGAAAATTTGCTGCGACAACTGTTGCTTTTGGTGTTAGCTGTGAAGTCTGTAATTATTGTTATTTTTGTAATATTTCTTTGTTCTTTAGTTTTGTTTTGATTTGTTTGTAATTTGTTGGTCTAACCTTTTCTATCTTTCAGTTCTATTCACAATTTATATTCATATATTGTGACGTCATTTGTGTTGTTATTCTTTGCAGATTCAGTGATTATTTTCATTGATTTCCCTATTTGATTTATTTTGATTTCTGCAAACGTTCTTGTATTGTCAGTCCTATTTGTACTTTATGTATTCTGTTGGTTGACATATGTTTTATATAGGTATATTTCATAAGACACAATTGCCTGTGCACTGCACTTGGATTATGGTATAAACCAGTACCTGATTATTATTACTATTATTATACAAGACCTTATTAAAGGCTTGTGACCCACAGATATTGGGATAGTATACTGATTAATCAAGTCATTGAGAACTTGTGGTATTGTTGACCAGTCTTATCAAGGGCTTTCCCTTGTGTAATGAAGTATTATTGTTAGACATCATGTCTACATGATAATACTTCATTACACAAGGGAAAGCCCTTGATAAGACTGGTCAACAATTAGAACAATGGGCAGTTGCTCAATATGACAAAGCATTAGCTGCAGAAGAGAGAAGAGCTATGGCAGAAGAGAAAAGATTAGCTGCAGAAGAAAGAAAAGCTATGGCGGAAGAGAAAAGATTAGAAAGAGAGCTGAGGCTGCTGCTGAACAAAAGAAATTGCAGATGCAGGTGGAGGAAAGGAGATTTGAAGCTGAACAAAAAAAATTAGAAAGAGAACAAAAAAAAAAAAATTAGAAAGAGAAGCTGCGGCTGAACAAAAAATATTAGACAGTGAAGCTGAACAAAAAAAGATGAACAAAAAAAAAGATTAGACAGGGAAGCTGAACAAAAAAGATTAGACAGGGAAGCTGAACAAAAAAAGATTAGACAGGGAGGCTGAACAAAAAAGATTAGATGCTGAAGAGAAAAAAGCAATAAGAGAACATGAATTTGAGTTGGAGAAATTGAGATTGACAAGTATGAGTAATGTTAATCAGGCATCTAGTGGTAATGGTAAACCTTCTACTTACAAGGTTAAGGTTCCACCGTTCAATCAGTCCAGTGACGATATTACATTCTGGCTGGATAGATTTGAACGTTCTTGTCGTACACATAATGTGGATAAATCACAATACGCTAATCAATTATCAGAAAACTTGAAAGGTGAATCTTTGACTAGATTATGCCTTGTAGGAGAAGCAGATAAGGATAATTATGATGTCATTAGGGCGGCTTTGATAAAAAAAATATCAGCTAAGTGAGGAAGGCTATCGCCTTTATTTAAAACGATGGTGCCTGAGACGGGTGTAGAATTCTCAGAATTCACTGCAAAGGCACGTCTCACAGTTGATCGTTGGATTGAGCTTTCCAAAACAGAAAAAACGTATGAAGGACTTATGGATTTGTTGCTCAGAGATAAGATTATGTCATGTGTGAACAAACCTTTCCTTGAATTTATACATGAGCGTAAACCCAAATCTCTAAAAGAAATGGAAGAATATTGTTCCCAATATGTCACTGCACACCCCGACGTGACTTTTGGCAACACTAAGATTAAGGAGAGTATGCCAGTTGCTTCAGCAACACCATACAATCCCAATTATTCACACAGATTTCAGGGACCTCAAAACAGATTTGATAAAAAAAGGTAACCATAATAGTTATCAAAACCAAGGTAACCAATCATTTCAGGGTTCTTCTTCAAAGAACTGGAGACGACCTGATAGCTCTCGACACAGGGGTGGTCATAATTATAGGAATTTCCGTAGAGGAAGTAATTATAGAAACTATCAGGGTTATCCGTCTTGGAGTCAGCAAGATCATAATTACAGAGATACTCATTATAATGAATATGATAATGGTAACCAAGGGAACTATGACTCAAACCCAAATAGGGGTTACAATAGAGGTAACAATAACTACAGAGGTGATAATAACCGAGGTAGATCTCAAAACAAAAGACATAAACCACATTTTCAGGCAAACTCTGCACAACAAGAGTCCCATGAAGCCTATAAACAGAGTAAAGATAATAATGATGCTAGTAATATGGCATGTGCCGCTTTTGATTTTGGGAGAGCATCTCAGTGCCCCCAATGCAAAACGTTATTTGAGCCAACCACAGTGTCTACTTTAAGCTGTGGCCATCCTCTTCCTGCTCTTCCAGCATCAGTCGCGCATGATGGAAGAGGTTCTCTTGTCTTACATAAGGGTTTAGTGAATAACAATCCAGTCTCTGTGCTATTTGATTCTGGATGCACCACAATTGGTGTTAGGCAGTCACTCGTAGATCCTTCCCGTGCCACTGGACAAGTAGTCAAATGTGTAACATTTGGCGGCACATTAGAGAAATACTCTACTGCTATCATTAGGATTGCTACTCCTTTCTTTACAGGAGATGTACACGCATGTCTTCTTCCGAATCCGATCGCTGACCTCATCATCGGTCGCATCCATGGAGTCAAGGAATGCACTCCGCAACAAATTTCCACGTGGGAAAGGCAAAACATGCAGATTGCTAACGCTGTAGTCACTAGAGCTCAGGCTCTTAATATGCCTCAAACTTCATCTATTGAAGATAATGAAGTGCATAACCAAGATAATCCCTTGGTAATTTCTCGTGACTCGTTTATAAAACAGCAAGAAGAAGATCCCACTCTGAAGAAATTCTTCATTCTTGCAACTAAAGGTGATCCGAATAAAGACACAAGTCGTAAATCGTGGATTACAAAGAAGAATGGCGTACTTGTACGTATGGTTCAAGACTCCATTACGTCAAGTCATTCTCAAATCCTGGTTCCCCAAGAATTTGAGAGTTAAAATTTTGCAGCACGCTCACGACTCTCAGTGTGCTGGACACATGGGTTTTTCCCGTACTAAGTCAAGAGTCCTTGCGGCTTTCTTTTGGCCATTGGTAAACAAGGACATACGGATTTATTGTCGATCTTGTAAAGTATGTCAGGAAGTTAAATCCAAAGGTCCACGGCATGCTGCACCCATTCAGGCGGCGGACATTCCTATTCGGCCGTTTCAAAAAAATGGCCATAGACATTATTGGTCCATTTAAGATCAAGTCTGCCAGAGGACATCAGTTTATCTTGACGTGTGTTGATATGTGCACACGTTGGCCAGAGGCTATTCCTCTGAAGAGCATTACTACTGCTGATATTGCAGATGCTCTTTGGCTTATATTTTCTCGTCTGGGGTTCCCCGGAGAGATATTGTCAGACCATGGCACCCAACTAATATCAGATACCATGTCTCAAGTAATGTCTACTCTGCAGATAGATAGATCTTTAAGTAGTATCTCCCATCCAATGTCTAATGGTATGGTCGAACGCCTTAATAGAACACTTAAAAACTTACTGGGGAAGATAACTGAGGATCATCCTCAAGACTGGGACAGAGTTTTACCTGCGGCCCTCTTCGCTTACAGAGAGGTACCCAATGAACATACGGGATTTTCTCCCTTTGAACTCGTCTTTGGCGCGCGTCCGCGTGGCCCTATGTCGTTGCTTCACGATCTCATAACATCTGACAATATTGACGATGACACAAAATCATCCTACGAATATGTCATCGCGTTGAGACAAAAAATTATCGAAGCATGCAAATTAGCAACTTCTTCTTCTGAATTTGCGAAACAGAAGGCAAGGCAATTTGCCAATAAGAAGAGATGCTTACGACAACTTTGTCCTGGTGACAAAGCATTTGTATTACTACCTTGTAGGGAAAACAGATTACTTATTTCTTGGAAAGGTCCGTACGATATAATATCGAAAATTTCCGATGTCGACTATATTGTCGATATTGATGGGAAGCATAAAACCTTCCACATCAATATGCTTACTGAATTCCATGAACGTCCGGATTATTTGCAACCCATTTTCCAAGCAACGGACAATTCTCCAGTACAACATGGTCATTACTCATCACTGTCCGTGATACAGGATGAGGAAACAAGTTTTTCAGATGTAAATCTTCCTCTTCCAATGATCCCCCTTCATTCCAGTGAATCATGGAAGAACGTTACTGTCTCTCCTGATTTGTCTCTAGGAGAACAGCGACAAGTTTCAACTATGTTGCAAACATTTCAGGATGTACTCACTGACATCCCTGGACAAACGAATGTCATTCAACATGACATTGTTCTAACTGACCATACTCCTATTAGGGTTAGACCTTATCCTATACCTATACATTTTCAAGCACAGGTCGAGAAAGAGTTGGATGAGATGATAGATTTGAAAATAATCGAACCATCCACCTCTGCATATTCTTCGCGGATGGTTATTGTGCGTAAAAAAGACAATAACATACGTCTTTGCGTTGACTATCGAAAATTGAATCAAGTAACGAAGTTCGATGCCGAACCTATGCCTTTACTGGAAGAGCTACTTACTCGACTCTCCAAATCTCATTTTTTCACTAAACTTGATTTGTCTAAAGGATATTGGCAAGTTCCTTTATCTGAACGCGCCAAACCTCTCACGGCTTTTTCAACACCTAGAGGTTTGTTCCAATGGAATTTTATGCCTTTCGGTCTTATGAACGCACCAGCTACATTCGTACGCATGATTCGCCGAATCCTATCTTATCGGTCAGATGTCATTGCATATCTAGACGACATCTGTCTTTTCAGCGATACTTGGGAAGATCACTATTCAGGGTTAGATGAATTGCTGTCTACTTTGCGTGAGCACAACCTGACAGCGAAACCCTCTAAAGCCTATATTGGTTTTAGCGAAATTTCTTTCCTAGGCCACCGAGTTGGTCATGGTTTCCTAAAGACAGAGGACCATAATACTAGTAAGATACTTAACATCTCAATCCCTAAGACTAAAAAAACAGGTGAGAAGTCTGTTAGGTCTTATTCAATTTTATGGCAGATTCATTCAGAATCTATCCTCTATCATGGCACCTCTCTCAACACTTCTAAAGAAAGGTTCGCCTAATGTGGTCCACTGGTCTCAGGAATGCCAATGCTCTCTGGATAAGATTAAAACATTGTTTTCAACACCACCTATTTTAGTGCTACCCAGCATTTGTCTTCTCGCGTTGGTATCGAATGCAGTTAAGTTTGAGCTGTGGTCTTTTTGCGCTGGACTGCGCATGACTTGTCTTGCTTTTGGTCGATCGGTTTCCGCCCACCACTAGTGGAGTGAGCGATTTGGAATGGCGAAAGAGATGCCTCGTTGAAGAGGGGATCTCCGCTATTTTTGTTCTGTCAGGGATGTGTAGTCCTCTTAATGGATATTTCGTTTATTCGAGATAATACCTCTAGTGTTTCCCACATGTCGGGAGGCGTGATATTTCTGTGTATTTCATGAAAGCAAGGTAAATTGACATTTTCATTAACTCTATCGATTTTTGGTCGTGAACGATTTCGGTTCATAGCCTGTCTTCGAAAGTCGTCGTGACGAGATGTTTTCCTAGCTCACATGTCGCTGTATTGTACTGCATCGGTTGATGCAGGTACCAAGGACCATTACTTGCTACTTCGTTAAATGAACTAGGTTTGGAAAACCTTTATTATCTAGAGGATATTTTTGAGGACATTATTTATACTTCGGCAGACGTGTCTGTCTTGCTGAAGTCAGACTAAGGAGAGTGAACTGATCTCATACATCTGGTTATCTCCTGGCTGTTATAGAAAAGGATGGAGTTTTTCACCTGACTACATTTACAGCACTATGAAATATAACATGCATCTGACTCATCATTGTAATGCTGTCTACCGTCTATTGCTGTATTGAATGTTGCTGTGATAATGACTGTTTGATGTGCCTACAAATTCGCGTAACCATTTTGTCACTGTGGCGTCCACAATAAATAATGAAAAAAAAACGTCAACGGCTGTTTCAAGAATCATTGACTTTATACGTCGTGAGTTTACTGACGTCCTATGTGGATTGCCCTGTTATTTTTGTATGAACATTGTTTTGACTGAACACATCTGCACACTACACAAAACCAGACATGCGGATACCATCCATCATCATATGGCATCACGCATCATTTGGTGGCCATAAGCTGGTTTGATTCTGGTACCAGCAAACACGGGGTCCCTTACCCACTTCATTTTCAACAAGAATTCATCAGCATCCTTCAAGAAATTAACATTCTTCAATACAGTCAACATCTTCAAAATTTTCAAAGTACTCGGCGTTGCCCGGTAAAAGTCAAAATTTCAATTTTTTGACGGAAAACAAGAATTTGACAGTACCCGGCGTTGTTACATGTTGCCGGATAACTCGGACTGCTGTTATCTTTTACGCAAGTCAAGCAAGTTGCTGCTGTCAAGGTTCCAGTGCTGTCGTTTTTGTGAAGGTCAAGTGCCGGTTGAAACGGGTTGTTTTCTGAAGAAGGCCAAGTACCGATTTCCATCAACTTACTTTTGGATTAGAAGGTCAAGTGCCGAAACAACTCAACACACAGTATTTCAGAAGCTCTTGTACCATCGTGTTAGCAGTGGAAGCAGTTCAGATGTGCCATCATCGTTGGAGCTTCGCTCTTTAGGACGTTGATTGACATCCGTTTTTTCTGCTGTTCTACGATTGGAAGCCTATAAGTTAAGTGGCCTGTTTGTATGTAAACTGTGCCCTTATACTTCTGCTGAGTCTTCTGTGTATCATCTCATTCTATATGTTATATGTCTATATGTTATTTGTATATTTATATGTTTATATTTCAGCGGGTTCTCGGTTGGGTGGTGTCTCCGTTAGATTATGCCACGTCATAGAGGTCGTCTATTGTGAGCGTTTTCTGTAGGGTTTGCAAATTTCCGATACTGGAATTTGCTAAGCGACTTCTGTTGCTATTTATGTTAGCTGTGATGACATGTTTTAATATTGTTTTCGTTATTATTTCGCATTCTTTAGTTTTGTTTTGATTTGTTTGTATTTGTTAGCCTACTCTTGTCTATAATTTAGTTTCATACAACATTTTTGTTTATACACTGTGGTGTCATGTATTTTGTTTAATTCTATCGCAGATATCGTCACATTTTTTGTGATATTTCATTAATTTCTGCTTTATTTTTAGTTGATTTCTGCGAACGTTTTTGTATTGTTGCTGATCTTTGTTATTGTTTACATTGTTATTGTTTACATTGTTTGCATTGTTTACATTTTCAATGTTTACATTCTGCATGTGTTTACATAGTCATTGTTTACAGTTATAGTAATTAGTTAATGGGCTATGCTAATGCACTGTTACTACTACACTGATGATAAATGAATGATGAATAGTGTTGTGCACTATTGAATGAGAAGTGCACTTATGATCAAGAATTGATTGTTGATATTTCATATACAAGTTCTTTGATTGGAGACTTGTTTCCCACAGAGACTGGGATAATATAAGGTGATGTGAATATACAAGTGCTTAATTAAGACTTGTTACACTTAGGTTTGAAATAAATTAGTTAATTATTTCAGGTTTTGGACTCATATGTTAGACAACATGTCTACATTTGAGCACTTTATTGAGCAGGGTAAATTGCTTGGGAAGACTGGTGATAAGTTAGAAGAATTTGCAACTGCTCGATATGATAAAGCAATGGAAGCTGAACAAAAGAAACTGCAGATGCAGGTGGATGAAAAAAAGATTCCAAATGGAAATGGAAAAACAAAAAAGGGAATCAGAAGCTGAGGAAAGAAAACTCCAGCTAGAGGCTGAAAATAAAAGACTTGAAAAAGAGGCTGAGAATAAAAGACTTGAAAAAGAGGCTGAAAATAAAAGACTTGAAAAAGAGGCTGAAAATAAAAGACTTGAAAAAGAGGCTGAAAATAAAAGACTTGAAAAAGAAGCTGAAAGACTTCAAATAGAGGCTCAGGCTGAGGAAAGAAGATTACAGAGAGAGTCTGATGAGAGGAAAGAGAAAGCAAAAATGGAACATGAAGAAAAGGTCTTAGCTTTAGAGTTGGAAAAATTGAAATTGATGAACATGAGTAATGGTAATGATTCAAACAAGGGTTCATCTTCTGGTAAGGCTAATAATGATACTTTTAAGATTAAGTTACCAACATTTAGTCCTTCCAGTGATGACATAATGTTCTATCTGGACAGATTTGAGCAAGCATGTACAGCTCATAACATAGACAAAGCAAAATATGTTTATCAGTTATCAGGGATACTGACAGGTAAAGCTCTAAGTATATTAAATATGGTGGATGAACCTGACAAGAACAATTATGAGGTTGTCAGGGCCGCTTGTTAAAGAAATATCAGCTTAACGAAGACGGCTATCGTCTACAATTTAAAAACATGTTACCTGAAAATGGAGTTGAATTCTCCGAGTTTATTGCAAGAATACGCATTACTTTCTCACGATGGGTTGAACTATCTAAGACGGAAAAAACTTATGAAGGACTTATGGACTTAATACTTAGAGACAAAGTCATGTCGTCTGTCAATGAGTCTTTCCTTGCTTTCCTTCATGAACGTAAACCTAAAACAATAAAAGAAATGGAAGATTTCTGTTGCCAATACGTAACTGCACACCCACACACATAACCATGGGTAACTCTAAGGTGAAAGAAGGTTTACCAGTTGCTTCGGCAGCTCCGTATGGTCAAAACTTTGCTCGTAGATTCCAACAAAATTTTGATAGAAAGAGCAGCGGTAATTTCTGTCAAAATCATGGAAACCAATTTCATGGTGATTCTTCTTCGAAGAATTGGAGACAACCTGATAGTGGTCGTTACTATCACCCTAATAATTATAAGCATTTCAAAAGAGGATATGGTAATAGAGGTTATTCCTGCCGAAGACCTCAGAACCAAACAAATAGATGTTCGCATCAATGTGAACATGATAGTAATCGTGGAAACTGGAATTCGAACCAGGATAACAATTACAATAGAGACAATAATAACTGCAGAGATAATAATAATAACTCTGATAACTTCAGAGGTAATAATAGTCGGGGTAGATCTCAACACAAAAAAAAAAAGAGATATCAGCAGGCTAATGCTGTACAACAGGAAACTGAGGGAGCCTGTAATCATGTTGTTGATAGTAAAAACTTTGACGCTGTCACTGGTTCTGCTTTTGACTTTGAGAGAGCAAACAAATGCCCCCAATGCAGTACTTTATTCGAACCGGGTACTATAACTACTTTGAGTTGTGGTCACCCACTTCCCGCTCTTCCTGCTGCTGTTGCGCATGACGGGAGGGGTTCTTTAATTCTACATAAGGGTCTTGTTAATGATACTCCGGTCTCACTACTTTTCGATTCCGGATGCTCCACTATTGGTGTTAGACAATCGCTTGTAGATCCATCTTGTGCTACAGGAAGGGTTATTAAATGTGTCACATTTGGCGGCACTCTAGAAAAATATCCTACTGCTGTAATTCGCATTGCCACTCCTTTCTTTACTGGAGATGTGCATGCTTGTCTCTTACCTACTCCTATTGCGGACCTTATTATTGGTCGTATTCACGGAGTTAGGGAGTGTACCCCACAGCAGATTGCTGCTTGGGAAGATAATAACATGCAAGCTACAAATGCAGTAGTTACAAGAGCACAAGCTCTACAAACACCCGAAACTTCACTGAATAGTGATAATGAAGTTGATAGCCAAGATAGTCACTTAGTAATCACTCGTGACTCTTTCATAAAATTGCAAGAAGAAGATCCTTCTTTAAAAAAATTCTTCGTTCTTGCGAAGAAAGGTGATCCGAATCAGGATACAAATAGAAAATCTTGGATTGCAATGAGAAACGGCGTACTTGTACGTATGGTACAAGATTCGACTACGTCGGCACATTCGCAAATTCTTGTTCCCAAGAGCATGAGAGTGCAAATATTACAACATGCTCATGACTCGCAATGTGCTGGACATATGGGTTTTTCCCGTACGAAGTAGAGAGTCCTTGCGGCTTTCTTTTGGCCTTTTGTCAATAAGGACATTCGTATTTACTGCCGATCATGCAAGGTATGTCAGGAGGTCAAATCTAGAGGACCACGACATGCTGCGCCTATCCAGGCTGCTGACATTCCTATTCGGCCGTTTCAGAAAATGGCCATAGATATTATTGGCCCTTTTAAGGTCAAGTCGGCCAGAGGACATCAGTTTATCCTTACATGTGTCGATATGTGCACACGTTGGCCAGAGGCTATTCCTCTTAAGAGCATATCTACTACAGATATCGCAGATGCTCTTTGGTTGATATTTTCTCGCTTGGGGTTCCCCAGAGAAATATTGTCAGACCATGGCACTCAACTCATATCTGACACTATGTCACAGGTAATGTCTACCTTACATATTGAACGATCTCTCAGTAGTATCTACCATCCTATGTCTAATGGGTTAGTTGAGCGTCTGAATAGAACGCTCAAGACTTTGCTTGGTAAGATAACTGAAGATCATCCTCAAGATTGGGACAGGG
This sequence comes from Oreohelix idahoensis, assembly GCA_024509875.1. Classification (NCBI taxonomy): domain Eukaryota; kingdom Metazoa; phylum Mollusca; class Gastropoda; order Stylommatophora; family Oreohelicidae; genus Oreohelix; species Oreohelix idahoensis. The sequence goes on along the minus strand of JAMPIV010012794.1, from coordinate 9,438 downwards.
TTTTACCCGCGGCTCTCTTTGCCTATAGAGAAGTCCCTAATGAACACACAGGATTTTCTCCCTTCGAACTTGTCTTTGGCGCGCGTCCACGCGGCCCTATGTCTTTATTACACGATCTCATCACTGCCGATGATATTAGCGATGAAACTCAATCCTCATATGAGTATGTCATTGCTCTTAGACAAAAGATCATTGAGGCATGTAAGCTAGCAACTGCTTCATCAGAAATTGCTAAAGAGAAGGCAAGACAGTTTGCTAACAAGAATAGATGTCTACGACAACTTTGTCCAGGTGACAAAGCATTCGTCCTACTCCCCAGTAGGGAAAATAGACTTCTTATTGCATGGAAAGGTCCGTATGCAATAGTCTCTCGGATTTCCGATGTTGACTATGTGGTCGATATTGATGGAAAGCATAAAACTTTCCACATAAACATGCTTTCGGAATTTCACGAACGTCCGGACTATTTGCTGCCTATTTTCCGGCAACGGATGATGCTCCTGCACCTCACGGTCATTATTCATCCCTGTCTGTCATTCAGGATGAGGAAGCTACCTTCTCTGATGTCAACCTTCCCCTTCCAGTGGTTCCATTACATTCCACGGAATCTTGGAAAAAACGTTTCTGTTTCTCCTAATCTTTCTGGTGACGAACATCGACAAGTCTCGTCGATGTTACAAACATTTCAGGATGTTCTCACTGACATTCCTGGACACACAGATGTCATAGAACATGACATAATTCTTCCCGACAATAATCCAATTAGGGTTAGGCCGTATCCTATTCCTATACACTTTCAGTCGCAAGTGGAAAAGGAATTGGATGAAATGATTCAATTAAATATAATTGAACCATCGACTTCACCATATTCTTCTTCCATGGTTATTGTCCGGAAGAAGGATAAGAACATACGAATTTGCGTTGATTATCGCAAATTGAATCAGGTCACAAAGTTCGACGCTGAACCGATGCCTTTGTTTAGAAGATCTACTGATTAGACTTTCTAATAATTCTAGATTCTTCACTAAACTTGACTTGTCTAAAGGTTATTGGCAAGTGCCTTTAGCAGAGCATGCCAAACCTCTTACTGCTTTTTCTACACCTAGGGGTCTATTTCAATGGAATGTTATGCCTTTTGGTCTCATGAACGCCCCTGCCACTTTCGTTCGCATGATGCGTCGAATTCTGTCACATCGTTCGGATGTCATCGCATACTTAGATGACATCTGTCTCTTCAGTGATACCTGGGAAGATCACTATTTAGGGTTATATGACTTACTGTCCACTCTACGTGAGAATAATTTGACAGCAAAACCTTCTAAAGCTTTTGTTGGTTTTGGTGAAATCTCTTCCTGGGTCATCGTGTTGGTCATGGTCTCTTGAAGACAGAAGACCACAATACTTCCAAAATACTGAACATCTCTGTTCCTAAAACGAAGAAACAAGTTAGGAGTCTCTTAGGTTTAATTCAATTTTATGGGAGATTTATTCCAAATTTATCTTCGATCATGGCACCTCTCTCAACATTGTTGAAGAAAGGTTCGCCTAATCTGGTCCGTTGGTCTGAAGAATGCCAATCTTCACTAGACCAAATCAAGAATATATTTTTCTTCTCCTCCCATCTTAAGATTACCTACTCTTGATAGGACTTTTGTTCTTCGGAGTGATGCTTCATCCACTGGGATTGGAGCAGCACTGATGCAAGAATATGCAAATACTCTGCATCCTGTTATGTACATTTCTAGAAAACTAAATGCGGCAGAGAGGAACTACTCGGTTTTAGACCGTGAGTTTTTAGCGATGGTTTGGTCAATTCTAAAGCTACAAAGATTCCTCCTGGGCGCACATTTCATTCTAGAGACTGATCAGAAAGCTCTTACAGCTATTCAGACTAAGAATTTGAAGAGTTCGAGATCCACTCGATATGCTATAGCTCTTCAACCTTTTCACTTCACGGTACGGGCTATCCGTGGTGCGGATAATGTGATGGCTGACATTTTGTCTAGATGCCCACATGACTCCAACTAATACTTCTGTCCTATATTTCCATATATTACAGAGTCATAACACACCTATATTTCTACAATAGATTAGCACATCTGTACTTACTTTATATGTACACACTATCGTGCTTTGTTGTCATCTTCTTCTGTTCGTTTTTTTTAAGATGATAGAGGAGGACTGAGTAGTTAATATAAGGGCCGTTAGTTTACTAAACAGCCACAATTATTAATAATAATGTATTGTACCTTATGAAGCATATTAGTTATTAATTAGCATTATATTGCTTGTACTTTCTCAGAATGTCATTGTTGAGCTGAGGACTTACCTTACTAGTATCAAGCATGACGAGTTCTAGATTGTGTACTTACCCTCGGAATACCAGAGCATATGTCCTGGATCGTCATGTAGTTTAACTTTACTATGTACTTATGTCATTACATGTCAAAGAATGTACTATTTAAATTTTCCTATCAGATTTGTACATCCATTTTTTAAAGACAATATTAGAGTATGCTGTTTAATGATGATTATAGTAACTTGCATACGTATATTGTGTTTACATGCTAATTTAATTAATTATCAGCGCATAATTCGTGCGTTTTGAGCCGCTTATCGCATGCTCTTTGATATTTGAAAAAAAAATATGTTCCACATTTTTTTTTTAATCGGGAGGAGGTGGTGATATGTTGCGTGAGAAATTCTCGCAACATCGTTTTATTTCAATATCTGTTTTATAACGCAAGGGCAACAACTGCTTGAAATCTATAGTCACTTTTCTCGGTAAGCATTTGTCTTCTCGCGTTGGTATCGAATGCAGTTAAGTTTGAGCTGTGGTCATTTTGCGCTGGACTGCGCATGACTTGTCTTGCTTTTGGTCGATCGGTTTCCGCCCACCACTAGTGGAGTGAGCGATTTGGAATGGCGAAAGAGATGCCTCGTTGAAGAGGGGATCTCCGCTATTTTTTGTTCTGTCAGGGATGTGTAGTCCTCTTAATGGATATTTCGTTTATTCGAGATAATACCTCTAGTGTTTTCCCACATGCCGGGAGGCGTGATATTTCTGTGTATTTCATGAAAGCAAGGTAAATTAACATTTTCATTAACTCTATCGATTTTGGGTCGTGAGCGATTTCGATTCATAGCCTGTCTTCGAAAGTCGTCGTCACGAGATGTTTTCCTAGCTCACATGTCGCTGTATTGTGCTGCATCGGTTGATGCAGGTCCCAAGGACCATTACTTGCTACTTGGTTACCTGAACTAGGTTTGAAAAACCTTTGTTATCTAGAGGATATTTTTAAGGACATTATTTATACTTCGGCAGACGTGTCTGTTACATTTACAGCACTATGAAATATAACATGCATCTGACTCATCATTGTAATGCTGTCTACCGTCTATTGCTGTATTGAATGTTGCTGTGATAATGACTGTTTGATGTGCCTACATATTTGCGTAACCATTTTCTCACTGTGGCGTCCACAATAAATAATGAAGAAAAACGTCAACGGCTGTTTCAAGACTCATTGACTTTATACGTCGTGAGTTTACTGACGTCCTATGTGGATTGCCCTGTTATTTTTTGATGATATGAAGATTTTTAGGCATTGTGTAATTGCCGGAATTGTATTATACTTTGATGACACCTTCCTGGAAAAATATACTTGTAGAGAAATAATTTCTCTCAGTTTATGAGACACATTCTCACCAGTCGCTCCATAAGTCGACTTAGCCTCATATTAGGCGTTATAGGTATTCCTGATATTTTCATCTGCGCATTATTCATGCGTTGTGAGCCTATTGTACGTTGCTCCTAGATGTATTTCAAAAAAAAAAAAAAAAAATGTTCCATTTTTTTTTCCCGGGAGGTGTGGTAAGACTGTTACGTGCAGTCTTTGATATCTTACAATATTATACATTGGTATTCTTGTTATCTTCGCAAATATTTTGAAAGCAAAATAGTGCTTAAGGGAAAGTCATTATTGAGTTACTTCCCTAGAAAGTTGTGTCGGCTCTTTCGATCAAACTCCGCGGATAAATCCATTTTACTGCGATTTATTCGTTGTTTGGGTAATAATAGATTGTTCTCGCTTCAGAATATCTATGGCCTGAATTTATGTGTATTGTTTGTCTGAGTAGGACGAGTCTGTCTTATATCTGTATATCTTTACATATCTAAGTCGAACTATATGTTCTGTTGTCTCTAGAGAGGTCAAAGGCTATTCGGCGGACGTGTCGCTAGAGTGTGGTGTGATTTGGCTTCGTCCTGATAGGGACTGTGTTTTCTATGTCGGCTTGTCGCCGGGGAAAAAGTGATCTCAGGATTTGTGGGGAAAGTGATAGTCGTCTATACCTATCGTGTATGCTTTACCCCAGTGTTTATTCGTATTGCCAAGGAATGGCAGAATCATATTTCTGATACCAAGGTAATAATAGACACTCTTATGAACTCTCGTACGAAGCCAACATTTTCGATAGGTACGATTTGAATGTCTAAGAGAATATATTTGACTCGATGAAAACGACTTCGATTCCTAGCAGCACTATATCCTGTAGATTGCAGTCAATTGTTCATGATCAAATCTACAGGCAATGAAATTATTTTAATTTTTGAATGACTAACTTTATCGGACAGATTTATATCATTATCTGTATCCAAACGTGAGTGACAGCTCAACGAGTGAAAGGTGAAGGCATCTTGGAACCAGAGCAAACATGTAGTGACTATTACATTATAGATATAGAGATGAAAGGGGATGCCCGTATTATTATCGAATCATTGATTTAGTCCAGAGATCACTGCTACACATGAGAACCCAGTTGCTATGCGGTTCCAATATTATTATATGAAAATAAATGTGCATTGGACATTATACGTTGGAGAATCGTCGCTAACACGAAGATTTACCGGTTTTAGATAGCCATCTGAATGAATATTGTTTATATATGCTGATCGTGCTCAAGGTAGTGAAGTCAGAGTTGAGAATTATGTATATAGAGTTGTCATGGGCGAGATACATGAGGGCTTTGGGCTAGCTGAAACAGTCTCGCTTGTATACTCTATTATTCGGGCACATGATTTTGTGCCCATGTAATAGACATTGCAATAGAGACCAGTTATTGCCACGAACATGTACCCTCATGCAATTGTATTTTGTATAGCCTCGAACCTTATGTGATTTGTCAACTATCTGTGCTGTGTTCGCTGAGTGTGTACGTCCAATTTAACTTTAGTAAAGGTAACTTACACAGTCGTTGGTGTCGATGACTTCCAGTGCATACATGAGATGGGAGAAAAGGAACATTTGTCAAGCAACACGATTATCTTATGTATACATAATCGCACATTATACACTTCCAAATCCATGTTACTACACACACACATGCGTAGGTCAAGTTGACATTCTCCATACAACTACTGTGGCTTTGCATAACCAACACCATAACATAGAAGATTTCATCAACTGGATGAAAATGATGATTGTTGTCTTGCGCTTCACAATACCACTTAGTATAGTAATCTTTTGGTGGATATTTCATTTTATCGGATTTGAACAAAAAAACGCAACTTTATCAAAACTTATATCAATCATACACAGAGGAAGCTCTAGACTTCTTGCACCCGCCTATACAGCTTGGACTGTTGCGTGAACTCGCCATGCTCTCTCAATTATCCTGTGACCAAAGATCGCAGATAATTAATCCTCTTGGCCAATTGAATTCGAATGGAGTCAAATGAACTTAGGCATACGAGAAAAGTATGCAGAAGCGATTGAGCTCACCTTGAGCGTGCTTGCTGTATTTGCTTCATTTATTTACTGCTCACAGGTTTCGGGGCTACCTTCCATTATATTATTTTTATGTTTCATTAAATCCACGCCAGAAATAACCGCGCGAAATATCACAGAAAACTCGTGCACTTACCGCTGGCCGTTTCTATGTGTTTCTGTATTAAGGCTTCTACTTCCAAATTTTTGACCCAATTCACAGGTTTCGTCAATGGACCTTACTGAAGTCCTCCTTCATTGTACAACGAGGTGGAGGAAAAATCTCCCACAAAATTGCAACCGACTTAAATCGATCAGGTTCTTTAACACTATTTATCGAATTTTAATAGTAAACGTCTTCAACTGCACCTTGGAAATAATTGTGCGTGTCAACGGGTATATGGTGTGTGTGTTGGTGCGGTTTCGTGTTTGTTGGTGGGCAGGTTGTACGTATCGCGTGGATTGTTGGGATCGTAAATCAAAATGTTTCTTTGTGTGTTTGTTCTGTCAAGTGTTTATGCACACATTTCTGGTCAGGACTACGGCAGTTTAGGTGTGCATCTCATTAATGCCAGGGCAATATCAAATTGTATTCTACATATGGTCGCTCAAGGTGATATTGTTAAAACAAACTTAAAGTTAACATAACGTTTGTTGTGCAGAATTGAAAATTATTCGTAACATAACCGTTACAATCCTTGTTGATACTGAAAAATGTTCTGGGGAAACACTAAAAAATACAAGGAGTTTTAATAAAACGGCTGTGTCTATTGAATGTGTGTTTGTTCATATTGTTTGGACATGCGCACCTAATATTAACTGGACAAGGTTTCTGCGGGGACGTTTTGCCTCGCCAGAAAAACGAGTTGGCAAAACCGTTCCAGTTTTTTTTTGAATATCGTGTATACTGAATGCACGATTATTGTGAACTACTCTATTACACAGTTATTGTGCAAAGTCAAGAGTAGGTTTCGTTTAAACCTTATCATGGGCAAGATTCAATGAGTAGACCGGGCTACCGGCTATAACTTAAAAGGCGTCTCCTTTAACAGAGGAAGTCGCGCTAGAGGGGCGCTAGATAAATTAATATTATTTGTCTAAAACGGCTGCGCATATGAATAGACCTCTCGGCGGCAATACCAACGAAAATCTTATTGGGCTCGGAAACTTCGGTCGGGCAACGTGTGGCAGATGTAAAATTGGTACTTGACTGTGGCTAATTATTTTGCAGAACGGCTTCGCTATGGTGTATCCCGTGGCTACACGACGTGCACGCAATCGTTACCTGGCACGCTACATACGTAGGAAGGCAATACGTGCTTATTCGCTTCTGCTCGTGACTTGTATTTATGTTTAGGTTGCCTACAATCTAGCTGCTACATAAACTCGTTGAGTCTTTTGCAGGGCGATTGCTCCTGTTGGAGAATGTTATAGTGCCTTAGATTGACTTCTACACTCCTACTAGGTCTCAGCATTCGAAGAAGTGGCATCATCAGATCCCTTCTTAATATAAAGAGGAGCAGGTCAGGTAGTCATTTAACAGCTGGGTAGCTACCCCCCCACCCCCCCCACTGAGTAGCCCAGCAAGGACTGCGCACACCAGCATAGCTGGCAGGACCCTGGATACGCCCGACCTTCTGAAGTTACTTGCCCCAAGCCGGCTATGACGAGCTATGGCCCGCAATCGCCCATTACCGGCTCCAACACCTACCCCCCTGGCGCCTTCTGGATCCACTGCTAGGAACAGTCCCTCCCATCACCGAAGCACGTGCGGCCCTGACCCAGCGATCGATATATCAAATTGAGCTCGCTCCGTATTTCCACTCTGCTGACCCTCCCAGTCTGCAAAGATTGCACCTGAGTTGGGGCAACTCTACGACGGATCCACCACCCTGACCCATGCCCTCTCCGGCCCATCCCCCCCTTCTGGCTCTGCACTGCCACTACAATCTGCCTCACCCCAAAAAAACTGTACACCCACTGTACTTTGCTCTGATCGTGTCCTCGAGGGGGCTCCTCGAGATCCCCCAAGCAGATAACCAGAAGAGCTCCGCCCACCAGCTTTGCGCGCGTTCGATACCATGCAGCGGAGGAGATCGCCATGCAGGCAACCTCATGTTGCGACCCCGAGTCCCGCGACTCAATACCTCAAGAGCGTGAAACGGCCGACAGCACTGGTCTACTAGGGAAAGAAGCACGATACCGGGCGAACAGTCTCCCAATGGAGTAAGTACCTTGGCAACAAACGGCATGTTAGCAAGTCAGCGCCAGGGGGGCACGGGGAGCGGACGCCCCACCGGAGGCTACGGTGCGAAACAACGCGTCAGAGAGCAGGCGCACACAAGCGCAAGCACGCAGACGTGAGCGAGCGACGATCAAAACCGCGAACGGCCGCCTACGGTCAACCAAGGAATACGTGGCCGACGACTCTTGCCTCACGACCCGCCAACTTAGCCAGCGTCCCTTCCCCATTCTCCTTTTCTTTACTCCTCCATTCCCCCCTTGTTTCTAACTTTGTTCTTGGGAGATGTCCTGGAAGGGCCAACAGTGTTTTCTTTTTTTTTGTTTATTTTTTTCCCATTTTTTATTGCTCACATGTGCGTTTTTGCCTTTCTCCCTAACAACCACACGTTTCCTCCTTCCTACGTTTCCTTGTTCACTCTCCCCTTCTTACCCTCCCCTTGTATCAGTCCCCAACCTGTGACTTTTTCAAACACATTTTAGCTCTATTCTCCTTCACCCAACCCACCCTCTCACCCACCCATTTTTACATGCTTAACAACAAAACAAACCAAATAACCCCAACCACCATTACCCCCACACCCCCACACTAAACAACCCCCTCTCACCACCCACCCACCCACCAACCTTCCACCCACAAACCCCCCCCCCAAAAAACCCCAATCCCACACACCAAAAACCAACAAACACCCCCCCAACCATAAATAAAAAATCATACCCAGACATCTACAACCCACCAACCCCCCATTCACCCCCCCCACCCACACCACCCCCAAGCAAAATTATTACCCTCCAGAAACACCTATGTAACAACAAAACTACACCCCAAATATACCCATCAATTTCGCCCACCACCATATCATCACCAACAAACCAAAACCCTTTAAATTTTTTCTCATTTCCAAACACAACAACCCCAAAACCCCCCCAAACCCAAATTAACCCCAATCATTAAACCCAACACCTTACTAGACCCCTACACAGCTACCACTTTAACCCACCACCATCCCCCCCAACCCCCCCTATCTCCATGACACACCAACACCAGGTTACACTATAGTTCCCCCCCCCACCCCACCCCCCCCCCACTTCCACATTTTCTAGACCACAACCAACAAAACTAACACCAAAATAAATCACACCCATACTTACAATACCACAACAATCACATACTTCCCAATAACATTCAACATAACCCACTTCAATCACAAAAACACCATCCCCACAACCCTACAACCCCAACACCCATCTCATCCACCAATCAAACGACGCAACTCTCAACCCCAAATACGACCCCAACCTACCCATTTACAAACTCTCACGCTATCCGACACCCCAAAACCCACACCAAAACAAAAAAACACTACACTACCAATACAATGTAATATACAAACCACACACTAAACCCACACCTAACCCATCCCACCCC